>CM026411.1:6755220-6816166 GCA_014858505.1 Corymbia citriodora subsp. variegata
TAGGCCGGGGAATAGCTTAAGAACCGAGGGGCTCGATCGGAAGCAAAGACGGATCGACGGCAAGCGTGCGAGAGAGGAGAGGAGACCGAGGCTTGAAGAGAGAGAGAGAGAAGAGGAGGGTGGAAGGTTTTGGGAAGGTGGAGAAGGGGGAGAGGGAGTGAATTATAGGTGATAGAAGAAGAACGAGGCACAACAACGCACAATGGGCCACTCTCTCTGTCTCTCTGTTTATTTATTTATTTATTTATTTATTTTGGGTTTTAGTGTGTTCCAAAATTTAAAATGTATCCATCCAAATTTTTATATTTTTCCCATTTTTATCTTGGGGATTTTCCCTAATTGGGTTTTCTTCCTTATTTAGGGCTCTGTTTTAGGAAAAGGAAATTAGGATGGGGGTCTTTTTAAAAAAATAGAAAATTTTGAAAGTTGAGATTGCTAATTTGATTATGTTATTAATTAGGATGATAATGTGATGGGATAGGTGAATCGGTTGTTCCAAAATTTAAAATTTATCATTATTCCCCAAATTTCATTTTTCCCCATTTTTAACAGTAGGGATTTTCCCTAATTGGGCTTTCTTTCTTATTTAAGGCTCTGTTTTGGGAAAAGGAAATTAAGATTGGGATTTAAAAAAATATATATAGTAAATTTTGGAAATTGAGATTGTTAATTTGATTATTTTAAAAATTAGAATGATAAGGTAATGGAATAGGTGAATGGGTTGTTCCAAATTTTTAAAACTTGACCATTTTCCCCCAAATTTTAATTTTTTCCCCATTTCTATCTCAGAGATTTTTCTCTAATTGGGTTCTCTACCTTATTTAGCGCTCGGTTTTGGCAAAGAAAATTAAGATGGGGATTTTTTTTAAAAAATATAGAGAAATTTGAAAATTGAGATTACTAATTTAATTATTTTAAAAATTGGGATACTAAGATAATGGGTTATTCCAAATTCAAAATTCGACCATTTTTCCCCAAATTTTAATTTTTTCTCTCATTTTTATCTCAGAGATTTTCTCTGACTGGGCTTTCTTCCTTATTTAGGGCTCGGTTTTGGCAAAGAAAATTAGGACGGGGAATATAAAAAATATATATAGAAAATTTTGAAGATTGAGATTATTAATTTAGTTATTTTTGAAACTTAGAATGATAAGGTAGTGGGATGGGATAGGTGAAGGGGTTAAATCAGAAAAGTGCAGAATAAAAAAAAAAATGCTGCCCTGCGATTGGTGGGTTGGTTGCGGGTTCGGATTGAGGAGCTGTCAGGCCTCACGTGCGGGTCACGAGGGGCGGGCCCGAAGGGGCCCACACCACGCAAAACTTATGGTCGCCCCTTTTTCCCCCAACTTTTTTATTTGGTTATATATTTTCTTTAAAACCATCTTTTTATTATTTTAGGATGGGAGAGGAAAAGATTGCGCTCATGACACCGCCAGGATTAGAAAAAGAATATATTTATTTATATATATCATCAAAATAATAAAAATAAAAAGTCAACAAACGGTGCTGGCTTTGACCCGCAAGCTTTTACCAAAATTTTATTGAATTTTTCATTTACGAGTTTTCAAAGATGCACTGGCTTGGTACTTTAAGTGAAGATGTATTATTATTTTAACGGACTGGGATTTTTCTATGATGTGCATTTAGTATTTTAGAAAATTGAAAATTGTTGAAAAGGGGTATCGGATAAATACTTGAATCATTTGTTAACTTAACTCCTTTTTATTTTATTTTATGGTCAATATTTATAGACCCATTTTTCACATAAGGAACATTAGGTGCTAATTTATTTTGTAGCTCGTTATTTTCTGGATAATTCTCAGTTTCGATTTTGTGAACCCATTTTCTAATTTTTCTTTTTTTATTTTACAAATTCTCATTGCTATTCTTACTGTTTTTTTCCGCAATGCTATATGTCTTGAGTAAATCAAACTTAAATGGCCCTCTAATTGAACCAAGCATATCGATAATTTTGAATAATTTGATATTGATCAGACAATGAGCTTACCAAACAAGTAAAGTCGTAAACACGAATAGTATCTCTAAATTAATGCAAACACAATAAATATTAATTTAAAATCGATGGTGTCTCTGATACAAATAGATCTATCCTTATATAAACACATAACTATTTTTGACTCATTTATGATACTTCAACACTCGTTTAATGAGAAAAATATAACATGCCATTGATAGAAAAGCAACACATTAAGATATGAGCATAACTTTTTTATAGATGCTTAAACATGCTTTTCACACATTTATGTATATGATCTCATTTCTTAAGTGCATTAAATACGTTCAGTTGTGCCGCATCATGTGTTTAGCAAACAAATTATATTAGGATTTTCAAACGATGAAAATTATGTTATAAGCTCGATATGAGACAATCAGACACGAAAGCACGAACTGTCAATCGATTTTATATATTTAGGAGTCGTCTTTAGGAAAGTGTTTTTGCTTATTTGGTACACATGCGATATTCACGTGCTTCCATTCCCTTCGACATTGCCATTGAGTACGGACCACTTAAAATTGCGAAGATCCTATGTTTAGCCTCATTGCGTAGGGAAGGTCTTTTCTTTGCTAGGACGCTTCGAGAAGACCATCTTAAAATTTTTGTTCAATTTTGTTCGTTGCGTAAGAGAAGAAACCCCTCTTGATCGGCTCAAGATTCGCCATGAAGCAAGCGAATATGCTACAAAGAATATAAATTAATGCCAATTACATTAACGTAAATCCGAATACAAAATAGGACCAGTGATAAATCTAAAAGGGATTTCTCAAACATCGATAACGTACGTTATGAGCATATTTATATTAATAATATATCGCATGCTCCAAAATTCCAACAAGTAAAAGCATGTCCGACAGTTATTACTTAAGGAATTTTCTCGAGGTTATGGAGGGTGCACATACCATATAAGCATGTATTAATTAATGTAGTAAGTCAAGAAATTAGGGTGTTAGGATGGGTATGGTTATTGCTATGATTTGGGAAAAAATTATCTAATCAATCTTAAATTTATTGTACAAATTTTAATTCAATAATAAATTTTTTTAATTTTGTCAATTAAATTCTAAATTTTCATGCGAAAGTTCTAATGTAGTCCTTCCCACAAACTTTGACCGAAAACCACTATGATAATTTATGTCTACCTACGATAATTAGAGAGAAGGGGCAAAAGTCACGGCAAATCACGTGGCGATCATTGATTTCTAGCGTGGACCGCACAAACCTCACTAAGGGGAAGCTTCCATGGAGGTGGCGGGTAGAGAGTACTAGTGAGCACATGACGCCCGAAAATAATTAATTCCTAAACCTACAAAATTACTACTTAATTATTTTAATACTTTATTGGCCTGAGCAGCTTCAAATATAGAAGTCTAGGGTTAGGAAAATAGCCCCTTTTATTTTTCTATTTATTTATTCCCTTTTTTTTTATCAAAAATGAATGTGGCACCTGGTTTTTCTTGACCATTTACTGGTTACCAAAAAAAAAAAAAATCTTTTGAAGGGATCTTTTCTAGGGTCTCTAGGGCTTGGGCGGTGGCAAGTGGTGGTCGGTCCGTGGATAAATGGGAACAAAGTTCGTAAACTATAGTTTTACACAGAATTTTAGGCATGTCTTGGTCAGTATTTATCCCAATTAAATCAGGAAATCTTCTTTTTAAAAACGCTGAGATCTATTTCTCTACTTGACTAATTTCTACAAGGTGAAGCACATCTCCGTGCATTTGTAGCACGATATTACCATGCATTAAAAACCTAATTCCCATAATTTGACTATTGCAATTGCATTAGTCATAATGCTATCGAATATTCACTAGGCCTAATGAAACTTCATTTGTTTATTTGGGTTCGTTTGTTTTGTGGACAATATATGAGTTGAAAAATATTTTACCAAAAAAATCAATTATTATTTGTAATAATTAGTTAATTGAAAATATTTATATTATTGATAATAATATATATCTAAATATTTTCATTGACGATGGCATTTGTTTTTGTTCATTCATTTTCATAAGTGAAACAATCAATCATTGTCAAATGAATGTGAAGTTATTTTCATCACAAAAAAGTTCCCAAAAAATGAAATGTAAATGGAAGCACAAATGGAAGTAGCACGCAATGGAAGGTTGATATTATCATCTAATCTGATGCTAGTCAATATAATCAGTTAGACCCACTTTCAATCAGAATTTTAAGTCAATAAATTACATATCCATTTACGAGTTTTGTCCCAATCATAAAAATGACAGGATGCATCGGGTTTTGTCCCATTCGTCTTGTCCTCACCATGTTGCACCTTTATTACATTCTTTTTATTTTCGTAATCCTCAGAAATGGTCTTCGTGGAGGTTGGACAACTGCGCGGATGTGTCTGCTTGTTCCATCCTTTTCATGCCTCTTTATTAATTAGTGAAAAAGAAGCACCAACAGAAATTGTCCCATATTATAACCTTAATCGTACAGGTAATTCCGGATCCAAATTATCAAAAACGCATAATATAAATTGAAGATACACCAAATCCTATCGCTGACATCGACCGACCCTTTTTTGATGCACTAACTAATAATATCTTTTGTGGCATTTGATTTGTGCACGTGAAATATTTTAGTGAGCTTACCGAATCCTTAATAATTAAATTTAAGAATAAATGCATTGGAAGTTCTAAAATC
Organism: Corymbia citriodora subsp. variegata; assembly: GCA_014858505.1. Lineage (NCBI taxonomy): Eukaryota > Viridiplantae > Streptophyta > Magnoliopsida > Myrtales > Myrtaceae > Corymbia > Corymbia citriodora. Next base: position 6,759,905 of record CM026411.1, read on the forward strand.
TATTGCAAAAATATAATTGAATCCTAAAATTACAAAATATGTAATGAAATTTTTAAACTTATTAAATCGATACAATCAAATTATTCCATTAACTCTATTCAATTTGGCTAATAGAAAATGCTAACATTTTTATTATTATTTTCTCTCTCATACACGGTGCTAACGTGACTAAAATAACCTTGTTTTAGCCTAAATTTGATTTTTAATAGAAATTTTATTTAGATTATATTAAAAGATAAGTTAACTTGAAAAAAAAAAGAGGGAAATCCAAGCAGCAAGGGCTTTTGCCGCCCCACCATTGCCAAGAAGGGTCAGCGATGGTAGAGGATGGCCGACAACCCTCACCAACTGCAAGTAAGGGCTTGTAGGCTCTTTTTGAAATTTGGGCAAGGGTTGTGGCCTTGCCCTAGATTCAGTGAGGGTTGTCGACTCGTGATTGGCCATCCCACACCATTACTAGCCTTTCTTAGCGATGGTGGGTGGCTGGGTGAGGGCTTTGTAGGCACTCGCCATTTTGCCTTAGTTTTTAATCTAATTTAAATAATATTTTGAAAAAATCATATTTGGATCAAAATGAAGCCATTTTAGCCTCATCTTTAATTTGGCTTTGCCATTGCCACATATAGGAGAAAAAATAATAAAAAAAGTCACATTAGCATTTTTCATTAATCAAATTGAATGAAGTTAATAGAAGGACTAGATAGCACTAATTTGATAAGTTTTAAGACTTAATTGTACTTTGTGAAAGTTTAATCACTCCATTGTACTTTTATGATAATTTTTAGGATTTTCAATGCACTATCCTTTCAATTTATATGGAAAATTTATGGTCTTGGATCTAAAGCATCATACTCAATCTCAAATATTTGTTAATGTTGAAACATAATGGAGAACGTGTTGGAATATCCTATTAGGGAGTGTGTAGGAGCAGGACCCACCTCGAGCACATAAGTGAATTAGCTATGTATACTTTTTGAGGTTGATGATAGAAGATCAGTTTGACTTATATTTTTGGGTCCAAAGGGTCGGTTTGACTTGAATAATTCAGATCATGTAGGCATCCTAGTAGTGATGGTAGTTGTTGGCAAAAGTACGATTAAATTTCAATATCTATGATATAGATTTGTATCTATTTATCAAAAGTCAGTGCAACTAAACTGACTCGAATCCACCTGGTAAAAGTCAGTAGGTCCCCCAAATAATAAAAATTGGAATAATGATCATTATTTAATCCCCCCTTTTCCCCTAGGTTGGAAGAAGGACTATTGACTGTGATAATTGGAAATTCAATTTTTTTATTAATTAAAATTCTGAAAAAATTCTTCATTGGCGTGCTGAAAATCACTGGCTGGCTTATCAAATTATCTATCGAGTCATGACAAAATTCAACAAATGGCATTGGGAGAGGACAAAGGCCGGCTTGAGCCATTCCACTTGGGGCTGCTTACCTAAAAGGAAATTAGAGATATTCATCGAGTATTCTAGGGTTAGGAATTACCAGATGCAATGAAGAATGCAATTTTTTGGTCAGGACTGAATTCTTTCTCACAAAAGAAAAAAAATACGAGCTATGTTTAGCTAACTTAAATCATAAACCCTCTCTCGATCGCTCGATCTCTCGAATATATCATAGATTTCTCGATCAAGTGAAAAGGACTTGACATAGACCTAACTTATTATAAAGCATCGAAGCACATCTCGTCCTTCATGTCTTTTCAATGGCTAATGAGATGACATAGATTGACAGGCAAGTCTCACCATAGAATTTATGTATTGAAGATAAACATTAAACATATCCTGATCAAAGTTTCATGCCCATATTGAAGCATTCCCCTCTCTTCAATCTTATAATTCTCTTATGCGGTATATTGGTTAAATAATTACAGAAGAAGTCATAAATTTATCATGCAAATGTCGATTCAGTTCTAAAACTTTTTAATTTGTCCAATTTAATTATAAACCTTTTAAATATTTGCTAAGATAACCCTTCTAACCATTGGAAATTGCTAATGTGGATGCTGATGATTATACGTGGCACACAACTAGCCAATAGGATTTTTTTGGTAATTTTCCTCTCAATTGGTCAATATAAATAAAAATGCAAAATAAACCCTACTTTAATCTCTAGAGTACTTTCGACCAAGAAGAAAATTATAGGATACAACTTCTAAATTCCCTAAAAGGGTCACTCAGACTCCGTTCATTTTACTGAAAACAACTTCTAGAAAAATATTTTCCAGATTTTCTAGCCTTTAGTTCACAAAAAATAAACTAGTTAAAGAAAACATTTTTTGCCAATAGAAACAACACCTTCAAAGGTGGGAAAAATGTTTTTTGCTTTACATTTTCCATCCTCTTTCTTTCACCTCCAAATCAATCACTTTCTTTCAACAAATACCTTTTCCCTTTTATTTTCCTTTAATTTTTTCTTCTTTTTTATTATAAAAATTTGATTCTTAATTTTTTCCTTTTCTTTTTACTTCTTCCCCAATCGATAGTTGACCATAGCCAGTCGCTTAACATGGCGATGGTCAGCAACCAGCCATAGGCGAGGTCAAGCCTTGCCATAGGTTGGGGACGTTTGAGCTTGCCTAATTTGGCATGGCTCAAGCTTGCTTAAGGCTAGTTGCTAGCCATCCCTATGGTCGGCAATTGGCCGAGGAAAAAGAAAAACAAAAAAAAAAAGAAAAGGAAAAAAGAAAAGAAAAGAAATTTTTTTTTGATATTTTAGTAATTCTCTCAAGAAAATCAAATCCAATACTAAACGTGGAAAATATTGTTTTGTTCATTGTTCATATTTCAGCTAAATATAAAAAAATATTGTCATTTTTTTAGAAAATATCTTTTAAAAAGATTTTTAAAAAATGTAACTTTTTCGTAAAATGAACGAAATCTTAAATAGGTGTCATATTTCTTGAAAATGACTCACACTTTAGTTATATCTGTGAGGGCCCAAACATCGGTGGACGGCTAGAATTTGATGACCATGCTGCATGTCCCCCATTACCACAGCGATACATGGAATAACATTTGAGTGGTCGACACCCATGTATTAAGTGGTCTATTCATGGGGAAGAAAGAGAAGGGCACATGAGTGATGCAATGACCAATGCTTTAGTTTTGGGATAGAAGAGGGTGAGGAGCCCACAATCTGTCTCTCTCTCTCTTTCTCTCTCTTTCTGAGTCCTGAATTTGGCGGGACTTCTCTTCTGAGTTTCCGAAACTAAAGGGAACATGCATCAACCATCAACTTCAAATTAGCATCATCCACACAGCATATTCTCGACCTTATTCTTGAATAATTTCACCCCTCAAATTGTCTTCAAGGGAAAATAGTGCAAAAGGGTAGCCATCAGCATTGGCTGGTGAGCCCCATGATGGGCTCATAATTCGCAAATTCCGGAATGGAGCTTAGGATGTTGGGCCCATCTGGGAAAAAAAAAAGATCAACTTTTTAAAAATGAGAATCGGTTTTGTGGATTATCTGTGCTAATCCGATGGTCTAAGGGTCGATCCTGCGGTTAACCCAGTGCTTATTGTACCTAATCTTGGGATGACTTGGTTTTGCTATCTCGTGAACGATCTTTTTATACTAATTAATAATGGATTGTCCCACAAAAATAGTCGTTTTGAATCAAAGTCTCAAACACCTTTAATTGCTCATACTGGACACTCTAGGCCACGGAATGCCTCCTTGTGGGCCGGAGTCTACAGGGCCCAATCACCCACCATTCTTGCTTCTAAAGGCCCATGTTTCGTCCCTTTTGCATATGCAATTTATAGCACAATGCGAATAAACAATAACATGATTGATTTGACTATGTATTATCGTGCTCTATAGTAAATGATCCGAAAACATGATATTTTTACAAAATAACACACTCGGATTTAAATAAACTTAATTAAGAAAACATGTAACATAAAAGCTTGAAAGTTTTATCTATTGAAAAGATTATGATTAAGTTTTAGATTAACATTAACACGTGCATCTATTGATAAATTAAAAGTGTTTGTAGATATTATCCTTACAAAATCACTTAGACTTAAAATAGTAGGAATATCAATATGATACAACTCTTAATGAGGTTTTACTTTTACTATCATAGAGATTGCAAGCTAAAATATACTTATATGAAACTATCGTAATTTTTTTTTTGGTAAGGGACTATCGTAATATTTATAGCTACTGAAAGGATAAAAATCTAATAAAGAGATATAATATATATATATATATATTTTTATCTAGGAAATATATTGAAGTGACAAGATATTATAAAATCTTGACAATAATATGATTAGGCAAACTTGTAGCTAGTATTGAAAGATTGATTTAACTTTGTTATAGAAAGTTGAGCGAGAAGGCTGAACATAGTGAATGTTTAAGACTAGATTGCACATTTCACAATAGTTTAGAGATTAGATTGAGCATTTCACAATAGTTTGAGGATTTGTGATGATTTTCTCCCTTATTCGATCGAATAAAATGACTACATTGAACATTTATGAATAGTTCATCAACCATATTAAATAAACTAAAATTTTAAGAATGATAATGTATATTGGGTCAGAGTTTAAGGACTTAAGTATCATTTTTCATATGTGTGCGTTTTTGGTACAACGATCAAACATTTTTCTCTAATATTTATTTAGTATTCTTGTGTCGCAAAAGATTAAACTTTGAAGTCTAGAAAAGGAAAATACTATAGTCGCTATGGTGCTTGATTACATATGAAGTTTTTGTTCAAATGTTTTAAGACCAATTTCTAAATCTCATTGTAGCCATAGATAAAATATGAGCCATCGAATCACACTCCAACGAGTTATGCACTTATTGAAGAATGAAAGAGTGAAAGAGAAAATGGAAAATTTCGATCAATGTTATTATATTTATCTGGTACTGTAATTCAATAAGAATTTAACCATTAAAATTACACTAAAATTTAAGTCCCCTGAATGTTTTTGTCGAAATTTTAATAAATTTCTAAGTGCTTTTTTTCATTTATAAAAAAAGAGCATCATTTTCAATCAATTACACCAATCCAAATCGCGCCTCAAACCTTAAACAAAATATTCCATGGTCATAAATTACCAAGCAGACTACGAAATATTTTACTAGCATAATAGTCCAATCTGTTAAATTATGCCTCGAGTTTGAATTTTCATGAACTCAATCCATAGAAAGATTTTGATTTGATCAAAATATTTCCTATCCTATTCAAAATTGGTTTTCTTGTTATTCCTAGTTTGACTATGATTACTTTTGCACAAAAGGATAAAAACAAGGGTTTCCTCTTTTATTTATAGAAGAAACCTAGTAGTGCTAGGTTTACACATATAGAAAAAGCAAAGGTTTCTTTAGCATATAGAGAAGAGAGCGTCGTATAAGAATAGAAGCCAAGCCAAGAAGCTGTAGTTGCCGTACAAAACATACAAGAAAGAACATAGTTCTTGTTTTTCATATGTTCGTGAGCGAATTGTATGGGCTTGAATGCTCAGTGATTTTGTGCCATGAGTTTCCATTATTTATTTGTAAACACTTTGGGTTTGGTTTTAAATCTAGGTGTAGAAAACAATCGAGGCTGCTGGCTCTCCCCTTGCATGTAGGTATCAATACTCGGACCGAACCACGTAAATTTCTAGTATCCCTATTATTTCTCATTTATTTCTCTAGTATTTTTCGTGTTGACATAAATTGCAAGATCATGTCGTTTTCACGTATTATTTTTCAACAATTTGTATCAAAGCTTGGGTTCGGATTTCTTGATTGTGATTTGGGGCTTTTGCTTGTCTGATTATTATCTGGAAATTTTATTATTGCAAACTGAGGCAAAAGGTGAAATTGAAAAGTTTAATGGGAGAAATAACTTTGGGTTATGGAGCATCAAGATGCGTGCGTTGTTGACAACCCAAGGTTTGGCTAGAGCTTTAGATGGCGAAGATGAGTTGCCGATTGTAATGAAAGCTTCTAAAAGGGGAGAGCTAATGGAGAAAGCAAAGAGCACAATCCTGTTGAATTTATCGAATGAGGTGTTAATAGAGGTAGTTGAGGAGAATGATGTTGTAGATTTATGGGCAAGACTTCATGCACTCTATGTAATGAAGGGTTTGAATAATCGCTTGTACATGTTGAATATGATGTTTCAGTTTAGATATACTGAAGGTACGTCTATTAGAACCCACCTACATGAATTTAATAAACTCATGATGAATTTGAAGAACGTCGGTAAGATACTTGATGATGAAAAGCGGGGCATGATGTTGTTAGCTTCTTTACTAGAGTCGTGGGAGCACTTTATTGATTCACTGTTGCAGGGGTGTACTACGATTACCTCGGAAGAGGTAAAGTCCTTTCTATTCTCTAAGGAGTGGCAGAGAAAGTTGTGTGATGACAGTCTTGTGCAGGGAGTAGCGCAGGCATTAACGATTCGAGGTAGAGATCAACGTCGAGGGCCTAGCAGTAGAAGAGACAAAAGCAGATCGAAGTCATGCAATCGAAAGTCCAAGGGACGCGTGAAGTGCTTTGAGTATCACGAGGAAGGGCACATTAGGAGAGATTGTCTGAAGCGGAGAAATGAGGTGATAGGCAGAATGCCACAAGCAATGTGTCAAACGTAGCCAAAGGGAGCACTAGTGATGGAGAAATTGTTTTATGTGTGACTACTATTTCGTCAGGAGATGAATGAGTACTAGATTCGGGGTGTTCTTATCATATGACGCCTCATAAGAACTGGTTTACTACTTACCAGACTGCAGATGGTGGTAGCGTTCTTTTAGGGAATAATGTAGCCTACAAGGCTATAGGGATAAGAACAATTCGAATTTGGATGCACGATGAGGTGGTGCGCACATTGACAGACGTAAGGCATGTACCGGAGCTTAAGAATAATCTTATTTTTCTAGGGGCACTCGATGATATCGGGTGTAGGTACACCATTGAAGGTGGAGTATTGAAAATCTCTCGTGGTGCCATGACAATGATGAATGGGAAGAAGGTGAATTCTCTCTATCATCTACTAGGAGAGATCGTGACTGGAATTGCTGCAGTTTTATTAGGTGAGTCAGACTTTGATTTGACTCAATTATGGCATATGCGTTTAGGGCACATCAGTGTGGCATGTATGACGATGCTGAGTGAAATGGGGTTGCTCAATGGTCAGAAGATAGGAAAGTTGGACTTATGTGAGCATTGTATCTTTGGGAAGCAGCGTCAAATTAAGTTTACTATAGCTATTCATTCAACCAAACCGGTTGAGTATATTCATTCAGACGTTTGGGGCCCATCTTCTGTTCCTTCGAAAAGAGGTGCTCGATATATGCTGACATTTATCGACAATTATTCAAAGAAAGTATGGGTATACTTTCTATAGCATAAATATGATGGGTTCGATTGGTTCAAGAAATTTAAGGTATTGATTGAGAAGCAATCGGATAAAAAGATCAATTGCCCGAGAACTGATAATGGCATGGAGTTCTATGGTAAAGATTTTATTAAGTTCTACGAGAAAGAAGGAATTGTGAGACATCGCATAGTACCTGGGACACCACAGCAAAATAGCGTGGCAGAACGGAAGAACAAAACTTTACTTGAGCGAGCTCGATGTATGCTTTCGAATGCAAGACTTGGTAAGGAATTTTGGGCCAAAGTAGTGAATATGTCATGTTATTAGGTAAATCGATCTCCATCATCTGCTATCGAGTGGAAGACTTTTGAGGAAGTATGGTCGGGGAAACTTGTTGATTATTTCGAATTAAGAATATTCGGATGTCCTGCATATGCTCATGCGAGTGATGGTAAGCTTGAGTTGAGGGCGAAGAAGTCATATTTCTAGGTTATGCACATGGGGTGAAAGGCTACCGATTGTGGTGCATTGATCCAAAATCACTCGATTTCTAATCAGCAAAGACGTGATCTTCGATGAGACTGTAATGCTTCAACAGATGAGTTCTGTAACACAACAAGTAGAGAAAACATATCTTGGTGTCATTAGTAAGGTGGAGCATCATGTGGAGACTCCAAAGACCTTAGAGATAATAGAAGCTGAGACTATAGAAGAGGCTATAGTTCCTAAAGTCAGTGATAGTGAACAATCAGCACAACCGCAACACATTATAACCACAGGTAGACAAAGAAGGCAAATTAAACCACTGGTACATTATGGTTATACAGATATTGCTTATGTGTTAACTGTAGGTGACGAGGTGGAGATGGATGAGCCTTCATCTTATTATGAAGTGATAGCTAGTAGGAAGTCATCGCAGTAGCTTAGAGCTATGAGTGAAGAGATGGAATCACTCTATCGGAATTGGACATGGGAGCTGGTTAAAGTACCTAAGAGCCAAAAGATTGTCAAAAGTAAATGGTTCTTTAAACGGAAAGATGGCATTCTCGGTGTTGAGACAACGAGGTATAAGGTAAGACTTGTGGCAAAGGGATATACATAGCAGGAAGGCATTAACTATAACGAGGTGTTCTCTTCTGTGGTAAGACATACTTTTATTCATGTTTTACTTGCCTTAGTTGCTTCACAGGATCTTGAGCTAGAGTAGCTAGATGTGAAAACGACATTTCTTCATAGTGAGTTGGAGGAATGAATTTACATGAGGTAGCAAGAGGGATTTGCTATTCTTGGTAAGGAAGATCATGTTTGCTTGATAAAGAATCTTTGTATGAACTAAAACGGTCCCTAAGCAATGGTATAAGCGTTTTGATGCTTTCATAGCTATTTAGGACTACTCAAAAAGTCAGATGGATAGCTGTGTTTATTTTAGGAGATTGGAGAATGGTTCTTTGATTTATCTACTCTTATATGTTGACAACATGTTGATAGTAGCTAAGAATATGTCTAATATTGATGTGCTAAAAAGACAGTTGAGTGCTGAATTTGAGATGAAAGATTTAGGTACTGCAAAGAAAATATTGGGTATGGAGATTTTGCGTGATAGAGCTGCGGGAGTTTAATGTCTATCTCAAAAGAAACATATTGAGAAGATTGTGGCACATTTTAACATGCAGTTGGCAAAATCTGTAAGTACATGTTTAGCAAATCACTTTAGACTTTCAAATAAATTATCACCGCAGACTAAGGAGGAGGAGGAGGAGGAGCATATGTCTTGTGTTCCTTATTCTAGTGTCGTGGGTAGTATTATGTATGCTATGGTGTGCACTAGGCTTGATATTTCACAAGTTGTGAGCATAGTTAGTCGCTATATGAAGCGTTCTGGTAAAGCTCATTGGGAAGCTGTGAAGTGGATCCTCAGATATTTGAAAGGGATGGCAGACGTGGGTATAGTATACCAGAGGAACAACAATGGTAGTGAAACCACTAGTTATGTGGATTCGGATCACGCCGGTAACTTAGATAATCACAGATCTTTAGCAGGGTACGTGTTTACACTAGCAAGTGGTGCAGTGAGTTGGAAAGCATCCTTACATGATCATGTTGCCTTGTCTTCGATTGAGGCAGAGTACATGGCGCTAACCTTTATAGCAAATGAGACGATATGGTTAAGAAGTTTACTCTTGGATTTTGGGCTTAATAAAAAAGGTGTTAATGTATACTGTGATAACCAAGGTGCGATATATTTGGCATATAATCCAGTTTATCATTAGCAAACGAAACATATCGATATTAGGTACCACTTCATTCGAGATGTTTTAGCAAAGGGTAATGTAAGATTGCTACGGCAGAGAACCCAACAGACATGATGACCAAGCCTGTTCCTTTGGCGAAGCTGAAGCTATGCTTGAGTATAATTGGCGTCTGTGGAGAGTGAGCGCCTGTTGGGGCATTAGGAGAGCAGCATGGATGATGAGCACTATAACTTGGCTTCAAACATCGAGCCAAGGTGGAGAATTGTTAAATTATGCCTCGAGTTTGAATTTTCACAAACTCGATCCATAGAAAGATTTTTTTGATTTGATCAAAATATTTTCTATCCTATTCAAAATTGGTTTTCTTGTTATTCTAAGTTTGACTATGATACTTTTGTATAAGAGGATAAAAACAAAGGTTTCCTCTTTTATCTATAGAAGAAACCTAGTAGTGCTAGGTTTACACATATATAAAAAGCAAAGGTTTCTTCAGCATATAGAGAAGAGAGCGTTGCACAAGAATAGAAATCAAGCCAAGAAGCTACAGTTACCGTACGAAGCATACAAGAAAGAACGGAGTTCTTGTTTTTTGTATGTTCGTGAGCGAATTGCAGGGGCTTGAACACTCTGTGATTTTGTGTTGTGAGTTTACATTATTTATTTGTAAACACTTTGGGTTTGAGTTTAAATTTAGATGTGGGAAACACTCGAGTGTATGAGTGATTGTAACTCTAATTTTTCAATTATAGTGAATTATTTGATGTTAGCTCTCCCTGTGGATGTAGGTACCGATACTCAGACCGAACCACGAAAATTTCTCGTGTCCTTATTATTTCTCGTTTATTTCTCTAGTATTTTTCATGTTAACATAAATTGCAAGATCTTGTCATTTTCGTGTATTATTTTTCAACACAATCAAATAAAATACCAGTCAAATTGTAGCGAGCGAGTTGTGATGGTTTGGATTTGTTTGGTGATATGAAAAAATGAATTTTGTTGCCGTGCGGGCTTAATACTTCCGCAAATTTTTGCAGGCTCGCATAGTATTATGTTGTTTTTGCATCTATTCTTTAGCAAAGACAATTTATTTAGCAATAAGTGTATTAGAAGTCCTAAAACTTGTCACGAATATACAATTGAATATTAAAACTTTTAAAAAATGCAATTAATTCTTAAAAATTATTAGAAAAATGTAATTTCGTCATAAAATATCAAAAAATCCAATCAAGAGCCACACATGAAATATATCATGTCCAAATTATAATTCAAAGATTAAAATCAATAGGTGAATGAAGACTGTATGTAAAGAGAATACAAAATCCCTTAGATAAGCGATGTGAGTATTTTAACACCACCAAGCTAAAGTGAATTTCTCTTGAGGTTGATAAAGTACAAGGACTCACATGTAGTGAATGGAGGAGATAACTTCGTTTTGTTTGGTGAATTTTGAAAGAGGGTTCTAACAATTGGTTGCAACTTGGAATAAAGTCTCATGGAGAAGTGGTGTTATCTTTTCAGAAAGATGTCGGTTCTCTTTTCTTGCTAACACTAGGCTAATGCAATTTTTGGGACTTGTCAATTTGAATCATGAAAAGCTGGCAAGGTTTGGCTGTTAATGTGGGTCATCAACGTGAATCACGATATATGGGCCCAATTCGGAGTCATGGCCCTTTACCGTCCACTGATGTTTTATTTTTATTTTTTGTGGTCTAATCCATCCACTCATGTTTTTTTTGGTCGGTAATCCATCCACTGTCGTTAACCAAATTGTTTTTTGGGCTGATGGTATTTCGATATCTTCAGTCAAATCAGTTCAAAGATGCCTTGGCTAAGTTAGAGAAACGCGTCCAGATGAAGTTGTTTGTTTTTTGGTCATGGCGTCCAGATGGCCTGCGTCTACTTAGAACACTTCTATCTTCGCGTCTATTGCGTGTGCGCATCCTGTTACGGGAATAGTAAGCCAAGTCCACGGTCCTACTTGGTCCACCTGGTGAACATCTCGTTAGTGCGTTGGATCAAGTTAGTCCCAAAGCAGCATTACTCCATCCTCCGCGTCCTCTTTCTTTATATATGTACCCTCCTCCTTGTTTTCTCCAACACCATCTCCCTTTGGATGGATCTTACCATGTCATGTTCCTCTCTCTTCTTATTCTTCTTCATCTCCCTCCATATTCACTTCCTGGTGCCAGCTTCCGGCTACTTCCAGCCGTACCAAGATTGTGTTCCCTATGATTGCGGAGATCAACAGATCAGTTATCCTTTCAGGCATAAAGAGCAACCAAATCATTGTGGGTACCCTGGCTACGAGCTTGGCTGTGACGGAGATAACCTGACCCTGTCTATGATGTCCCTGGAATATCGGGTGATCCACATGGACAGGGGTGCGCAGGTCCTTGAGGTGGCGCGGACTGATTTATGGGAAGATATATGTCTTCACATCTATGTTGACACCACTTTAAATTTCAGTCTCTTCAGCTATACCTCGAGCGACCTCAACTCCACCTTATTGTACAATTGTGACTATTCGCCTACCCCTCAACCTTATAGTTTCTCTTGTCCCGGGTCCCGGAAAGGCTTCTTTGTTCCCCCTGGGGACCCTGCAACTCCAGTACCCGGTGTATGCAAATCCAGTGTCCTTGTCCCGATTTCAACTGAAGCTCTACGTTTACAGATGTCAACTTTCCCGGGCAGCAGCCCTAGTGCTAATATCAGTGAGGTCCTGCGCAAAGGCTTTGAGATCACCTGGATTGCCGACACATCACAGTGCAAAAAGTGCAATGAATCGGGGGGAAGATGCGGGTATGGCTGGACAAGGCAAGAATTCAATTGTTTTTGCCATGATGGAGTCTATTCAACGACCTGCGACCGACAAGGTATGTATGCTTGCTCTCACCGTAATATGTGGTTTTTAATTAGCTAAAGTTGTTTAATGAGAGGGAATTGCTGGGCATATCCTTTCCTTTGCTTGTTAATTGGAAAACAACCCGCTTATGCCCCTGAAGCCTGACAGTCTCATTTTGCTGGGCATACAGTTTAGACTCCAATTTTTTATACTTCTTAAGACCTCCATCATCCCATCCTCTGCAACCTTCGTTGCCTTAATTGTTCGATCATGAGGTTGGTGCCTGCATCCCAAATTATCCAACAATGGTTTACATGTATTGAGTGAAGATGCACCGAGTTCATGGAGGAACTGGCAGATCTTGGACTAAAACAACTTGCTTTTCTTTTGTCTTGTGCACAACCAAACAAAAGAAAGCTTCCGTCTCAACTAGTGGGGTTAAAATCTGATGAAGTGTGCAATTGAAATATATAAAATAGAATTAGATCTTAACTCTTTATGGTAAAAACCGTTTTTCAATTTGAGATGACCTCATTTATAAATAGCATAAGTGTGGATCCAAGCATTAGCCATATATTCTTCCACACGACATATACACGAGATCTATTGCACTGTAGGAAGCACTTCTTTACTAGTTTCATAACTACTTCATTTGGGATTCACTTGATAAGGCCTTGTGTCCTAGCAGGAAAACTTGGTATTTTGGGGACAAAAGCTATCATAGGTAATCCGCCAAACTGTGCTTTTCATTTAGTATTTTCTATATTCGCAACTTAGAAGCCTCGATAAAGTGATAAAATGAGACTTGTTCGAAAATATTCTGGTCTATTTTAGGAATAGCTGCTGCAACAGGAGCTGCAATTGTGATCGCACTTATTTTAATGCTTTCCTTTGGGAAGAAACAGATGATTAGAAGAATTATGGCTCTGATAAAGCAGAGGAGTGAACATTTTGATGGCGAATGGAAAATCAAGGGACTTATCTCTTCGAGAAGATACACGTACAAAGACATCAAGAGAATGACCAATTCTTTCGTAGAAAAGTTAGGCCAAGGAGGCTATGGTTGTGTGTACAAAGGCAAGCTTCAAGATGGTCGACCTGTGGCGGTGAAGCTTCTAAAGAAGCTGAAGGGTAATGCTGAAGAATTTTTCAATGAAGCTGCGAGTATAAGTAGGACTTCTCATGTCAACGTTGTCAGCCTCCTTGGGTTCTGTTTTGAAGGAAACAAAAGAGCTTTGGTTTATGAGTTCATGCCCAATGGATCCCTCGATAAGTTCATATTTAACAAGAGTAACACATTGGAGGTAGATCAACTACTGAGTTGGGACACATTGTACTGGATTTCCCTTGGCATAGCTCATGGGCTAGAGTATTTGCACAAAGGCTGCAACACGAGGATTTTGCACTTTGACATAAAGCCTCACAACATTCTCCTTGACGCAAACTATTGTCCCAAGATTTCTGACTTTGGTCTTGCCAAAATATGCCCAAGAGAAGAGAGCATCGTGTCATTGGTTGGTGTAAGGGGCACCAATGGGTACATTGCTCCAGAGCTAATCATAAGGAACATCGGAGGGGTTTCTCACAAATCAGATGTCTATAGTTATGGCATGATGGTTCTGGAGATGGTTAGTAGGAGGAAAAATATCGAAGTCATAGTAGATCGACCTAGCGAAATATACTTCCCTCATTGGGTCCACCGACGCCTAGAGCTTCAAGAAGAGCTTGGGCTGCGGGGAATCACAAATGAGGAAGACAAAGTAAATGCGAAGAAGATGATTGTAATAGGCTTATGGTGCATTCAAATTGATCCGAGAGCTCGGCCATGTATGACTCAAGTTGTGGAGATGCTAAAAGGAAGTGTTGATGCCTTGGAAATTCCTCCCGAGCCATCCTTGTCATCACCCTCAAAATATCTCACGGCTTGTCCGTGTGAATTTGTCTCTGTAAGAGAGTAATGACTTGAGTTAGGGTTTTTCAATATCAATTATATTAGACCGATGTAGTTTGTAAGAGACTATTTTAAAAAAGAAAGCAATTGCAAATTTATGATTATTGAGTTGTTCATAATTTTGTAATCAAATGTATAGGTTGAATTTCTACAAGTAACAAAAAAAAAAAGCAAAAAAAAGAAGAGAAAAAGAAGAGAAAAGTGCATTATTGACACATAAAATTTCACATGTTGGTCTCTATCCAATTTTATTAAAATCAGGATCTAATTTATGACATAAATTTGACCCCTAACCCAAAAAGTTGACCTATATCATTTAGTATTCACATTTCTTGTTACATTGGGAATAGTATTAAAAAAGTCATAAACCTATTGTATTAGTATCAATTTAGTTCTAAACTTTTCAATTATATTACTTTAGCTCTAAGTCTTTTCAAGTGTTGCCATTTGAGTCAATCTAGCCAATTTAGGTTGGAAATTGCTAACATGTATGCCAGTCATCTTACTAGCACGGTTGGCGCTAATGTGGCCATTTCTTTACAATTTTTTTTCTTTTTTTTCCATGAGACCTAGGTCAGGGCGACCTTCTTGGCAACTAGCATAGGTCATGGAAAAAAGAGAATAAAAAGAATAGAAAGAGAAAAAATAAACAAAAAAATTATTTAAAATTATATTAAATATTATCTATATCAACGCCTACTGTACCATATAAGATGACCGGTGTTTATATCAACAATTTCCGATCTAAATTCATTAGATGGATTGAATTGGTGTTAATGTAACAAGACATAGGACCAAATTGGTCTAATTGAAAGATTTATAATTGAATTAATACTAATGTAATATGTTTAGGACTTTTTTGGTATTTTCCCCTCTTACGTCTCTCATGATTAGGGACACTATAATTTTAGAATTTTCATTACAGCATGAATAATCCAATGCACGGACAATAACTAAAATAAAAGATATAAATATAAATACAAAATATATAAATTATATAATAATAAAGTAAAAGGGAAACAAGGCTCACGGATCTTTTATATTTCACAGACACATTAACTTTGTCATACCAATTAACCAGGAGGAACGGGCCTCATTTTGAAGCCCATGCAGTGGGTTCGCGCCCAGCCCCTCGAGAGGGCCTTAATTGTGGCCTACGAGAGAGCTCTCGTGGCCGCCCACACACTCTCAACCGGAGCATACATTGGCCGGCCACGTAGGAAGAATTAGGAGGGGAAAGTTTTTTTTTTTTTACCTAGTCGAGAAGAGGAGGGAAAAGTTACGTATACTGAAAAATCGGAGGGACACAGAGGAAGCATGCATTATATGGCCTCAAGCACGCAAGGGAGGAGGCACCCATTTTGCCCTAATCTTTTTCAGAACATTTGGCTTAAAGGCTTGAACTATGTGAAGAAAAAAGGGAATAGGATTTTAAAGGACACATTCTCTCACTTCTCTCTCTCTCTCTTGGCCGTCCGTCTCCTTCCATCTCTCGTGCTTGTTCCTCTCTCTCTCACTCTCCCCATTCATATCTCTCTCTCCCGCTCTAGTCTCATATATGAAGGTTAGACGATATTTTCCTTGATACTTCATTATCTCTTACAATAATGCATATATGTAAGAAATTCTCTATATCTCCATTTAATTATACATATCTGATACGTTCTTAGATAATTATCTCATAAATTTTTTAAGTATGCTGTACCCTTCATTATGATATTTTTAATACATAGAAATTCCACAATTTTCTCCTTCACATATTGCTAATTTAATGTCGAACAAGCTTGTTTGGGTCAAGTATTAAAAGCACCAATAAAGCTCTAAACCTATTGCATTGGTATTAATCTAATTGTAAACAATTTAATTGAACCAATTTAGTCTTAAACATTTTCATGTTACTACCAATCCAGTCCATCAGGACAATTTGGGCTAGAAATTGCTAATATTGATGCTAGTTATCTTACATGACATTGCTAGCACTTATGTGGATATTTTTTTGATAATTTTTTTATTTCTTAGGAAAATTCTTTTATTAAATTTTTTTATTCTCTTTTCCTTATTTTCTTTTTTTTTCTTCCACCATTGGCTAATGAGCTTGCCGGCAAGGGTTGCTGAAGCTCGCTAGCCATTGGTGCAAAACAACAAGAATTGAAGTTCAGCTTCTTCAGCCTTAACTTTATCATTTCCAAATTTTGATTTTCTAAATTTAGGTTTGTCTTGATTTCTTTTTGCAGGAAATGTATTGCCAAACAATTCAACATTCATTGTTTTAGGGAAAATTCCAATAAGGCCTGATATGCCCTCATTTTCTCAAAAAAGGGTCCAAAGTGGACATGTTTCAAATAAGACCCAAGTGTCCAACCTTGTTTCAGTTAAGGGCCTAGCTCGCCGGCCGCGAAAATGATTTTCCGGTGACCGAACAAGGACATTTTGTCATTTCCCACTTTTTCTTTTTTTCTTTTTCCTTCTTCATCTTCTTCATCATCGCCGGTGGCGGCCGGCACGGCGACACCCAAGAGGGCTGGGCGAGGGTTGCCTCGCCCGATCCGGCGAGGGCCACCCTTGCGACCTCAGGCGAGGGACGGCAAGGGCCGTCTCTCTCCCTGAAGAGGCCGCCTTGCGCCATCCGCGAGCCGGCCCTCGCGACCGCGGACGAGGGCGAGGCGGCCTCGTCGGCCGACGAGGCGAGGAGCCCCTCGTCGCGCTGGCGAGGCGACTCGCTGGATCTGGCGAGGTCGGCCTCGTCGGCTGCGGGCGAGGAGCCCGTCGCCGGGACGAGGGCGAGGGTACCTCGTCGGCCGCGACGAGGGCCGACGGGGCCGACTCGCCAGATCTGCGAGGTCGCCCTCGTCCGCGGCCGACGGCCGACCTCGCCAGATCTGGCGAGGTCGCCTCGTCCGCGGCGGCGAGGGCCGACCTCGCCAGATCTGGCGAGGTCGCCCTCGTCGCGGCCGGCGAGGGCGACCTCCGGATGGCCGCGAGGCGGCCTTGCCCGTCCCTCGCCTGAGCCGGCAAGGTGGCCCTTGCCGGATCGAGCGAGGGCGACCTCGCCAGTCCGCTGTGGCGTCGCCGGTGGCCGGCCGGCCACCGGCAATGATGAAGAAGATAAAATAAAGAAAAACGAAAAAAAGAAAAAAAGAAAAAGTGGGAAATGACAAAAATATCCTTATTCCGATCACCGGAAAATCAGTTTTCGCCGGCCGGCGAGCTTAAGCCCTTAACTGAAACAAGGTTGGGCACTTTAGGCCCTTATTTGAAACCATGTCCACTTTGGGCCCTTTTTTGAGAAAATGAGGGCATATCAGGCCCTTAATTGGAATTTTCCCTTGATTTTAGGATAACATAGGCATAGATTTCCACATTTTCAGATTTGTAAACAAAAAATCTGTATGCATTGCTATTTTAAGTATAATCGATGAATATATAATCCATCATTTTAGGTCCCAAGAGAGTTTGTCTAGTAAGAGGAATCGCCACTTTGACTAGTTATCCTCGTACTTTCAAAAAATTATAGGATGATAACTTTTCCATTCCATAATTCATATAAAGTCTTATATATGTCATCCAATGGGATATTCCATTAATAGTATAGTTCGCAATTAGAATTGTCTACCTCCACAAATTTCGAGATAAGCCGAACTCAAAAGTATGGCCTAGTCATCTCCTTCAACTTTTCGTTCTTCCATATAGTTATTTAGAAAATTATCCCCAAACTCGCGTACAATTCTTTTAAGTGGGAAGAGCTGTATTTTCCTCTGTTAGAGCTGAGCACTTTGACTCGTCTATCAAGATAAAATGCTTTCTCTTCGAATCGGGGCTTTCACTCTCATCATTCTCACTCCTCACGGCCGATTGTCTCTGCATCTGGTTCTGGTTCTTCCTCGCCTTCACGGGGACGTAAAACCGGTCCTCCCCCCGAACTCTCCCGAATTGCAATCCAGTTCCCAACATTCTTTCTCTCCCCCGAAAAGTGATGCCATCCTTTTCAACCAATGTGCCATCGAGAGGGCTGTCGTGGTAACAATACCCCTAAACTCATCTTTCACACCTAATCTCCTTTCTTTATAGGTGTACCATTCTTGTGGAAGCGAGTCATGACACATTCTTATTGTTATACAAGGTATAAGTTTGAGAGAACCCATGTTTGTGTAGACCTCAAGCTCAATGGCTCGAGACTAAAAGGCGAGGTGATGACGCCTTTGGTTGATATGGCTAGAGTGTGAGCTTACTATCAAATACTCCTAAACTTCATCATTCCTGACATTGACCATCGTCGAGGGCGGTCATGAAAAGATGTCACTCATTGATCCATGAAAATTTCTAGAAAAAAATCAAGCCAAAAAAGTGAATTTGTAATCTTTTCACTCGATTTTGGTGTTTTTCCTTGCTTGAAATAGAGTGATCTATTTCCTTATGATGTGCCCTGACCTTTATATCACTCAAAACACTGAAGTTATCAGTTTGCAATTCGTTGACACATTTTTCACTGCCGATGACTACTGTCTCAAGAAAACAAAAGGTTGGACTGAAAAGTGGAATAGGTAATTAAATCAGGACTTTCTCTTCCACTTCTCTACCATCTCCTCTGCAATTTGTGGCGACTTTTTGACAGTAAGCTTGCATCGTTGCTCAATGGAATCAATATTTCCAGAATATCCTAAAAGCCTTGAAGTAGTGATGGAGTGAGCTTGCCATTAAAAAATATTCTTCATTTTTGTAGGAATCGCTACGTTGGGAGCCGGAATTGGGGTCGCCCTTATTTTAATGGTTTCCTTCAGGAAGAAACCAGTGATCAGCTTGTTTTTGGTTTTGATAAAGTATAGGAGCAAACATTTCGACGGCATAATGAAAATTGAGGGACTCGTATCTTCAAGAAGATACAAAGGCAAGCTTCGAGACGGTTAACTTGTGGCAGTGAACCTTCTAAAGAAGCTAAAAGGCGATGCAGAAGAACTTTTCAATAAAGTTGTGAGCATAAGCAGGACTTACCATGTCAATGTTGTTTGCCTCTTGGGGTTTTGTTTTGAAGGAAGCAAAAAAGCTTAGTTTTATGAATTCATGCCCAATGGATCACTTGAAAAGTTCATATTTAATAGGAGAAACACTTAAGAGGTAGATCAACAATTGAGTCGAGGCAAGTTGTACTAGATTCCGCTTGGCATTGCTTATGGGTTAGAGTACTTGCATAAAGGCTATAACACGAGGATCTTGCAATCTAACATAAAGCCTCACAATATTCTTCTCGACGGAAACTATTGCCCCAAAATTTCCGACTTTGGTCTTGCCAAAATTTTTCCAAGAGAAGAGAGCATCATTTCAACGCTAGGTGCTTGGGTCACCATTGAATACATTGCTCCAAAGTTGATTATAAGGAACATTGGAGGGGTTTCTCAAAAATTGGATGTTTCTAGCTACAGTATGATGGTTTTGGAGTTGGTAAGCAAGAGGAAAAACATTAAAGTCAGGGTAGATCATACTAGTGAAATATACTTTCCTCATTGGGTCCACTGACACTTGGAGCCCCAGTAAAAGCTTGGGCTGCACAGGATCATGAATGAGTAAGATGAAGGAATTGCGAAGAGGATGATTATGATAAGTTTATAATGCATTCAGATCGATCTGAGAGCTCAACCACCTCCCTCAAGATCGCTTGCGGCTTGTCTACCTAAAAGTTCATCTCTGGAGAATAGTAATTACTCGAGTTGGGTTTAATTCTATATCAAGTAGATGAGACCGACGTAGTTTTTTATTTTATTTTATGGAGTGTTAGAAAAAGAACTGTAAACGTATTATTGACTATTGAGTTCACAAATTTGTGGTCAAATGTCTAGGTTGATTTTCTATGGTATGATGCAAAAAAAAAAAAGGTGAAATGTGCATTATATCATATTATCAGTAGAGTTATCATTAAATATAAATAAATTTAGATTGTGCAAACTTGATGACATGCTGAACAAATTTCATTCAACAACATCCATTCGTGTGAGCCCAATTCACATGAATTCTTGAATCTAGTAGGTTCAATCCATTCTATCAAGTATAGTTGAGAGTGATGTCATTCCATTAAAATATCGTATCATAGATTGTACTAGAGAACTATTTAAGCAACAAATGCAAATGCACTAGCTTTCTTCGTGATTAAGGCCATGTTGGTTTTGCAAAAAATGTAATATTTCTAAAATTCTTCAAGAAACCTTTTTTAAGAAAATAACAATATTTCTAGGACTATAAAATATTTTCTGCTATTTGGTATCTGATTTGATTTTTTTGGGTAATTTGTCAAAATTTTCGAACTTTTTTAATTAATTTTATTTTTCTTATCTTTTTGCTTCTTCCTTCGCCGATGGCTGCCAGTTCCAGCCTCATCATAGGTCAACAAGGTTTAAGCTCACCATGTTCCGGTGTGGTCGAGCCCTGCTGGCCAATGGTGAAGGTCTGCCTCTGCCTGGTCTGGAGATGTCCTTCGTCTTTGCTTTCCTCGTTCAAATTATGCAGGGCCCCAAGGCCGCGAGCTCTGAGGGAAGTGTGTGAGAAGAAGGGGAGGGAAAATACGTCAGAATTCGCATGAAATCTGCGAGGCTGGGGGCTTGCGATGCTGAAGAGGCTTTGATTTCCATTTGCGGGTCGTTTTGTTGTTGCTTCTGTGGGAAGTCTTTTCGTTCTTGAAGGACCTGAGTGGATCGAATTGATTTGGACGCAAAGGAGGGAATGATGCAGACAGAGGGAGGGATTGGCTTGGGCATGGACGTCTCGCGGCGGTGGACAGAGCTACGCGCAGATGCTTGCAGAAGCGCCAGCAGCAACAGGAGCTGTTTACCTCAGGCGAGCTTGACCTCATCGAATCAGGTAGGGCTCCGCCTTGCTAGAGACTGGCAAAATTGAATCTGGCAAGCTTGTGCCTTGTTGGCTTGTGGTCGATTGCTTACCGCCATTGTGGCCAGTGACTGGCCGAGGAAGAATTATAAAGAAAAAAAAATTAAAAACTTGATATTTTGAAAGAATAAAAATAAAAAAGCAAACGAAAAAATAAAAATAAAATGTGTTTTGTGAAAGAAAGTGCTTGGTCTAGAGACGAAAGAAATGGGATGGAAAACGTTTTCAGTTTTTTGAAAAGCAAAACACATTTCCCCCACTTTTGAAGGTATATTTTCTATTGGTAAATTTTTTTTTCCTTAGCTAGTTTATTTTCCTTGACACAAGCAGTAGAAAATTTGGAAAATATTTTTTTAATTTTTTTTCCGTGTGAAAAAAGCTTAGATGACTGCACTTGACCCCATTTTATCCCAAGGAAACCGAACGACCTGTTTGTCCAGTTTTGTCTGGTTTAATGGGAATCAAAATCCCAAATCCCACTGCCTGGGATTCCATTAAACTTTTATTTGAGAATTAAATTTGCTTTTCAATTTTGCTACGTGAACAACCAGTTGTCTCATACAAAATAGATTATATATAGATTTTAAGTTATTAAATTAAACAAAATTGTTCAGTTCCCTTTTCCCTAAATGATTGCAATTTATTAAGCTAAATTATTAATTAATAAAATGTCCTGGCCTGTTGCGTTTGAAGTGATACTAAAGGATCAAAAAGCACCGTTAGTTTGAAGTACTCACGGCATTGTTAGGCTAGCATTTTTGTTAGCATTTGAAGCACTTACGCCACCATTAGGTTCAACGCTATGAAATTTTATGTAGTATTCTAATAAATCATATGGATTGTGTGCTTAGAAATTTTTTTCAAATAGAATATTATATCTCAAACATATCATGAACGACTAATTTGTATTATTTAATGAGATATGACATTCGGTTGGGGACACATTATTTGATAGATAATCAATGTGTTATGCTCTAATTGATCATTCTAATGCGATTTATTATAGTAGCCATGATTTTAAGGGCCCCTTTTTTTTGTGAAAATTTCATTTTGGGGGGGGGGGTGCTTTTATAAAAGCAATATTTCTATGAGGTTTGTATATATATATATTGGTTTGAAGTGAGTATTGCCAAATTATTTGCATATAACCTAAACTAAAACTTTAAGGAAAAAAGGCTAAAATAAGACAGAAAGGACCAAACTTGACCTTTTGGTTGCCCCCTCTCTTTGAATTTGGAATACATGAGTGGAAGTCCCCGTGAATAATAGTGATTGTTAACCTAGCAATATTATTTGCCGTAAAATGAGTGGAGCCTAAGTACAATTAATGTTTTAGATGTTCTTATCTACTTAATCAACGATCCTAAGGTATTTATTAGTGATGAGAAATTGTCAAAAAAATTTAAAACCTATTGTACTTTTACTAATTCAGTCAATTCATCCGATTTTGCCTTGAAATTGCTAACATAAATGTTGGCCGTCCTACGTGACACGGTTCATGCTAACATGGACAACATTTAATAATATTTTAATATTTTCTTTCAAATTTTTATTTATTTATTTTCTCTTCTTTTTTCTTTTATTTTCCTCCGCCAACTACGGCCAGACCTTGTCAATAGGAATTGGTTTTGTGGATTGTCTGTGCTAATTTGATGGTTCAAGAGTTAATCTTATGATTAACCCCGTGCTTATTGTACCTAATCTTGAGACAACTCGGTTTTACCATCTCGTGAACGGTTCTTTTGTTCTAATTGATGGTGGATTGTCCCACGAAAATTGGTTGAATTGGCCCAAATTTGAGAAAAAAATGAATTGGCTGAAAATCGAACTGATTCCCGATTGAACCATTGGTCCGGTCCGGTCCAATTATCAAAACGATGATTCTTCTGTCGTTTTAAATCAATGTCTCAACCACCTTTATTTGCTCACACTGGACACTCTAGGCAATTGAATGCCTCCTTTGTGGGCTGGAGTCTACAGGGCCCAATCGCCCACCATTCTTGCTTCCCGAGGCCCATGTTTTGTCCCCTTCGCATATGCAATGATCCTCAAGAAATTTATAGCACGGTGCGAGTAAACAATAACACGATTGACTTGACGGCATGTTTTCAAGCTCTATAGTAAGTGATCTGAAAATACGATATTTTCACAAAGTAAAACACAGATTTCACTAAACTTGATAAGATAACATAAAACAGATAAAAAAGAGTTATGGTACAATGAAAGGGCTAACTTCACTATGGAAGTCCAGAGTCATTTTCGAAGTTTTCAATCAATTGCAAGCATGGAGGAACAGCGAGTTCAAGAAGGTAACCAAATGTTCACATTTTGTCTGTCCTAAAAGAGATAGGTGCTTACGCCAATCCTGATCGCTCCTTGTACCTTAAACGAAGTTTCGATCACTTGCAGTGGCTTTTGTAAAGTCTTTCGTGTATCCAATTATTATTGCGACGTACTTTTAAGATTGATAATTTCGGACCATGAAATATTTTTACTAACATAATTGGCTTACCAAACAAAATATGAGTTGAAATGTAGTGGGCGATTTGTGATGGTTTGTATTTGTTTGGTGATATGGAAAATGGGATTTTTTGTTGTGCAAGCTTAATCCTTCCATGTAACCGACATGTAAAATTTTTATGAGAAAATCATTTGAAAAGTCCTAAATCTATTGCATTTTTGTCAAATTAGTTCTAAATCTTTCAAATTTACCAATTGAATCATAAACCTTTTTACGTTTTAATAATTGAGTTCATCTGACCAATTTTAGCTAAAAATCGCAGATGTGAATGAAGCTATCATATGTGGCACAATCGACGTTGACATGGACAAAATTTAATAATATTTTCACATTTTATCAATTTATTTATTTATTTTTACATCTCTAGCTGTGCGACTCTCGCCTAGTCTGGGTGAGGGCGTTGTGACCCTCACTAGCCAACAGGCAAGGGCCTCCGCACCCTTGTTGACCCTTGTTTATCGATCGGTGAGGGCCGTGACACACTTGCCTTCTTGATGGTTAGAGTTGTAAAAATAAAAATAAAAAACAAAGAAAATAAAAATAAATAATTCTAATTAATAGTAAATATCATTAAAAATTATCCGTGTCAGTACCATTCGTCTTATGTGGCATGGTCGTTGTCAACATCAATAAATTCTATCCAAAATTGACTGGATGAACTCAATTAGTAAAATACAAAAAAGTTTATGAATCAATTGGCAAAATTGAAAGGTTTAGATTTAATAGATTTATGACTTTTTAGATAATTTTTCTAACTTTTTATAGGTTCGCATGATTATTGTTTGTTGCTTTTGCATTTCATTTTTAAGTCATACTGACGTAGCCATGAATCCCAGTTTTAAGACTCTGAACGCCTTATTATTTAGGCGGTCCATTCTAAATTGCCAGACGATGATGTCCTTCCTGATGATATTCTTCCTCACCAAGACAAGAACCAAGGAAATGCCAACCACCATCTTCTCTTCATTCTCTCCCCCTCTTTCCCCCCCTCCTCGTCCTCCTCCTCCTCTTCTCCTTCGGGAGCTTCCAGGGAGTCCACTCCACTTTCTGGTCCATTTTCGACTTCGGCTCATCCTCGTCCCAATGCAGCAACATCCCCATTCAATATTCATTCTGGACCGTCGGAGATCCCGCCGTAATTTGCGGCTGCCCCGGCCTCAATTGTTTGTCCAGCTCCGATTACTTGACCCTCTCTTTTCCCGACGAGATGGGACAAATTACAAAAGCAAAGGATGGTCCTATACTTGATAAGGTGGTTCTTTAGTTTGTTCGGTGGGAATTAATTGCGAGGCAGTTGGATTGCGATCTTTTCAGCTGAGGAATGAGCTCAAAAATCTTGTTAATTAGGGAGGGAGGTTTGCGCGTACTAGTCCAAGTCCCAAGTCAAGGTCTTGGTGCTTCGTGGCTCATTGTTGATCACTTGGCTCTCGATCTGGATGTGTGAAATTTTGTGGTACTAATATAAATAAATTCATAAAATTTTGTAAAATTATTATTAATTATTTTAAAATTTTAAATATTATATAAATACGTAATTTATTATTTAAATATTTTAATATTCCTCCACGCGCTTAGTCCACCGGTGCTGAAAAGCATTTCTTTGATTATTTCTATGTTCAGATTGAAAATGAGTCAATGGAGATCTTTTCACAGTCAACGGAAAATGGCTCTCTTTCTTGGGTTACTTCTCCAATGCCTCAATTTGCCTTCCATTTCCCTCTCGAGCACCCGCATTCCCATTTCTTCGTGAACCCCTATGTCTCTTTCTTGGGTTCCTTCTCCATCTTCTGCTCTTGTCCTCCAGTTGCTGTTTCCACTGCTCTTGATCTTGATCGAGAGTCCTCGTTCCCTGGGCGAGGATTATTACTCGAGCTGCAACGGCACGTTCAGCTGTGGGGACGTTAGTGGCGTCAGCTATCCTTTCTGGGGAGGCAACAAGGCGAACTTTTGTGGGTACCCCGAGTTGGAGCTCAAGTGCGAGAACGGAAGCGACGCGACCATCGTGATACAGGAAGTGAAGTACCGTGTTCTGGAGTGGTATCCTTATCCTTCTCGGGTACTGAGAATCGCGAGGGATGACTATATGCAGGGAATCTGTTCCACGAATTTCCTCAACACGGCTCTCGACTCGTCGTTGTTTCAAATCGCCGACGGCTACACCAACTTTACTTTCCTCTACGGTTGCCCATCGGTTTTCCCATCTTTCGCGGGCCAAATCTCGTGTCCCGTTCAGGGGGCTCGGGACACTTCGGTCTATGTGTCGTCAGAGTGGAGTGTTGGCATTGGAGCGTGCTTCAAGAGCGTGGTAGTCCCGGTTTCTACGTATCTCTGGAGTTCCTGGGGGAATAGCTCGTCCAGTATAGGTAACTTGCTGCAGCATGGTTTTGAGGTTCAGCTGAAGGTGGATAGTGAAGCATGTGTTGAGTGCACTCAATCGAACGGAGTGTGTGGTTACGATCCCGCTACTGATCAGACGACTTGCTATTGTCCTGACCAGTTCTTTGGTTCCAAAACTTGTGGTTCATCAACATCTGCTGCGACCCCAGAGGGAACAAGTACTCCATCTACACAAGGTAGTTCATTTTAACTTTTCTTTATCAATTATTTTACTTTGCCGAGCAATTTGGGAATGCCTGAAATAGGATGGAAAGCTAAGGGTAGGGCGAAATATGTTGGAAAAATAAATGTACCATTGTCTGGAAGAAAGAAAACTATGAGAGAATAACGCGGACAGAAAGTTTTAAATTGGATCCCAGAAAAAATCACAAATGAGGTCACTCTTGTCGCCGAATATGTGGTCTTCAATTAGCTGAAGTGGTTCAATGAGAGGGATTACATTGCTGGGCATATTCTTTCCTTTGCTTGTTAATTGGGAAACGACCCGCTCATGCCCCTAAAGCCTGACAATCTCATTTTGCCGGGCATATCCTTCACTGTAATGGAGCGTGGTCATCCTCGCTATGACAGACATGATCATGTTACTATTTAGAATCTTAAATTAAAACTTTATCATCCTATTCTCTGTTTTGAACATTTGGTCGGTATCTCCAATCCAGGAGAGAGTGAAGATGCTTTGCGTCTACTGTCAAATGTTGCAAATGTTACGCTAAAACTACTCGTTTCCTTCTTGAGATCTTATTATGATCACAACCAAATGAAAAAAACAAAAAAAAGAAAGAAGAAGAAAAAACTACATTTCCACAAGTGTTGCCAGATGTGAACTGTACACATAATTAATTCTTAACACTATCAACGAACTTTTTTTTTCATTATGATAATGGACAAATAAGTATTCTCTTCTATTCCTCCCCCCCGCCCTTCTGCAATTGTACTTATTAGATTTCACAGAACTTTTAATTTTGAAGGATCTTCTTTATCGTATACTAAAAATATTTTTCCTGTTTTTCAGTTAGTGTTTCATTTCTACATGCTATGGATAATGTCCTTCAGCTTTTCCAATTTCTTTTCCTTGGACTCCATTACTGCTGCAAACGAAATTTCCCTTCTCTTGGGTTCCAAGATATCTTATTGTAACCTCTTAGATCGTGACTTTGCAAAGCTGGAGGAATTGAAAGAATAGTAAAGGAACTGCTGATGTTTCTATCTTTCTGCGATTATTTGCTAGTTATCAATTGGGCGTTCATGATACAAGAAGCTTGAAAATATTTGCCTGAACATGAGCTGCCCAATACTTTATTTATGGAACGGCTTCTAATCAAGCCTATCAGTCCGCTTGGAAGCCAAAAGAGTTGAGACATGTCTAGAACGTACAGCCCATTCAATTAGTGACACACAAAGTTTTATTTGTCTCTGCCTCTGCGACCACATTGTTGATCACATTTCAGAGTGTTTGCCACTTTTATACCAGCGAGAAAAAAATATCTTTTCCTGCCTTCCTGTGCATCCCCTGATAGCCCTAGAATTCAGGATTATAGCTAATGTCTATACTTATTAGTCAATCAGCCACAGATCCATTTGCACGTGTTTCCAATTTCTTCTAGTAAGATGTAACTGGTTGATCCATGAAAAGTTCAAGAGGAGGATAGAGCCAAACTGGTGAATTTGTAATTTTTTCACTTGATGGTGGTGCTTTTTGTTCCTTGAAACTGAATGAGCTATAACCTCATGATGTGCCCTGATCTTTGTCTCTTAAGACGCTTTGAAATCATCACTTTGCAATTGGTTGACACGTTTTTCACTTTTGATGACTATTGTCTCAGGAAGAGGAAAGGTTCGACTGAAAATTGGAATAGGTAATTATGTCAAGATTTTCTCTTCCACTTCTCTACATTTTTCTCTGCGATTCATTCCGACTTCTTGACAGTAACATGCATCATTGCTCAGTGGAATCAATATTTCTAATACTTAGAAGCCTCAATAAAGTGATGAAGTGAGGTTGTTGTTAGAAAATATTCTGTTTTTTTTTTTTAAGGAATAGCTGCATCTGGAGCTGGAATTGGGATCGCACTTATTTCAATGCTTTCTTGCATGAAGAAACCAATGATTAGAAAAATCATGGAGTTGATAAAGCAGAGGAGTGAACATTTTGATGGTGAAATGAAAATTGAGGGACTCGTCTCTTCGAGAAGATATGCCTACAAAGACATCAAGAAAATGACCAACTCTTTTGAAGAAAAGTTAGGTGAGGGAGGTTATGGCTGTGTGTATAGAGGCAAGCTTCAAGACGGCCAACTTGTGGCGGTGAAGCTTCTAAAGAAGCTGAAAGGCAATGCAGAAGAGTTTTTCAATGAAGTTGCAAGCATAAGCAGGACTTCTCATGTCAATGTGGTCAGTCTCTTGGGGTTCTGTTTTGAAGGAAGCAAAAGAGCTTTGATTTATGAGTTCATGTCCAATGGATCACTCGAAAAATTCATATTCAACCAGAATAACACTTTGGAGATAGATCAACAATTGAGTTGGGATACATTGTACCAGATTTCGCTCGGCATTGCTCATGGGCTAGATTACTTGCATAAAGGCTGTAACACAAGGATCTTGCACTTTGACATAAAGCCTCACAACATTCTTCTCGATGGAAACTATTGCCCCAAGATTTCTGACTTTGGTCTTGCCAAAATTTGCCCAAGAGAAGATAGCATCGTTTCAATGCTAGGTGCCCGGGGCACCCCTGGATACATTGCTCCAGAGCTTATCATAAGGAACATTGGAGGGGTTTCTCACAAATCTGATGTCTATAGCTATGGCATGTTGGTTATGGAGATGGTAGGCAAGAGAAAAAACATTGAAGTCATGGTAGATTGTACCAGCGAAATATATTTCCCTCATTGGATCCACCGACGCCTAGAGCTTCAAGACGACCTTGGGCTGCATGGGATCGCAAATGAGGAGGACAAAGGTATTGCAAAGAAGATGATTGTAATAGGTTTATGATGCATTCAGATCGATCCGAGGGCTCGACCATCTATGACTCAAGTTGTGGAAATGCTAAAAGGAAATGCGGAGGACTTGAAAGTTCCTCCCAGACCAACATTATGTTCTCCCTCAAGATCGCCAGCTGAAAGTTCGTCTTCGACTCTAGTTGGGTTTAATTCAATATCGATTATATGAGACTGACGATAGTTTGCAATTGAGTATGAAAAATATGCACCTGTAAACGTACTAATGATTTTATGGTTTTAGGTAGATCATCAATTTCAACATTTCAACACGTTGGCAAGTCTTCCAACCTTATTGTAATATAGAGGTCCCGTTGACTAGGAAGTTTCATGATTTGTTCCTCAGAGACTTTTCAGGACGAATTTTCTGTGTTCAACATTGGGTGTTCGAATAACACACGCATGCACGCATGGGACCGCTATCTGCCTCAGTTAAATATAAGAAATAGAAAAGAGAATTTGAGGAATTTTCTATATAACTTGGATTTATTTTAATGAAGATTACATGACCCGATTTATAGGTTCTATGAAATGACTTAATAAGATAACATATCAGTAAGATGTGCACAATCAAATAGAGATATTTACATAATTTTGAAAAATACAGAAAATCATTTGAATTATCCTAAATATCTATAAAAGCCTCTCCTGGCATTTGCTCCGAAATTGAAGAACTAGCACATAGCGGGAACAGGAATTAGGACCAACTCAAACCAACTCCATTTGATTTTCCTGCAAATGCTTTCCACCCTCTCTCCCACCTCTTTCTCCTATGCTCTGCAATCCTCTGCCTCCTTCCAGCCCAAATACATCTCCCAAACTTCATGGTGCAGCTAATTGTCACCAATTTGTGCTTATCATCATCTTCACCAACTTACTCTATCCGGCGCAATTGGATGATGCGCAATACGAGGCTAGTGTGCCTTAGAGCTATGGGCGTGACTCGGATATTGGCAAAATTGTCCAAAAATTTTAAATTTATTATACTTTTATCAATTCAGTTCTAGACATTTTAATTATACTAATTTTTAATTTTAAACATTTTCACATTTTGTTAATTGGGTTCATTTGATCAAATTTTACCGGAAATCATTAATATGGACATCAGATGTTTTACATGGCATGGACGACATTGACATGAATGATCTTTAATAGAATTTTTAATATTTTTTTCTTTTTTTCTTCTCTTCTTCTTTCAGCAAGGATCAATGAATCTTTGCCACCCTTGACGAGGCTCAAACTTGCCAAATTTGACGATCGAGCTTCGCTAGGGGTAGGGTGAGGTCAACCTCGCCCAGCAGTAGCGAGTTGAGCCTTATTAAGGGTGGACGGGGCTTGCCCTTTAGGTCAACCTCTATAGCCCTTGCCTTTGGCCTTGGCAACCGGTTAGAGGAAGAAGGAAGAATAAAAAGAAAGAAAAAGAAAAGAAAAGAAAAATTGCTAAAATATTATTAAAATTATCTATACCAGCACCAACTGTACTATATAGGATATTAGAGTTCACATCAGTGATTTCCGGCCAAAATTGATTAAATTGACTCAATTAGCAAAATGTGAAAAAGTTTAAAGATGAATTGACAAATATACAATAAGTTAAAAACTTTTTTGGGGAATTTTTTCCCTAGACATCGTAGAGTTGTCAAAATCAATCATAAATCCATACTATGACTCACTTTTAGTTGAATGGGTCATATATGAGTCAAGTGAAAGTTAAATATGAGTGATAAATGAGTATTAAAAAGTAAAGCAAACCCATAAAAGGGTCCAAGGCCTTTGTCCTCTATGTCCTTTCTTCTCTCTCTCCTTTCATCCACCAATTGCGAAATCTCTACGTGAGCATTCCCTTTCCTTTTTGATCCCAATGATTGCAACCACTGCCTACCCCACCATCACTCCACCATCTCCGTTGCCTATCTCCGACGGATACAAAGCAAATTCTCCTTTCCTCCCCTGCTACCGACTAGCGATGGCCACAAACAAGCTTTGCCTTGCCATGATCGAGCAAGTAGCAAGTGGCCTCGGTGAAGCCAGAGCTTGCCTGGATTTGGCGAGCCCCAAGCTTGGGCTTCCTTGGATCTAGCAAGCCACGAGCTAGCTGCCCTCAATAAAGCTTAAGTGAGCATGCTCTGGCTCGCCTGGTTGAGTCGAGTAGTGAGCTTGTCGACCTTAGCTGAGCTTAGGCTGGCTTGGATTTAGTAAGTTGTGAGCTTGCTGACCTCAACAAAGCTCATCGGCCTTGGCTGGGCTAAGGCTCACCTAGACCTAGTGAGCCACGAGCTCATCGACTACAATAGAGCTCGAGTTGGTGAGCTCGGCTTGCCTTGATTGACCAAGCCTTAAGTGAATTGGCATTGGCTGAGCTTGGGCTGGCCTAGATGGGTCAAGCCTCAAGTTCTTTGGTCCGTGTCTAAGCTGATTGTTGCCAGTGAAGGGGCAAGGAGGAAGAAGGAGGAAGAAAAAGAAAGAGAAGAGAAAAGAAGAAAATAAAGAAAATAAATAATAATAAATTCAAAATATTGAAAAAATTTGGTTGATAGATATCCATAAACATATCGTAGAAGTACTTTTAGTAGAAGCTCAATGCTATCTAAATGGAAATTCAATCAATATTGAAAAAGAAATTCCAAATATCATAGCGTAATTTTTAACTTGGCGAACTATAATTAAGAAGGTGGGCATTCTGCATTCAAGAAGATTTGTTATAAGCAAATATTATTTTCATGTCAATCGTTAGTTGATCAAACTTTTTCTTATCAAGAGTTCAAAAGTATTTCAATTTAAAGGTTTTTGACATTTTTTTATTTTATTTACTAATTTTTTATTATTTAATTTACATTTATACTATATATATGGAGAGTTTAAAGTGGATTAAATGGGTGTGAGTGGATTTTCTTTAATTGAGCTAAATATTAATATATTTTAGTAATATGGGTCAGGTCAGGTCCTGTCAGGTATGGCTCATTAAATACATTGCATGAAAAGTCAAATAAATTGGACAACTTTTGACTCTATCCACTCATTTGACAGCTCTATACATTAGCTACCCTTTTGGATTTCTAGTGAACAAGAGTTGTATTATGGTTATCCGAGTTTTGAGGTTACTTGCAAAGAGATACACCTATAGTTAAAAACAATACCAAAAAGCTTATTTATAGGTTTTGCATGATGACTGTTTAAAGTAACTAAATATTACAATATTAATTACAATCAATCAGGAAGATATTGACAATATCCTAAATATTTTAAAAATCACTAACATCCCTCTTCAACCCAATTCCAGAAGGGAAGCATTAAGATAAGGGCGGCCACAATTCCGGATCCTGATGCACCCATTCCTTGAAAAAACGAAGAACATTTTTGAAAAGCAATCTCACTTCATCATTATCAAGGCTTCTAAGATTATATTGGGAACATTAATTCCATTGAATAATGATGCAAGCTCGCTGTTAAAAACTCAGGACTAATTGCAGAGGAAAATATAGAGAAGTGGAACAGAGAGTCTTGAAATAATTACCTATTCCAACTTTGAGACCGATCGTTTTGTTTCCAGCGACTGGAGTCATCAAAAGTGAAAAATGTGTCCACTGTATTGCAAACGGATGATTTCAAACTGTCTAAGATTTAAAGATCAGGACACATCATGAGGTCATAGCAAATCAGTTTCAATAAAGAAAAAAAAACCACGATAGTGTAAAACCTCTTGAACTTTTTTCGTAGATCAATTAGTAACATCTTTCCAGAGAATTGGAAACACATTTAAATGGATGTGCGGCTGATAGACTAACGAGGATAGACATTCGCTAAAATCCTGAATTCTATAGCTGTCGGGGGTGCACATGAAGACGGGAAATTTTTTTTCTAGCTGATATAGGAGTGGCAAATATTTTGCAATATGATCAACAATGTGGCATCGGAGGCGAAGATAGATATAAACTTTCTGTGGCACAAATTGAATGGACGGTATGCTCTAGACATGTCTCCAGTCTTTTGGCTTCTAAACAAACCTTTTGGCTTGATTAGAAGTTGTTCCATGGATAATAAAACAAATGGGCAGCTCATGTTCAGGCAAGAATTTTCAAGTGTCTTGAATCGTGGACACCCAATTGATAACTAGCAAACTGTTGCAGAAAGAAACATCAAAATATTTGGGGTTCCGATTGGAATGCTTTGTTTGCAGCAGTAAGTGAGTCGACAATCTAAGCTAAGGCGAAGAAATCGGAAAAAGCTTAAGGAGATAATCCACAGCACATATAAATGATAGAGTAATTAAATAACAGTACAAACATTTTCAGTAAATATTTCATTGACTGTAAAAATTTAATTAATTGTGCACTTCACCTTTATCAATATATATTTCAACTACACAAATGATCAGATTTTAGCACCACTTGTGGATATGTAATTCTATTTTTGGGAACAATTTCTACTTAAAAATGATTCTTTTTAATTATGTTCCTTGAATGAGTTTTTGAGCATTTGAAAGTGCTTATCAACTACCCAATTCCTGAAATAAAAATGTATTTGGTACGACTCTTAAATTTTCTTATGACTTAAATTTCTTTTAACTTTTTAATATTGTTATTATATTTTTCCCTTTTAATTTTTTAATAATTTTATTATATCATTTTATCATTTTTTACTATGTAATTTTATAATATTTTACAATATAATTTTATGTTATAATTTGATATTTTTAAGATTTATTTTAATTTATTTATAATTTTATTATATTTTTGTGATTAGTTAGATGAAGAAGAAGAAAAAAGGAAAGAAAAAGAAAAAGAGAATAAAAAAGAATATGGTCTGTCTTGATTCTCGAATTATTCTCGATACCAAAGTTACTTTAGGGAACAAATTTGTTCTCAAGAACAAAAAAGTTACCAAACAAATATAATCATGTATTATTTGGCATATTATTAAATAGGCTCATAGTTTTCCTTTTCATTTGGTTGTTGTCATAATAAATCCCAAAAAGTCCGCTCGTCACTCAAAGTACTCAAACCATTGGATCTTGCGAGTTGAAGATTCGAACCTAAAGATCTAACGATTAAAGCAAGAGAATTTGCAGATGATGGAATGATAACGTTACAATACTTGGGGTCTAAATCGTAACAGGATTATGGATGTCGAAGTGAGGATGACTGCACTTCATTACACAGAGAGAGAGAGAGAGAGAGAGAGAGAGAGAGAGGAACACGGCATGGTCGAATTTATCTTCAGGAAAGGCGCAGGAAAGGAAGGGGGGTTGGTGTTCGAGCAAGCAATGACCTTGACCCACAGACAACGAGACTTCTCCTAGGTGAACGACGACCCAGACTTTTTGGTGCACGACGAGAAAAAAGACGAGAAGAACACGGCAATCCGGCATGTCGTCACTACACTAGCACGGGTATCACATACATTTCGCTCTATGCGCGGCCTTAAATCTTTTTAATTCGAAGGAATGCACAATTTATCACCTTGCATATCATACCAGATACTTGATTAATGAATTGACCAACCCAGTACAATCTTATCCAATTCTAAAAGCTGCTGAAACTAAAAAAACACGCAGGAACCGAAAAGCGATTGTGGCCGTTGACGACAAAATACAGAAGCCATTTCACTAGAAAGAGAGAAAATAAGCAGACACAAACCTCATTCCTACCTTTGCCAGTAGAACCGTCGCTGCGAGTCGACCCGTCCTTGCAGTAGCACTGCACGTGCTCCGCCCGGTTGAACGCGCACCGCCCGCTGGAGTGCTCGCAGGCGCTGCACTCCTTTGCCACCGCCCAGTCAAGCACGAACCCCTCCACCATGTTCGTTGCCATCACCTCCGTCTGCTTCACAGCCGCCGCCACCGCCTCCTCGCAGCCCCATGCCTTACGAATCCCCGCCGCCTCCTCCTGGCTCATGTTCACGGACACATACGACTGGTTATCACCAGATCCCAAGCAATTGATGGCCTGGGCGGCGGGGATGGGCACCCATGGAGGAGCGTTGCAGTTGAAGAAGAAGGTGAGATTGACGTCGGCAGAGTTGTAACCGAGCGGGAGCGAGCCGATCGTGAGGTTGTGGTGGGCCTTGGGACATCTCTGGTCGGCGACATCGATGTCGACGAGAGTCAGGGTTTCTTCGTCGTAGTTGATATCGGTGACGAAGTAGGTGTGGCCCGGGAGAGAGAGGGTCGGGTGATTGGAGCCATCCGGACAAATGAGGCCAAGGCCTGGGTATTCGCAGTGCAAGGGGGCGTCGCTGACCTTCCAGAATGGATATCGTATGGAGACGTTGCCGCATACAAACGAGGATGAGCCAGGTTCGCAAATGGTCGAGAAAGTAGAGTGGACGCCATGGAAGCTCCCGGAGAAGAAGAAGAAGAAGAGGAGGAAGAGGGAGAGAGAAGGGAGAGAATGCAGAGGAGGTGGTGGTGGTTTCGCATTTTCTTTCTTATTGTCTTGGTGAGGAAGAAGTAATCGTCTGGCAATTTCACAACCGAACACTTGAAAGCATGAAGTATTTGATTTTCTACTTTGAAAAGTTCATGGGGGTCTTTGTTCGAAATTTTCCGATAATGGGCTTATATTAATTAATTAATTTTCTATTTTATATAATCGGGTTAATAGATATTCCAATATATTTTAAACCCTAAAGTGATCTTATTGAGTTAGGTTTTGGCATTTATTAATTACGAGCCTAGTTGAGCAGCAAAGTGTAGGCAATTGTGTTTAACTGAAGCCCGTAATGGGAAGGGCCCAGTTGACACGCTATTGATTAGAGTTTGCTAGGTTCCCTCTTTAGCATATAAAAGGGTAGGTTATACCTATCAGTCGTTTAATCCCATTATAGCTGCTAAACCGAAATAGGTCATAGAAAGGAAGAACCGGCATACCGACAGATCACTGATCATATTAGGTTGATCCGTTTTTAGTCAAATTAGACTATTGCTCAAACATGTATGTGTTTAATTCCACTGTACATATTTGGATTCTTGGTGTTTTACAATCATGTATGAATTGAATTCGTTCTTAATTTAATGATTGTTCATATTAAGAAATTTTACAGTCTTTTCTAGTGAAGGTCTAAGAAAAACACGATTGATGAAATGGCATGCTATTAAAATGGCTTTTGTTAAAAAAATGTGATGCAACTTTGCTTTCAAGAGGAGGGTTCTTGCCATATTTTGCAAGGACCAATTTTTCCTCTCTACTACGCTGTTTTGTTCAAGTGTCTAGGGAGTTGAAAATTGATGTTCAAAACCATTTCAAACAAAAATTTGAAAATTTCTGATTTTCAAACCCTCTCCCATGATCTGTTTTTATATAAATCTATCATTTTCCATTTTGAACTTGTTTTGCAAATTTTGAAAAATGATAATATGTTTCATGCTTATGTGCTAGAAAAAATACACAAGTATACCTAGTGTAGTCGTCAACTATAACTAGACAATACATTTTTCCTCCTAGACTTTGAGTTATTGTAAGTCCTAAAACGTCTATATGAAGAAGCTGTAAAGCACAACTAGTACCTATTCACCGAGAGCATAGACTAAGCATACTTCAAACTTTTCAAATCTTAGGTATAGGAATCCTCGTACAAGTTTCTTTGAAGAAAGCTTCGAAATTTGCTTGATGCTAACATTTCAAAGTTTTATGTGCCAAAGATTTGACTCGTCTTTGATTGATATGAGACACTGAATATCATCAGACTTTATGTCTAATAAATATATGTTTCCAGGTCTTCTTCCGGTGAAGGACTACTTCTAATCTTTTCTTGTTCCTAAGCACTTATCTTTTTCAAAGCATATTTTGTATCCAATGTCACATAACTAACTAATGCTTATTAAATTGTAATTGAGTCCTTTGGCTGGGGACACATCATTTATGATTAGACTTCAGATCTCAACCATTCCTTTGCCTATGATCCATCCTTTGTTGTTTCCACCAAAGGATATACTTCCACCATCAAACCTTGTGAGATTAGCAAACTTATTTGGATCACCAGTCATGTTTCTCAAGCATGCACCATACACGTACCACTTGTTTTCCCCTTTCTTTAGTACCTACAATTGCCAAAACAAATTCAAGCTTCCTTTGGTACCCATACTTACTTGGGTCCTTTTCGGTTAGAAGGATTAGACATACTTAGTTTCTCCGAATTGATTTCCAACCTTTTGGGTAGTCATTCTCAAAATGATCAGGATTGTCACAAATTGAACATTTGAGGAGATTTCGACCAAAAATTTTTACAAATTGCTTTTTGAAATGACTTCTATAAGTAGTTTTAGAAGGTTTTTGCTTCTTCCTATCCTTATATTTTGGAAAATCATTTTGAAAATCGTCTTTGTTTTTGCATCCATGTCCTATTTGTTGTAATAAGGTATTTGGATTGATAAAATATGTTCCAAAGTTTTTGATTCAATTGAAATTTTTTAGTAATGTCTAAAATTTCCTTTTTCAAAAGATTGTTGTTTTTCTTTTAAAACTGAATCACGAATTTCCTGAATTTGAAGAAGATTTTTTTCAAGAGACTTGGTCTTTTCTTTTTGAAAAGACTCAAAAAGACTCTTGTTGCTTCAACTTTGAATTCTCCTTCTCCAATTCAAAGATGTTGCTAAGTTTGGCTTTGTAATTGGAACATAATTCATCTATATAACTAGATACTTCCTCAGGAATATCAAAATTGCTTACCTTGATTTCATCCTTAGAATCAAAATTTGCCATCAAACATGTGTTGGCATATTCTTTGTCGCTCTCCTCACACTCATTGTCGCTCTACGTTTGAGCCTTTATAGCTTTCTTTGTCTTCTCACACTTACTTTCTTTTCTTCTGAAGAGGACGATTTGGTTTAATGAGTCCTCGCTTCTTACACTCAAAGCAGACCACACATTTGTTTTCTTCTGTCATTGAAGTTTTTCTTCTATTTAGATGATTTGAAGGATCATTTTCCTTTGAACTTCCTTCCTTTTCTAGCCATTTTTCACCATGAGAGCTATCTCTTTGTTGTCTTCAGAATATAAGTCATTAGAATCAAAGTTAGATTTTAAAGCTATTGTTTTCTTACCTTTAGTGACTTCTTCATTGTTTAGATGTTCCTCTTCATACGACTGAATTGTTCCCACAAGTTCGTCTACAAAAAGGGGTGAGATCCTCCATGTCTCACGAATGGATGTTTTGATATTATTCCATTCCTTTGATAGTCCTCGAAGTATCTTGTTCACTCTCATGGGGTCTGGTATAGGTTATCCTTGATATACCACCCCGTTGACAATGTTAGTGAATCTACTAAACATATTAGTCATAGTTTCATTTGGCTTTATTTTTAAGGCTTCATATGCTGGAGAAGAATGTTTCTTCATCTCCTTAACTCAATATGTTCCTTCATAGATACGTGTAACCTATCCCAAATTTCCTTAGTTTTTTCATATGAAGAAATGTGATTATACTTTATAGGAGATAATGCACAATATAAAGAGTAGACAACCTTAACATCTAAGCCTTCCCTTTTTTGGTTATATCTATATCAAATATAGCTTCATATTTAAGCCTTTGCTATCTATGTCCTTTAATGCTGATATGACCGAGGATCTTATTCCCCTCTAGACTACATCCCACTCCAAGGGGTCTTTGGATCTAATAAATGCCTTTATCTTGTTCTTCCATATGTTTTAGTCTTTTCTATCAAAGTACAAAGGCCCAATGTCACTCTATCCTTCCATAAGACCTGGTGCAATTATACTAACCTTGATAGATCATTACCTCATAAGTTATATGGCACTTTAGAAATAGTGAACAACAAAGCTTTGATACCAATTTTTAGTGATAACTATCGCCTAGAGGGGGATGAATAAGTTTAAATGTGGAATTTAAAGAAAATTGAAACTAATATTATAATAGGAAAACATATAGCGATAAACTGTGCACTGTTCAAATTTCACCGATGTGCATGAATCTATCACAAGAAATAAATAAGAGTTCAAGAGATAGAAAATTGCATACAATAAATTTATAGTGATTCGGCTCTGACAAACCTATGTCTATTCTCCCGCATCAATAGCCAACTAGCTGGAATCCACTTGATGAATTTGTCGGGGATTACAAGGATCGATTGCACTTGACTCGAGTAAGTGTGATTGAATCTTCTAATCACACACTCCTTTTTGTACAACCTCTAAGAGATTACAATAATGAATACATAGAGACGTATTCATAAGAATGACACTTTTTGCACTTTGGAATTATAGACTTCGAAATATCTTAGCTCTCTGAGCATCCCAACTCCTTTAATACTCTTCAACATGTCCATTTGACCATTGGACATATCAACTGAAGATGATTCAATCAATCTACCCGTTGCACCTAAATTTGTCAAGAAGATCTTATTACTTTCAAGTTGCCAAGAATTTAGTCTCCCTTCGATTTTGTCTCCCATAAGACAAATTGGGTTTCCATAAGTTCTAGTTCTTCATATTGGAAATTTTTTGTCATCTCTAAGTGTTAATTGATCTTGATGATCACTATATTCCCTCTTAAGAGATTGGATTAACGAACTTTCCTTCTTTTGATCAATCAACATTAATAAGCCAAGGAATCCATGACATCCACTACCCATTGCACGAGTTTGTTTCTTAATTCGGTTTAAGTTGCGTATCTCTTGCATTACTCCAATATCTTCATCACGAGCCGAACGCATAGTCTAATGAATGTATTTGCTCCAAGAATGGCACTTGGAAAAGTTACCATCAGAACTATAAGTTACTAAACATAAGTTTTGTCAATCTTTAAAACCATTTAGAAATATTTTACAACAGTCCCCTTTCCATTCCGATGTGAGAACGAACTCTTCGTGGTTGAAGCCTAGTCAAGCCTTAGATTGGACACTAGATCTGTTAGCACCAATTCTGTAGACTTCAAGGATTCAAGATCGAGTGCTATGAGTACGAGTACCCTATTATTAAGTACAAAGCGGAAAAATACTCAAGATTGATCAACACCTTCGTACAATGACAGTTGTGAGGACGAATCTTCTGAATGGTACGTGCACTGGTCTAGGAATACTAGCATATGTATTCCACTCTCTTTCATATGACCCCAGCTGTTGAGAGCCTAAGCATTTTCTACAGATGTTTCAGCACATAGAAGAACAGAAGCAACGAGTTCAAGTGCTTGTATGACGACTCCAAGAAATCAGCTTTCTTCATGAAAGATATATTTCTGAACAGACCGGTTTTAATGAGTTCAAGTGCTTGACTCGTTTTCGCTGACTAGTCACGAAGATTTGTATAATTGAAGGTTTGTTCCTAATTGTAATTTAGAGGTCCCTTTGACTAGGAAGTTTCATGGTTTGATCCTCAGGATTTTGTGGGGCAAAATTTTCGCAAGTTTTCTTCATTGGGTGTTTGAATAATGCACGCATCAGACCACATTCTGTCTCGCTTGGTATTTGCTTCGAAGTTGAAGAACTAGCATACGATGGTGATAAGACTTAGGACCAATTCAAGCCAACTCCATTTGATGTTTCCGCAAATGCTTTCTGCCCTCTATCCTACCTCTTTCTCCTATCCTCTGAAACCCTCTGCTCCAGTCCCAATGAATCACCAAAACTTCACGTGTGTAGCTAATTGTCACCAATTGTTCTTACCATCATCTTCACCAACTTATTAGTTGAAAGGTTGTTTTTCTTTTTCTTTTTTGTTTATTAAGTAATTTTGAATATTATGAAAATTCAAAATTTTATTTATTAATTTTATTTATTATTCCAAAAAAATTTTATGTGTCTTTTTAAGACAATTTTTGGAAATTACATTTGTTCATTTTGTAACTTCTTTTAAAGGGATACCTTTGCTCATTTTACAATTTCTTCCGGAGGGATATATTTGTTAACTTTGCAAACTTTCGCGAAGAGTTGCCTATGTTTTTTAAGACTGACATATATATATGTTAGTTTTTTGGCATGAACGAGTATGAAATCATTTTCAAGTCTTCTTTCAAAACTATAGCTATTTTTCCAATTGTTTTCTGAAAAGTCCTTGAACAAATACTAGAATTGCTATATAGTATTCTCATTTGAGACTTTGTTGTATCGGTGAAAGATTTTTTCCAATGACCATTAGCAACATTGTGGAGCAAATAGATCTTCAAAGAAAGTGATATCACGCCTTAAAGCTTGACTCGATTGCTTTATTGATTTGAAGCCTTATTTTCCAACAGGAGGTAGATCAACAATTGATTTGGGACACATTGTACCACATTTCGCTTGACATAACTCAAGGGCCATGATACTTGCATAGAGGATGCAAAACAAGGATCTTGCACTTTGACATAAAGCCTCATAACATTATCCTTGATGTAAACTATTGTCCCAAGATTTCCGACTTTGGTCTTACCAAAATATGCCCAAGAAAAGAGAGCATCTTTTTATTGCTTGGTGCAAGGGGCACCTTTGAATGCATTGCTTGATAGTTGATCATAAGGAACATTAGAGAGGTTTCTCACACATCGGATGTCCACAACTACGGTATGATGGTTTTGGAGATGGTCAGTAAGAGAAAAAATATCAAAGTCATAGTAGATTGAACCAACATAACATACTTCCCTCATTGGGTCCATCGATGCCTGGAGCTCCAAGTAGAGCTTAGACTGTCTGAAATCACAAATGATGAGGATGAAGTGATTGCAAAGAAAATGATTATAATAGGCTTATGGTGCATTCAAATTGATTCGAGAACTCAACCATGTATGACCCAAGTTGTGGAGATGCCAAAACGAAGTATTGATGCCTTGCAAATTCCTCCCAAACCCATTTTGCCATCACCCTCAAGATCACTTGCGGCTCGTCCATGTAAAAGTTCATCTCTACAAGAGAATAATGACCCAAGTTGGGGTTATTCAATATCAATTATATGAGACCGACATAGTTTGTAACAAACTATTTGAAAAAAAAAAAGCAACTACAAAATTAATGATCATTGAATTGTTCATAAAGTTGTGATCAAATGTCTAGGTTGAATTTCTACAAGTATGACTCAAAAAAGAAGAAGAAGTGAAAATTGCATTGTTAACACCTAAATCTTCACATATAGGTCTCTGTCGCATTTTTCTCAATATTAGGGATCTAATTTATGACATAAATTGGCCTCCTGACCCAAAAAATTGACCCTCTATCATTAGTATTCACATTGCTTACTACATCTCATCATGCTTAGGGACATTGTGATTTTAAAATTTTCACAATGGCATGGCATGGACATAACTAAAGTAAAGATAATAAAAAATAAAAATAATAAGTTAAATAAATATAAAAAATAAGAAAAATTATATAATGAAAAAAAAGGAAAACAGGAATCGCGGATCATTTTGTACTTCACAAACACATTAACTGTCATACCAATTAACCACGAAGAACGGGCCTCATTTTGAAGCCCATCAGTTGGGCTTGCACCTGGCCCACTTGATAGGGCCTTAATTTCGGCCCACAAGAGAGCTTTGGTGGCCGTCCACAAGCTCTCAAATGGAGAAGCATGTTGGCCGCCACTCTCCCTCCAACCCTCGCGGCCGTTCTGCTCCCTCCCCCCTCCAGCCACATCCATGTAGGTTAGACGATATCTTTATTGATTTTCCATATTTCTTATAATAATGCGTAAATCTAAGAGTTTCTTCGTATCTTCGTTTGATTATGCATATATCATATGTTACTTTAGATAATCATCTCATAAATTTTATAAATAGGTTGTACATTTCACTACAATACATCAAATACATAGAAATTCACCAATTTTTTACTTGGCAAGATTCTAATCTGCTGTTGGGATTCCAAGGAGCCCGTTCAGGCCGAAGTACTAAAGATAAGCTTGAAGTACTTATTTTGTTTCAATCTTTATTTCCTCGTATCATCATCATTAGAGCTTGAACTCTGGAGTTCAAAGTCGAATATGAGAGCAACATGTCTCGGTCTTATGGAGTAATGACTTCCTTTTTTATAATGAGATGTGTTTGTTTTCAGGTCAAAGAGCAATGTAATCTTTGTTAGAATCAGTTGCTTTTTCTTATGTTGCTTAAAAAGGAAGTTAGAGTGCGTTTGTTAACATTTATATTCCAGAGAACAATTTCTTTCCAGATTCTATATTTATTCCCTAGAACAATTTTTGAGTAAAAGAACGTATTTGGTAACTACATAAAATTTATATTTTAAAATAAATAAAAAGAATAGAAATGTGTTTGGTACGACCTACAAAATTTTTTGTGATGTAGAATTTCTTTTTATTTTTTATTAATTTTTTCCCTTTTCTTTTCTTCTCATCTTCTTCCTCCTTTAGCCAGCAACCAAGCAGCGACAATGACAACGGTTGGCTATCGGTGCCAACCGACATTGCAGGAGGTCAACGGCAGTAATTGGTTAGAAGAGAAAGAAAAAGAAAAAAAATATATGACTTATTCTATAAATTGTTCTAGGAATAAGAAAAAACTTTTTTTAACTTTTTATTTATGTTTCAAATCTATCCCTAGCCACCTTTCTATTCTAGGGAATAGAAAAATTAGGTAAAGTTACCGAACGGATTTCTATTCTTATTTTATTCCGAAGAATACAAGAACAAAAAAGAACCGGGGATGTAACCAAACACCCTCTTATA
Source organism: Corymbia citriodora subsp. variegata (assembly GCA_014858505.1). NCBI lineage: Eukaryota > Viridiplantae > Streptophyta > Magnoliopsida > Myrtales > Myrtaceae > Corymbia > Corymbia citriodora. The sequence continues at coordinate 6,803,686 of CM026411.1, forward strand.
TTCTGGTTTGTTTCAAGGTTGATACTTGTTGATATTTTAAATCCTGATGTCCCATTGCAAAGTCGTGAGTTCCTCTTCATCTTTGTTGAATATTCATGTTTCATCTTGTCATTTCAGCTCATTTAGTGATTATATGACTGTTAAGGATAGCGTACGAGGACTCCATTTTGTATTCCGTAGCGGATGCTTCCATTTTTTGTTTTTAAAATTCATCTCATTTGCTCGTGTTAAATTCCGTTGAGCATCGTTTTGCTTTTACTTAACATGGTTTTGGATCTCATTTTGATAGCATTTACGTCACATTCGCTCGTGTATGTTATTTTATGCATGCATAGTAGTTAGTTTATTTCGATTTCTAGACATTCTGGCGTGATTTTTTGCTCGTATATGAGGTGTTACATGATCAGATGTTTCTGTTCCTGAGGTCTTGTTCGCTCCATAAGGCAAGCTCCAAACCGACTCTTGCGGGTCTCCATGGTCCGGGTTGTGTCGGGTTAATCGGTAGTCATCTTCATGTAACTTTAGGACCTTAATACTTGCTGTCCATCTTTGGGGGTTTCGTGTTAATCTTTTCTGGCCCAAATGGTTTGGAGGGCACCCGGGAACATCCGTGACCATTATCTAACCTTATCTCAAGTTGACCATTGACGTCCAACTTAACTTTCACGGGCTCACATTACTACACCATAACGCCCATCTACCTTAAAATTGCAGCCATCAGCTATGATATCACCATTTGTGGTATCATTTGTTGAGAGCGTGTAGTAAAAATCTGATATCTTTTTTCGAGGAGATTACTGGGAGGAAGTCCAAGTCCAAGCCCATCAATATATTCAGTTGAATCCACATTCACTTAAAAACTTAAGCTAATGAATTATGGGCTAAATATGATATATTAATTGCTCTATACCATATCGATTATCTAATGTGAGATTTCTCCAACACAATTCACTCACACGTGCATCTTCATAATTTTCCCTAGAAAATAGAGACACCGAGTCTACCCTCTTTTACACGATGCAACTCGATGTACATGTATCTAGATTTCGACTGGCATAAACTCAAGTCTTAAGTTGAACATGGTGAAAGATGTCGGTCAAAGTCCACGGTTAGAATAGCTTCCTTTGTTATACTTAAGCTAATGAATTATGGGCTAAATATGATATAATAATTGCTTTACATCATATCGATTATCTAATGTGAGATTTCTCTAACACAATTCACTCACATGTGCATCTTCATAATTTTCCCTAGAAAATAGTGACACTGAGTCTACCCTCTTTTACACGATGCAACTCGATGTACATGTATCTAGATTTCGACTGGCATAAACTCAAGTCTTAAGTTGAACATGGTGAAAGATGTCAGTCAAAGTCCACGGTCAGAATAGCTTCATCTGTTATACTGAGGAGAGATTAACCACATCCTTCTCTTCTTTCACACTTCAGTCTGGAGAAAGTGAAAAATAATAATAATAAAAATAAAAGAATTTCTTCATTGCCAGCATGCGTCACTGAACTCTAAGCCCTCATCCACATGATTTTCTCCACCCATGAGAGCATGAACTTACTCAAATGGGTGACGTAGCCACTCTCCTTCTCTCCTCTCCTTCACACTCCATCCTCGTCTTGGTCCTCGTCGTCCTCATTACTCCATAAGTTCTTTTATGCAAGGGAGATGCCAATGTCCACTATACCGACCGCCGCCACCCCTTAATATGTGGAACTGTTGCAAATATAACTCCTCCTTTATGGGGAGGCATTCTGTGGACTTCCAAGATTCATGGTCGAGTGTTATGAGAACAAATTCTCTATCTTTGAGTACCAAGAGCAGAAGTCTTAGTTTCCAATGCTTTAGGCCTGAGCAATTTCTCTGGTGAAAAAGATGGCAAGTTATTACTTCCTAGCTAAAATTCCAATGGAGTCATCATCATCATTGTAAATCACAAAAGATGGGCCTGATTCGGCTCAGCCCTTTTCGACCTACTGATTTTACATAGGTTGTGGTTTGGTTCGATGATATGTCAATATCACCAATCAAATGAGTTCAAAAAATATTATTAGGCAAAGCTAGAGAAACTCGTCAGATAGTTTATGTTGAAAATAGGATATTGTGGAAAGAATTGAGTAAAGGGAACAAAAGAAGGAATGTGTAGTAATCTTTTGGTGTTTGTATTTTTTTCTCTACTTTGTACAATTACAAAGGCTCTACTTATAGACTTTCACAAGAAGACCGATATCTACAATTAAGGAGATTTTGAAAGGAAACACAATTCATCGATTGAGAATCGATGTAGTGATTTGTTGATGCTTGATTTGTGGGGATCTGGTTCTGTCATTTTGTTTCTTTCTTTGATGGAGATTGTGTTGCGGGTTTCCTTCTTTTGCTTGATTCTTCCAATCTTCCTTCTTTGGCGTTATCATCTTTAGTGGAGCCAGAATATTACTGATTGCCTGATTGTTGCAGATTTCATGAATGTCAGTGATTGATTGATTCTCTTAACAGTTTAGCCACCTCAATTCTAAGGCTCCAATACCCATATGTTTTCTAGTCTGGGCGATGGCCCTGTGTCTATTTGGAACACTGCTAACTATGTTCTTGAGGTCCTCATGAAGTATCCTCGATTGAAATATCAAGGAGATTGGCAAAGCTCATTGATTAGTTGGGAGTTGCATGTAGGAATTGTAAGATGGGGAATACTAGTCAAAGTCCTCCTTAGGTTTACAATTAGCCAGTAGCTCAAGTAAGTTGGCTTTGTTTCCACGTGCCTTCTTCTCCTTCTTTTCCTCTCAGCTTTTGTGTCACTACCCCCAAAGTCTTGGTCTTCGGGAGGCCAAATCAAGAGGGACTCAGTGGTGCAACGGGATCAAGTCAATTCGTTCCCACAGCTTTACTCTTTAACTTTCCACATCCTCTTCCTTTACAAGTACCCCTCCTTGTTTTGCTCCAACTCCATCTCCCTTCGGATGGATCTTATCATGTCCTGTTCCTCTCTCTCCTTGCTTTTCCTCATCTTTCTCCATATCCATTTCCTAGTGCCTGCTTCTGGTGAATTCCCGCCGTTCCAAGAGTGCGCTCCTTTTGATTGTGGAGAGCAACAAATCAGCTATTGAAAGAAGACAAAAAAAAAGACAAGAAAAGGGTTCGGATAGAAGAAACGAAGGAATGAAATGTCTATGTATTTCTGTATATTATTTATAGTACAAAGGACTTGTAATTATAGTACAAAAATGTACAATAAAATGGAAAGAATATATCTTATAGTATCAAATCCAAAATAAATTGATCTCAATTGATTATATTATATCAATCTCAATATCGAAGATCTCGAGCATATCTTCCAACACTCCCCCTCAAGCTGGTGGCTTGTAGATATGCAAGACACCTAGCTTGCTCAACAGATATGCGTGTTATCCTTGACATAGAGGTTTAATAAACACATCCACTAGTTGTTATATAGTCCAAATTTCTCTTATTTCAATTATCCCTTCATGAATCTTGTCCCGAGTGAAGTGACAATCCATCTCTATATGTTTTGTCCTTTCATGTACTATGGGATTTGTCGCAAGCTCGAGAGCTACATCATTGTTGCAAAATAACTTTGTCAATCCCTTTACTTGTATTCCCAAGTCCTGAAGCAATCCTCGTAACCACAGTATCTCACAAGTGATTTTTGCCATTGCTTGATATTCCGCTTCAGCTGAGGATAACAAAACAGTTGCTTGCTTCTTCATTTTCCATGAAAGCACAGACACCTCCAACTTAATGCAGAAACTAGTAATGGGTCTTCGACTCATGGGACAAGTTGCCTAGTTGGCATCACAATATGCCATCATCTCCATATCTCATTTCCTGGAGAGAAGTATTCCAAGCCTTGGGCATTTTTTCAAATATTTTACGACCTTCAAAGCAGCATTCATGCGGGATTGCTTTGGACTATGCATAAATTGGCTTAAGGTCTGCACTACATAACATATATCATGTCTAATTATGGTCAAGTATATGAGTTTCCCAACGAGCTTTTGATAGCTTGATGGATCTTTAAGTGTGGAATCTTCAATCTCATATGATTCTGTGTCATGATCTGCCGTGGTTAATTTCATGTTCTACTCAATTGGAATGACCACCGCTTTACAACCCGATAGCCCTACTTTTGACACTATTTCGAGAGCAAATTTATGTTGGCTGACACAGATTCCTTGCTCAAATTGAGCAATCTCAATTTCCATAAAATATTTTGGTGATCCTAGGTCTTTTATATGGAAACCAGAATTCAAATACTCCTTAAGATTATCTATGGCACTTTTATCATTCCCTATGATAAGAATATTGTCAACGTATATCATCAAATATATAGATGACATACCTTTCTTCCATGTGAATAGGGCATAATCATATTTGGACTGTTTGAATCCTACTGTTATGAGAGCATGGGTGAATTTGGCATATCACTGTCTAGAGGCTTGTTTGAGACCAGATAGGGATTTGTAGAGATGACACACTTTACTCTCTTTCTGTCTCCGAAAGTCCTAAGGAACATCCATGTAAATTTCTTCATCCAAATCCCAATGAAAAAAAGCATTATGTACATCCATCTGGTGGAGTCTCCAGTCACGAGTAGCAGCAATTGATAAGAAGGAATGCATAGTTACATCTTTAGCTATAGAGGAAAAGGTTTAGTGATAATCAAAACCTTCCTGTTATGTAAATCCTTTAGCTACCAGTTGGGCCTTGTACCACTCAATGGATCCATCTGCTCGATACTTAATTTTGCATACCCACTTGCATCCAATCAGCTTTCGATTTGGGGGTAGTGTCACAAGCTCCCATGTTTGATTTTCCATTAATGCCTGTAACTTAGCTTCCATGGCTTTATGCCATTTCGGATCTATACATGCTTCATCATAGCTGGATGGTTCCCTTTCTTCTGATATACGACTGATGCGACACCTATGTTCTGGAGAAAGTCGATGAAAGGAAACATATGGGGAGATAGGATAATGAATACCTGGTGCATTCAATGCTGCACAACATAATCCTTGGTCCACATGGGTGGATGAGTAATTCTACTGGAACGTTGTGGAGGATCCTCCCTTATCAAGACTTGAGATGAATTCTCAACACTGGTATCTAGAGAGGGACTAGATGTTTCTTCAAGTGACAAAGTGTCGATAGAAGGTAGTTCCTCAGTTGCTATGGGAATGGAGACAACCGTCACTGGAGTCGGTAATGTAGGTGGATTCGAATTCCTCGGAGGTGCAACAAGTATATAATCCACACTTTGAGATAATGTTTCCTCAGGCACAGGATGATGAGAATAAGTCGTGGCATCTGACTTTTCCTTTGACCATTCTTTCTCTTGAAATGGAAATACTTCTTCATGAAAAATGACATCCTTGTTTACAAAATATTCTCCTATTGAAATTTCAAAGAGATGGTATCCTTTCTGCAGACTTGGATACCCTGAAAACACACAACGCTTGGCACGGGGAACTAATTTGTCTCGAGGTCCAATTGTAGTAGCAAAACATAAACAATCAAAAACTTTTAAGTGATTCGTGTCTAGTTTCTTTCCATAAAGTAGCTCAATGAGAGTTCTTTCATTAAGAATTCGTGTGGGCTTGTGATTTATCAAGTAAGTTGTTGTCATCACATAGTCTCTCCAAAAACTTTCCGGAATAGAGGCTTGAAATTTTAATGCACGTGCTACTTCTAGAAGATGACGATGCTTACATTCCACCACCCCGTTTTGTTGTGGGGTATAAATGCAAGAACTTTCATGCAATATGCCATGAGATGAGAATAAAGAAGCACATTCATTGCTGAAAAATTCTCTTCCATTATCAGTCCGAATCTACGAATAGATTTCCCAAGCTGGTTTCTTGTGAGAGTAAGAAATACCTTTAAATGGGATATTGCTTGGCTTTTGGATTGCATCAGAAAAGTCCATGTAGCACAAGAATAGTTGTCTACAATCGTGAGAAAGAACTTGGACCCATCATGATTTGCTGTGTGATAGGGCCCCCAGATGTCAATATGGATCAATGAAAAAACATCAGTAGCACGAGTTTTGCAAGAGGGAAAAGGCGCACGTGATTGTTTTGCAAAAGGACAAATGGGACACTAAGGATAAGGAACGAAAGTACTATGACCCGTTCTTTAATGAAAAATGAAATTTTTATCATTGGTGATCATGTTACACAATGATTTTTTTGAGGGAATGCCAGATAAATCAAAAACATTAGGATAGCTAGTCCAGAAAAATAATCCTTCAAAAAGTTTGCCCAAGCCCATCAGTCTACCAATCGAACGGGCTTGAAAGAAATAAGTATCAGCATCGAATATGACTTGGCAAGAATTTTCCTAGTGAACTCTAGATACAGAATTGAGATTAAACTGGAATTTTAGGACATAGAGAACATTTCAAAGTATGATATGAGGACTAAGATTGACAGTCCCTATCATAGTGACATTTGTTACATTCCCATTTGGAGGTCACATGGAAATATGAGTATTTTTCCCTTTTTGTATAAGGAAAAATAAATTTTTATTGCAGATAATATGATAAATTGCTTCTAAATCAATAATCCATGCACTTCTTGAGACAAAATTTATCAGACAATAAGATATACCTGAAAAACTTCCTCCTTTGTTTGGATTGTCTAATTTTTGCCATGCCTGCATAAGCTACTAATATTGTCCATAAGTAATTGGTTGATCAACAATACCCAGTCACTTGATAAGTTGCAAAAGATTCTTTCCTTTTCTACTTTTCTCTAGGTTTGCCATGTAATTTCCAACAGTTTTTGATTGTATGATGTGGGCGCCTGCAATAATCTCAAAAAAATTACCTTTTCCTTTTTGATTTTGCCTATAGCCCCTTAATGATGTGGCCAAGATCTGATCATTGGATAATGTAAGCACGAATTCTTCTCTACCATTCGATTTAGCCGAGGGATTGATCATTTGTGAGCCGTCCAATCACTTCAAGTAATCTGGGCCATCCATCTCATCCCTTTTAAGGGATTGGGTTTCACCACGAAACCCTATTGCCTCCCCACGAAACCCTAGTGCCTCTCTCCTCTCTTTGTCTCGACTTAAGGCCTTCGTTCTCCATTCACCCCGAATTGCCAGAGAGATATGGTCGCCTCTTTTTGCCAATTTCGACGAGGTGAGGTGCTGGCTCTCCTCCTGGATGTCCAGTTGATCTATTCGGCCAAGTAGTGGAACGGGGTACATAGTCAAGATCTGCGATCGAAAGGTTAGAAAGGATTCATTCAAAATCAGGAGAAATTGTGTAGTTCTCTCCTTCTCCTTTATGGATTTATACTGCTCTAGAGTCGTTTCTGACCCTTCAAGTTGTTCCTTTGCAGCTTTGAGCTCATTCCAGAGCAACAAGAGCTTGTTAAAACAAGCCATGATCATCATATTTCCTTGTTTGAATTCGTTGAGTTCCTGCATGAGAGAAAAAATTTTGGCACGATCTAATTTGCCGTATATTTCTTTGATGTTGTCCCATATGCATTTTGAGTCCTTTGTTTGTGGGAGTCTGGCCACGACTTCTGGGGAGATGCAATTCCCAATCCATGTTTGGACAAGCTAGTTGCATTTTCTCCAGTGTCGGGCCAAGTGCTCGTCGGAGGGGATTGGAGTGCTTCCGTCGAGAAAACCATCTTTGTCCTTCGCCACAAGTGCCCATCGGATATTCTGAGCCCATTTTGAATAGTTCTCTGGCCTGGACAACTGTTGGCTGATAAGCCGTAAATTTGATTCATTGTTGCTAGAAATGTAAAGAGGGTTGCTAGATTTTGGTTGGCTAGTGGCAGCTGCGATGGAGTATGGCAAAAATCCGGGCAGAACAACCGTGTAGGGATTTGTTCCCACACTCGGGTTGTTTGGCCCACATTGAAATTTCTCGAGTAGGGATTTGTTCCCAAATTCAGGTCATTTAACCCGATTGTCTGCCCTGCATTAGTTGAGCTTGACCCGATGGGTGTGCCTACCTCGTTCGAGGTCGGTAGGCTGCCATCGAGCTGGGCACCACTTTGGTAGCCCAAATTTCCAAGCTGTGATGTATTTGGGCTTGGCCCAAAATACCATTGAAATGGTGTCCATTGGTATGGATGGCCCACAAAGGACTGACCCATTAAGGGCTGGGCCGGAGTGGGCTGCCCCAAATTAAACTGAGCCTGAATGGGCTGCTACCCGTGAGTTCCAGAAATGGGATTTGGGTCTTGAACTTCGGAAACTTGTGGGGTGACTTCTTCCGAGGAATGTTGATCGGATTCTGCTGGGTTGCAAGTTATGGTGCTGTGATGCAGGTAAATAAATTTCCCTTTGCTTGTTCTTACTTTTCCAATAAATCGATTCCTTCGCCGAAATCAACGTTATTTGCAGATTAGAGTGTTTCGATTGGCAGGCAATCGTGGAGCGGAAGCTAAATCAGAGGCCTGGTGTTGAGCACTCTGATACCATGAAAGAAGATAAGAACAAGCCAAGAAAAGGGTTTGGATAGAAGAAACGAAGGAATGAAATGTCTGTATTTCTGTATATTATTCATTGTACAGAGGACTTATAATTATAGTACAAAAATGTACAATAAAATGGAAAGAATATATCTTATAGTATCAAATCCAAAATAAATTGATCTCGATTGATTATATTATATCAATTTCAATATAGAAGATCTTAAGCATATCTTCCAACAGCTATCCTTTCAGGCGTAAAGAGCAACCAAGTTACTGTGGGTATCCAGGCTACGAGCTCGGCTGTGAAGGATATAACCCGACCCTGTCCATCGAGTCCCTGGAATATCGGGTAATCCACATGAATATGAGCACGCGGATCCTTGAGGTGGCAAGGATGGATTTATCCGAGGATCTGTGTCTTCGAGCCCATGTCAACACCATTTTAAACTTCAGTCTCTTCGACTACGCTTCCAATTACTTCAATTCCACGTTATTCTGCGAATGCAATTCATCGCTGCCCCCTCAACATTATATTCCATTCTCTTGTCTCTCGTCTGGAGATGGCTACTTTGCTCTCGGTGCGGACCTTTAAAACCCGCAACACGAGCAATGCAAATTCAGTGTCCTTGTCCCAATTTCGCTTGGTGAAGATCCAGGTCTAACACCACCACCGGAGGACAGTGCTCTAATTAGTCGTGCTGTTGTCAGTGAGATCCTGAACGAAGGCTTTGAGATCACCTGGATAGCCGACACATCGCAGTGCGAAAATTGCAACAAATCAGGGGGAAGATGCGGGTATGACTGGAAAAGGCACTAGTTCAATTGTTTCTGCCCTGATAGAGCCCATTCACCAAACTGCAACGGAACGCGAGTTCCGGGAAGCTTCCCTTGGAGTATGTATGCTTACTCTCACCTAGTATGCGGTTTTCAATTGGCTAAAGCTGTTCAGTTAGATTGATTTGCTGGGCATACCCTTCCCTTTGCTTGTTAATTGGGAAAACGACCTTCTTATGCCTTGAATCCCGACAATCTCATTCTGCTGGTCACGATACAATTTAGACTCGTAGTCCTAAAACTTTATCACCCCATTCCCAGCAACCTTCCTTGCCCTAACTGTTAGATCACTATGTCAGTATCTACGAACCCACATGATCCAATGGTTTAAATATGACAAGCGAAGATACTCCGACTTTTCTATAAAATTTCACATCATGGACAAGTAATTCAAAACAAGACGCGTTAGCCAATAAGTCAATTAACCTAAAATTTAGGTTTGACTTGGTCTTTACTTTCCACAACATCAATTCTTGACCCCCTCAAATGGGCTAGACTTAGTGAGAACCCAGAAAAAAGTTTCACCTTTCCGTTTCAACTACATAGGAAGCACTCCGGAGGAAATTTCTTCGCATGTTTCCTGGCCACTGTCTTCCTCATCACTTCCAACCCCTCACCCATTTTCAACGCTCGATGGCCATTCTTTTGATTTCCCTCCTCCACGAAATTTCAGAAGACTGAAACTGATCTCGGTCAAAGTCGTCGGTCAGAGCAGTTTTCCGTATATTATACTGAGGAAGAATTAATGACATCCATCTCTTTCACACTTCAGTCCGGAGAAAGTGAATGAATGACAAAGAATTTCTCCATCCTCAGCATTCCTCTCTGAACTCTAAAGTCTAAATAAACCGTCATTCCACAAAAAAAATTCTCCACCTTTGGGAGCATGAACTTACTCCAATGGGAGACGCAGCCACTCCCCTTCCCTCCTCCACTTCACGCTCCATCTTCATCTTCATCCTTGTCGTCCTCATCATCCCACAAGTTCTTTTATGCGAGGGAGACAACGATGTCCAGTATACTGCATGCGGCCACTCATTTAATTGCGGAACCATCACAAATGTAAGTTATCCTTTCTGGGGAGGCAATCGACCCCAATTCTGTGGACTTGAAGGATTCAAGCTCGAGTGCCATGAGGACGAATATCCTATCCTTGAGTACCAAGAGCAGAAATATGGAGTCCTCAAGATTGATCAACATCTTCGCACGATGATGATCGTGAGGATGGATCTGATGGACAATACGTGCTTGCACGAGTTTAGGAATACTAGCATGATGGATTCCACTCTCTTCCATATGACCCCAGCCGTTAGAAGCCTCAGCATCTTCTTCGGATGTTTGGGCACGCCGAAGAACATAAGCAACGAGTTTGAGTGCTTGTACAACGACTCCAGGAAGTCAGCTTTCTTCATGGATGACATTTTCTTGGAAAGAGAGACCCAGTTTGACATCGCCAGCTGCGTCATTAGCATCAATGTTCCTGTTCTTCAGAGCGCACTCTATGATATCGCGAGAGGTATCAGCTTGCAGAAAGCTCTGAATAACGGGTTCAATGTTCAGTATAGTGACCAACCTGAGTGCCTGGCGTGCACTTCATCTGGCGGGTTATGTGGTAGCAACTCCTCTTCTTCATCATCTAGTTTCACGTGTTATTGCCGTGACAAACCCTACGCTCGTACCTGCAATCACCCTGGTACGTTTTTCTGGTAGCACTCCCAGGTGATAATTCTCAACTTCATTTAGGGGGTTCTTGTTCATATCGGCGCATGAGATTCAATTATCGACCACATAGATTATGCACGAAATCACTAAACCTTGAGCTGCTGCGGAGTCAGTTTAGATTAGTTCCGCGAAGATCATAGGGCCAATTGACTCCGAGAATTTGTCAACAGAAAACTCGATCCGATGAAATGTGATCCGCTTGTTTCTCTTGTCAGAAATTGGATGGCGCTATACTCTGTTTCGTCCTCCTCCATCTAAGGTTATCACGGGACAAGAATTAAGACTTTTCTTTCGTTTTTCTCTTCGGTGGCGCAAAGCAAGAGGAAACTTCAACTTTGCTACTGCTTGGCCAGCAATTCTCGAGAGAGAGAGAGAGAGAGAGAGAGAGAGAGAGAGAGTCGTCTTTCTCTGACTAGTCACGAAGATCTGTTGCGAGTCTAACACGTCCCAATGTTGAATTGTCAATGGTCAACGGAGAAGAAGCTCCTGAGGAAGGCCCCTTTAGATTGTACTTCCTTTTTAGCCCCGATTCGACTCTTGGTTCAGGCCCATGAAAAGGAGCCCAAAAAATATGGGCCCGTTATGTGAATTTGGGCCCATATATTAGACCATAGGTTAATTAAAGTCCACATTTGTTGACTAATCTCAAGATTGCGTCGAGTCGTAAGCTATCCTAAGGGGATTAGGAATTCTGACATGAGATACGTAACATCCTGAATTTTGACCCATTCCGAGATAGATGAAATGGTTATTTTATTAATGCACTGTTAGTTACGTTTACTCTGAATTGATCCCTCATGAGTTAACTAACTATTCGGCAAGACAATTAAGGATCAATACGCGTACGACTAGTGAATTTAATAAGGGATAGGCCGCTCGACCATAAAGATCAAAGAGGAATAATACTATATTATTGCAAGCCAATTAGTGAACAGAAATAAATCAAGTCGGCAAAAACACGAGGTCGGATTGCGGGTGATTCCACACGACTTCGATATTAATTGCGGACGTTAAACCGATTTCCTTTTGGTCCTGTACTCAGTGTAAGCAATTAACCTCTCATGATTACATGATAATCGAAGATCGCCCTGATTTGAATATGCACGATCGTGGATTGAAAAGCTATCAACTACGGGTCAAACGCGCGAGAACCCCTAAACGCTACCCGAAAGTTAGGTCATACTAAAGTCGCGATTGATTGATTTTAACCACGAATTTCAATCCGGTATCGGGTATCGATTTTTAGGGATGTCGAGACTAAAATATTAGACGTGTCTCATTGATTCTCGAATTTTTTCGGTAAGCCCGAATTATTGGAAAAAAATTCAACGGGCCGAGCTTTAGAGCAAAATATTTGGGAATTTGTGCTTCAAGGGTAAAAATACCAAAATACCGCTATCTAGAAGCTTGTTTGGATTTTGTTTTAGTTTTTCTTTTTCTTTTCTTTCCTCCCCCCC
>CM026411.1:6816231-6833543 GCA_014858505.1 Corymbia citriodora subsp. variegata
TATCCGCACGTTCTCTCTCTCTCCCCCTCTTCTCTCTCTTCCCCTTCACGTTTCTTCTCCCCGTCGACAGCCCCATCCATCTTGCCCATCTTTTCCCCTCTTTTCCTCTCTTATCTTTGACTTGTCAACTTCTTTTCTCTCCTCTCCCACTTGCCTGACAGCCCATGTGGGCGTGTCTCCCTCTCTCTCTTTCGCGCAGCCCCCCCCCCCCCCCCCCCCCCCCCCAGCTTCTTCTTCTTCTTTCTTCCTTCTTCTTCTTGCTGCTGTTTTCCGTCGGCCAGAGCTGCTGCTGCCTTGCTTCCCTCGCCGGCGGGACCAGTAACCACCTCGTTGCCGACGCAGCTCCGCCATCCCGCCAGCTCGCCATCGGTCCGCCGGTCTTGTCGTCCGCCGGCCCCGCGAGCTAGCTGCACCGTTCTTCCTCCTCTTCTGTCTGCGGGTGCTGCTGTCCTGCTCCAGTTCAGGTCGCCTCGCCGGCCGCCTTGCCAGACGCCGGACCGCCGCCGCGAGCCACCGCCCTACTGCTTTCCGTCGCTGGTCTCTCTCTCTTTTTCACCCTCGGTTCTGGTTCGAACCGAGCCGACCCAGCACCGCCCGAGCTCCGCCACCTTGCTGCCGTCCTTCGCCGCCCAGCCGGTCGCCAGGTCGCTGCTGGCCTCATCCGTTATCGCCGTGCCCTCTCTTCCCCTCCCGGCTCCTCTGGCCGTGACCAGGAGAAGCGGCCAGCAGCTTCGCCGCTGCCCGCCGCCGCCGGTCACCGCCGTAGGCCCGCCGAGGGACCGTGCCCGAGCTCCTCCGCCGCGCCAGAGCCACCCCCGACCTGCTGCCACCCCACGAACCAGCCCTCCGCCTCTTTCCAGCTTCTGTTTTCCCCTTCGCCAGAGCCGTCGCCTGGTCGCCGGAGCTACTGGTCGCCATCCGGAGTTGCCGGGCCGCCCACCAGTCAGCCCCATGCCGCCACAGCCGCTAGTCCCTTCGTTCCTCAGCTTGTTGCCGCGTGGACAGCCGCCCTCGGCCGAGACCCGGTCTCGGGCCGCCTTGTCCCGACGCGCTGGAAGTTCCCATGCGTTCCCCTCGCCGCCGCCGCCGTCGCGCTTGTGTCGTCGGAATCGCTAAAGCGTGAGTCGATTTCCTAATCCTTATTTAGGAGTTAATCTTGCTTAGGAGTAGTTTGATTAGTTTAATTATCGATTAGTGTTTTAGATGATGATTATTAGTGTTTTAATACTATTTGATTAAGCTTGCTTAGTGTTAATTATGGTTAGTATTAATAAATATTATTATTATTTTTGGAATAAATAATAATTATAATTTATTATTTTCGGAATTATTAATTAATTAAATTAATTTATAATTTTGAATTATTAATAGTAATATTGTTATTACTATTCATTGCTGAAAATTAATTATTTTTGGAGAAAATAATTAATTGTGATTATTTATTGGAAATGGTTTTAATTGAGTAATTTTGGGGGAAAATTACTATGGTCTATTTTTCCAAAGTCAATAGTATTTATATACTATTTTATTAAATGACATTGGTTTATTGAAGAAGGGTTTTACTAAATGGAATTATTTGGGTTGGATAATTAATTATGGGATTGAAAAATAATTATAAGTATTTTGTGGGACTTGAATTATTTTATCGGAAAAATCGACTATAGTATTATATGTTTCTTAAATGAGTATTTTTGAATATAATTATATTTTATTCTTATTTTTGGATAATTGAGTATTGTTGGAAATAGTTGATTGGCGTCGTTTTGAGGACACGTATTTATTTATTATTAAATATACGTGATTATTTGGAAAAGTGTACAAGTATCGTGAGGTTGATTGGTCGGAATTGATTGACGGACTGTGACGTGAATTGTTGGTTGTTCCCAAAAGTTAGGGAATGTGTGTGATTGAATGCTGATTGGAAATTGAATTTTGGAAATTGTCGAGTGAGATCGCATGACATATTGTGTGGGTTATCTGAAATGGCATGTCGCATGAGTATGAGTGATATTTCATTCACGACAGAGCAAAGATATAAATGGATTGCTTGATGATGTGTTGCATAAACACATTAAATGAGGGAACCCGGCGTTGCCGAAAAACCGCCAATCCCTATGAGGTTGTGCCGTGGCCAATGAGTTGCCTGACTTCGGTCAGATTCCTGACAGGGAGGGGTTCTATGTGGAACCGTGGTATGGGGGCGGGTCCTGGGCCTCTATTAGTAGCGGGACTGTGGTAGTGGGCGGGTCTTGTGCTCCTTCGGGAATGCCGTTTTGGAAGTGAGCCCTTGACGTCGCCGTGCCTCGAGGTAAAGAGGACGAAGCTGGTTTAGCCAGGAACCGCCAACCATAAGGTTGTGCCGTTGGCCCAGGAGGGAGCGTTAATAATCGGAGCATGTGCGAGTGTGAGACATGGAAAAGTTATGTGAGATGCTCTGATTATTCGTATGCTCTTAATGTTATAATGATTGAAATGATAGTTTCTGCAGGTTGCGTGTGTTAAGGCCAAGTAGGGTCGCTTGTATTTGCATCTACTTATTGAACTGTCGTCTGATAATGTTGCTTAAGGTGTGGTATGTGTTGTTTGCCAAAACTAGGTTGCATGGTTAGATTGCTCCCAAGGTGAGTGAAATTCCTAACTGGGGTTTAGGACTTTGACTTGCTCGGTTTATCTCAACCTGTCGTGGTTAACATTTTTCATGTCAATAGGATGGAGGATCGACGCGTGTTACGGCTCGTGGCCATCTTTGAAGGAAGTAGATTAACTCTGGCATATTAGTTTCATTGTTCATTTTTGAATTCATCAAATGACATTTTTTTTCTTTTTTTTTACTAATACAATTCTATTACTTTTTATATTATCACTACTATTTTATTAACTATTTTAATTTACAATAAATAGAATCGAACTAAATCGAAATACTAAATAGAATATAGAATAATCCGATTCGAATCTTATTCTACATTCTAGAAAATAGAAATTCGAATCGTTAGAATTTAGAATAGTCATTTTAATTTAACTACTAATTCAAATTAAAATAGAATATGTATTTCTAGTTATTAGTTATATATAATAAATAATATTTATCTAAATTAATTAATATTTTTATATAGTTTATATTATTCTAAATAATTAGAATTATGTTCTATTTTTAAATTAATGAAATGATTTCTTATAGAAAAAAATGATTCGTTATAGCTATTCGAAATGATTAATGTGTATTAAATATACAATACAATTTAATCAAGGGCTTGTACTTGTAAACTTTCTAGGGTTAATCAGTTAGTTAATAAAGCGATACTTTTGATGTGTTCTTGTTGGGTTTTCCTGCTATCCTTGTTTTTGTAATTGACCGGGTTTGTGTTTCGCTTCCGCATGCGTTTAATCAAAAGATAAAAATAACGGTTGGCGACGGATCCTGGGGAGTCGCAAATCAAATGACTGCAAGAGAACAGGGGTTGCCGCGTGCTCGAAGGTCGGGGCGTGACAGGATAAGAATCTAGGGAAATGCGTTTAAATTTTGGTTCACGCTAATGTTTGGTATCGCGAAAGGAAAAAAAAGAAAAAGAAAAGGAATCAATCAACCAATGATCAATTTGCGTTGCTTGGTAGGATTTGTTCTTAATGATTAGGTAGATCATCAAAAGTCAACATTTCGAAAAAAGAAAAAAAAAAAACGTTGGTGGGTTCTCCAACCTAAGTCCCTTTGACTAGGAAGTTTCCTGGTTTGTTCCCTAGAGGTTTTTTTTTTTTTTTTTTTCCAGGGAAAAATTTCCTGGGTAAGCCATGGGTGCATCTACATGGGCGTTTGACTAATGCACGCTCCGGAACCACTTTCCGTCTCCGCCTGTTATTCTTCGCTTCAAAGTCGATGAACCAGCACAAGGACAGCGCCTGGAGTTTCAGGATCGGTTCAAACCAACCAAACGCGTTCTGAATTTTCCGCAGCAAATTGCTTTCCACACCCTCTCCTGCCTCTCTTTCTGGCAATCCCCTCTGCCTCCTCTTTCTCCAAGTCCCAAATGAATCTCCAGAGCTTCATCTGCAGAGCTAGTTGTTGTTGGTTGGCCCTCCTCGTCGTCTTCGCCAGCTCAGTCTATCAGGCTGTTTCGGAGGGTGCGCAGTATGTGGCCTGCACGCCTCAGAAATGTGGAAATGGCCCGAATATCAGCTACCCTTTTTGGATTTCGGGCGTGCATGAGCCCTATTGTGGCTATCAGAATATCAATATCACCTGCGTAGAGGAGTACCCTGTCCTGAGTTTCTCAGACAGTGAGTTCATCGTCAAGGATATCTTCTATGCAAACCATTCGTTCCTCCTGGTTAATGCCCTCGAGGACACCTGCGGTGCCCCACCGCATAATATCAGCCTTGAAGGGACACCTTTCAATCTCAGTTCCAAAAATTACGATTTCTTCTTCTACTATAATTGCACCTCGCCACCGCCAAATTTTACATATCCAGTGGATTGTGCTAACAACTACACCCACTATTCTTTTGCTCTTTTCCCCGAGATAGCATTCCAAGAACCGTATTTGTATTCTGCCATCAGCTCCTGCGATTCTCCAGTTAGTGTGCCTGTTGATGTTGATGCAAGTGTCAGTAGCTTGATGGCTATGAATTACAGTGAGATTGTGGAGATAGGGTTCCTTTTGAACTGGACTGCAATTGATTGTAGCAACTGTGAGGGAAGTGAGGGACGGTGTGGATTCGAGAACAATAATTTCATTTGCTTTTGCCAAGATGGCCCTCATTCTCACACCTGCAATGATGGTAAATGCATGGGGATTCAGTTTCCTCTTTCTTGACTGAGTTTTCGTGTCCAATGTTTTGCTTGATCTTTCGTTTCTGCGTTCTGTGGATAATGTCCTGAACTTTCCTATTTCTTCGCCTTAGCTTAGATTCTAGACTCGCTTGCTGCCACAAATGAAACTGTCTAATCTCCTGGGTTGCAAGATATCTTATTGGAACCTCGTGATTTTGACTTTCCCATACCAGGTTGAATTGAATGAAGGGTAATGGAAATGTTGACGTTTCTATCTTTCTGCAATAGTTTGCTAGTTATCAATTTGGTGTTCATGATTCAAGAAGCTTGAAAGTTCTTGGCTAATCATGAGCGGCCCACTTCTTTTGTCCGCGAACAACTTCTAATCAAGCCTATAGCTCTGCGTAGAAGCCCAAAGAGTTGAGGCATATCTAGTACATACCGCCCATTCAATTAGTTGGACAGAAAGTTTTATATATCCCCGCGTCAGATACCACATTGTTGATTGTATTTGTTGGGAAATTAATCTAGAAAAAGCAAACTGTATGTCGTAATCAGAATATCAATGCAAAAGATGATGACAACCTTATAAACTTACAATTCTTGGAGAAGATGAAAATACGATATCACTTGAAAAACACACAAAATTGGAGGTGAGGTACGGATGTCCGAATCTCCTTAAGGCAATTAGTTCCTGCCAATGGTGCTCCACAGATTCACGAACTATGCCTCCCAAGATACAACACCTCGAACCTGTTTGGATTAGCACTATGCAAACAGGACTCAGTCGAACCGTTCAATTGAACCAGCACACTCAGAAGAATCGGAAGAGTAGAATAGAATTTTGTCTTTTTTGAAGAAGCCCCAAAAAACAACCCTTTGAAGCTCTATGCTCTTATCTATTTATAGAGCTTTCAAGTTCATGTACAGAAGCGATACATGAATTAAATGAATACATGTATCCAAGAAGAAATTCATGAATTCAGAAGATACGTGAATCCAAGAGATTCATGAATTCAAGAGATACGTGTATCCGAGAGATTCATGAATTCAAGAGATACGTGTATACGAGAGATTCATGAATTCCGAAGATACGTGAATCCAAGAAATTCATGAATTCAATAAATATAGATACGTGAATAGAAAATACGTATCTTGATTTGTTTGCATTCGTTGATCCATTAACCATATATATAACAGTATTGCAGGGTGTTTGCTACTTTATAGCAGTTAGAAAATTTATTCTCATCTTCCCATTCATCCCCGATAGCTTTAGAATTCAGGATTTTAGCTAATGTCTGTACTTTTTAGCCAATCAGCCACGGATCCATTTCTATTTGTTTCCAATTTCTTCTGGTAACATGTTACTGATTGATCTATGAAAAGTTTAAGCAAACCGGTGAATTTGTGATCTTTCCACTCGGTCATGGCATTTTTTCTTTCTTGAAGCTGAATGAACCATAATTTCATGATGTGCCCTGATCTCTATATCTCTTAGACACTTCGAAATGATCTGTATGCAATTTGTTGACAATCTTTTCCTTTTGATGACAGCTGTCTCGGAAAGAAAAAAGTTGGTCTCAAAGTTGCAATGGTAATTATTTCGAGACTCTCTTCCACTTCTCTACACTCTCCTCTGCAATTTGTTCCAACTTTTAACAGTATGCTTCCCTCATTGCTCATCGGAATCTAATAATATGCTCTCTCCCCCCCCCCCCCAAAAAAAATCAGGTTTGGGTAGCGCATGATGTGCCCTGATCTTTATATCTCATGGTGTTTTTTCTTTCTTGAAACTGCATGTGCCATAACCTCATGATGTGCCCTGATCTTTATATCTCTTAGACACTCTGAAATCATCTGTTTGCAGTTCAGTTGACACATTTTCACTTTTGATGACTATCTCAGGGAAACGAATGGTTGGATTGAAAATCAAAAATAATTTTTCAAACTCTTTCTTCCACTACTCTATATTTTCCTCTGCAATTAGTTTCGATTTCTTGACAATAAGCTTGCATCATTGCTCAATGGAATCAATGTTTCCAATATGACCTTAAAAGACTCGATAAAGTGCTGAACTAAATTGTTGTTCAAAATTGTTCTTTGTTTTTTAGGAACGGCTGCATCAGTAGCTGGAATTGGGTCACCCTTATCTCTAATAATTATGGCTTTGATAAAGCAGAGGAGCAAACACTTCGATGGGGAATGAAACTTGAGGAACTCATCGCTTCGAGAAGATACACCTACAAAGACATCGAGAGGATGACTAACTCTTTCAAAGAAAAGTTAGGCCAGGGAGGTTATGGCTGTGTGTACAAGGGCAAGCTTCAGGATGGTCAATCTGTGGCGGTGAAGCTTCTAAAGAAGCTGAAAGGCGATGCTGAAGAATTTTTCAATGAAGTTGCAAGCATAAGTAGGACTTCTCATGTCAATGTTGTCAGCCTCTTGGGGTTTTGTTTTGAAGGAAGCAAAAGAGCTTTGGTTTATGAGTTCATGCCCAATGGATCACTTGAAAAGTTCATATTCGGTAGGAGTAACACTTTGGAGGTAGATCAACAATTGAGTTGGGACACATTGTACCAGATTTCGCTCGGCATAGCTCATGGGCTAGAGTACTTGCATAGAGGATGTAATATAAGGATCTTGCACTTTGACATAAAGCCTCACAACATTCTCCTTGACGCAAACTATTGTCCCAAGATCTCCGACTTTGGACTTGCCAAAATATGCCCAAGAGAAGAGAGCATTGTGTCATTGCTTGGTGCCCGGGGCACCATTGGATACATTGCTCCGGAGTTGATCATAAGGAACATCGGAGGGGTTTCTCACAAATCAGATGTCTATAGCTATGGCATGATGGTTCTAGAGATGGTTGGCAAGAGGAAAAACATTGAAGTCATGGTAGATCATACGAGTGAAACATACTTTCCTCATTGGGTCCACCAACACTTGGAGCTCCATGAAGAGCTTGGGTTGCACGGGATCACAAATGAGGAGGACGAAGGAATTGCAAAGAAGATGATTGTAATAGGCCTATGGTGCATTCATATTGATCCAAGAGCTCGACCGTCGATGACCCAAGTTGTGGAGATGCTAAAAGGAAGTGTTGAGACCTTGCAAATCCCTCCCAAACCATCCTTGTCATTACTCTCAAGACCGCTCGGGGCTTGCCCGTGTGAAAGTTCATCTCTACGAGAGAGTAATGATTCGAATTTGGGTTGTTCAATATCAATTATATCAGACCCACGTAGTTTGTCATAGAGTATTTACGGGGTCAACATGACTAATTACTTTTGACCTGGACCCACAATACTTCAATTTTCCTTTTCTTTTTTCTTATGTGCCTTTTTGCAGAGACGTCCCCGACTTCTTTTAGAGAATATATTCAAAAGAAGTGCCTCCTCTTCCTGTACGTAATACAATAAAAATACGAGAAGTCAAACCGGTTATAGGTGTCCTCCAACGGAAAAGAAAATCAACATCCACTGCCCCAATAATCCAGATTTGATTCGGATTAAAAAAATCCCGCACTAGATTTTGAACAAAATCAATAAATCCTCCTGACGGATTGGGTTTGGTATAAAACTCAAATTAGAGACATAATTTAACAATAAAATTTGGTCAATGCATGGTGCCCGCAGTCCAAATATTGAATATCAATACTTCCATGTATATCATACGTATATATGTGTTTGGTATGACAGGTTAAACCTTTTTTCTCAAATAGTTTTCCAGCATTATTGTTCTGTAAAAGATTATACTCAAGAATCTTAGAAAATGAAAATAGTACAACTTTATAGCACTTGATTACATATTAAATTTTGTTCGCAATGATTTGAGATCATTAATCTCTACATCGATATATGATATGAGCCATCGAGTTATTAATCTACTGGAGACTAAAAGTGTAAAAGATCCCTGCAACTCTCGGTAGACACTATTCTATAAAATTTAATCATGAAAACTTTTGCTACCACAAAACCTACTAATAAATACTGGGATTTAAAGCATTTAACGCAGTTGTTTACTAACTTTATGAGTGCATTGGGTTTTAAGCTACATCAAAGGGAGTTGCAACTCCTATGTGGGACAAAAATCCCAAGGAAATTTGCAACATAATTGATTTACACTTTTTTGTTGGCACTAAAATTTGTATAATGGAAGAAAAGATAAAAAAAAAAATGAACAACTTTTTGCGTTACTTAGTAAGAATTGTAGGATAATTACCCAATCAATCCCAAACTTATTGTTCAAATGCCAATTTAATTCTACATAATTCAATTTTGTTCATGTAGTTCTAGATATTTGCGCAAAATTCTAATGTGGTTTTTTCAACTAATTAACACTCAGAAATTGCTAACATACATCAAATAATCATCGATTGTCCTATGGGTCATGTTGATGTTGACAATCTGTGGATCGCCACGTCAATGGAATCTAACGGTAATTGATCGGAAGGACCACAAAAGAATATTTTGCAAAAATTTAGATTTATATTGATAGATTTGAAAAGTTTAGAATTGAATTGACATATATATAATAAGTTTGGGTAGAATGGAAATTCTTCCTAAGGTTTGTGTAACGGGAGATTTGCTCCTAAGTGTAATGCAGGGGTGCCTTTGGCTCAGGGGGTTCAAGGCTTGTTCCTAATGAGTCGGCAGATCATCATCAATTTCAACACTTCAACATGTTGGCGGGCCCTCCAACGTAATTGCAATTGAGAGGTGCCGTTGACTAGGAAGTTTCATGGTCGGTTCCTCAAGACTTTCCAGGGCAGATTCTCCATATAGGACACCGATGCATTTACATTGGGTGTTTGACTAATGCACACATGGGACCACTTTCTGCTTCGCTTGGCATTTGCTTCGTTGATGAGCTAGCACACGACTGTTATAGGAACTAAGATCTATTAAGAGAATCAATCAATCAGCAACAATCAAGAAATCTACAACAATCAAGCAATCAACAGCATTCTGGCTCCACTAAAGATCATAACACCACAAAAGGAAGATTGGAAGAATCAAGTAAAGAAGGAAACCCACAACACACTCTCCACCACAGAAAGAAACAAATTGACAAAATCAAATCCCCACAAATAAAGAATCAACAAATCACTACATTGATTCCCAATCAATGAATTATGTTTCCTTTTAAAATTTCTTTAACTGTAGACATTGATCTTCTTGTGAACGTCTATAAATAGAGCCTTTGTAATTGTACAAAGTCAACATAGTAAAAAAAAATCATAGAAAGATAACTTACACATTCATTCCTCAATTCTTCTGTTCAATTCTTCCTCACAATATCTTGGCTTCAAACATGGTATTAGAGCACTCCAATGAAAGCCCTCAATCCAACAATAACTCAACTCCTTTATCCTCATAAATAATCAATACCGTTGCACTTTCACATCTTATAGCTCCAAATTCAACACCCAATTATCACTCCCCACCCACCATATGGAAAAGACTCATTGGGCAAAATTACCCAATCTAGAAAGACCAAATTACCCTACATCTTCTTGCAACCAATCTTCTCTCTGTTCTTGCTGGCTTAGAACTAGCTCCTTTGCAAGACATCCTACATGAATCTAACAATGGCTCATTGGTGCCCAATCCTGAATACATGGCATGGCAAATTTGTGACTTGATCACGATGAGGTGGATCCTTAATTCATCCACCTCCCCTGTCGTTGCTCAATTGATGAACCACACCTCTCTAGCGGCCATATGGAAATACCTTGCTGACTCTTATGCTGTGCAATCAATAGCAAGAGCGTCAGCTTTGTGACTTCAACAATCCATTACAAAAGGAAGCCGCATGATAACATAATTTCTTCATGAGGCAACCACCATCTTAGATCAATTAGCCACCATTGGAGAGCCCCTATCAGCAAAAGATTACCACACACATATTTTGTGGTTTTGGACTAGAATTTTCTGGTTTAGACACGACGATCTCTATTGTAACATCATGAGTTTCGATCTGTTTTAAGATATATGAAATTGTTATTTTATCAATGTGCTATTAGTTACGTTTACTTTGAGTTGGCCCCTTATGAGTTAATTAATTATTCGAAAAGGTAATTAAGGATCAATATGCGTACGACTAGTGAATTTAATCACGGATAGGCCGCTCGACCGTAAATATCAAATAGGGATGATATTATGCTGTTGTAGGCCAATTAGCAAATGGAAATAAATCAATTTAGCAGAAGTATGAAGTCGGATTGTGAATGATTTCGCACGATTTCGATATTGACTGCGAATGACGTTAAACTAATTTTCTTTTGACCTTGTACTCAACGTGAGCAATTAATCTCTCATGATTACTAACAATTAAGGATTGCCTTGACTTGAATAGGCATGATATTGAATTGAAAAGCTATCAACCACGTGTCAAATGCGTAAGAACTCCTAAATGCCGCCCAATAGTTAGGTCGTACTAAAATCATGATTGATTGATTTTAACCACGAATTTCAATTCGGTTTTAGGTATCAAACTTTCAAGGATGTCGAGACTAAAATATTGAACGTTGCCTCATTAATTCTCGAATTTATCAGTAAGCCCAAGAATTATTGGAAAATGATTCAATGGGCTGAAAAATTGGAACCAAGCGGAGTAGACTAACCGAAGGCCCAATGGGCCTTGTGCTATTAGGGGTTAGCCATGTGGGCCCCAAGCTAGCCCAAGTGGGAGGCCCACCAAGCCCAACTTCATCCCACAAGTTCTTTTATGCAAGGGAGACGACGATGTCCAGTATACCAAATGCGGCTGCTCTTTTGATTGTGGAACCGTTGCAAATATTACTTATCCTTTCTAGGGAGGTGGCCGACCCCAATTCTATGGACTTCCTGGATTCAAGGTCGAGTGCTATGAGGATGAATACCCTATCCTTGAGTACCAAGCTCAAAAGTACTGAGTCCTCAAGATTGATCAGCATCTTCGTAGGATGACAATCGCGAGGATGGATCTGATGGACGGTACGTGCTTGCGTGAGTTTAGGAATGCTAGCATGATGAATTCCACTCTCTTCCATGTGACCCCAGCCGTTAGGAACCTCAGCATCTTCTACGGATGTTTGGAAACGTCGAAGAACATAAGCAATGAGTTCGAGTGCTTCTACGATGTCTTGAGGAAGTCGGCTTACTTCATGGACGACTTCTTCTTGGACACAGAGGTCCCCTTTACCATCACCAGCTGCTTCGTGAGCATCAAGGTTCCCGTTCCTGGGAACGTGCTCGATGATCTCAGAATAGGCAATATCAGCTTGCGGGAAGCTTTGAATCAAGGGTTCGATGTTCAGTATAGTGACCACCCTGAGTGCCCGACTTGTGCTTCTTCTGGTGGGTTTTGCGGTAGACACCTCTCCTTCATCATCTAGCTTCACGTGTTATTGCCGTGACAAACCCTACGATCATACCTGCAATGACCTTGGTACGTTCTTTTGGTAGAATACCCAGGTGATCATTCTCAACTTCATTTGGTGGGTTCTTGTCAGCACATGAGATTCTATTATTGACCGTCTAGATTATGCACGAAATCATTAAACCTTGAGCTTCTGCGGAGTTAGTTTCAGTTAGTACCTCGAAGATCATATGGCCAATGGACCTCGAGAACTTGTCCAGAGAAAACTTGATTCGGTTCAATGTGATCCACTTGTTTCCTTTGTTGGAAATTCGATGGCGCCATACCTGATTTGTCTTCCTCCATCTAAGAATATCATGCGACAAGAATGACTTTCTATGACTTTTCATTTTGGGGCTCCAAGCAAAAAAAAATTTCAAGTTAGCTACTGCTTGGCCATCGAGTCTTCATGAGAGAGACTCATTTTCGCTGACTAGTCGCCAAGATTTGTATAATGGGAGGTTTGTTCCTAAATGTAATTTTGAGGTCCCTATGACTCCCTTTTGTTGCCTCGCTTGGTATTTATTTCGAAGTTGAAAAACTAGCACAGGACCGTGATAGGAGTTAGGACCAATTCAAGCCAACTCCATTTGGTGTTTCTGCAAATGCTTTCCACACCCTGCTGCCTCTTTCTCCTATCCTCTAAAATCCTCTGCCTCCTTCCGGTCCAAATGAATCACCAAAACTTCGCATGGAGCTAATCGTCACCAATTGGTTCTTATCATCATCTTCACCAACATATTCTATCTGATCGGATGATGCACAACACGAGGCCTACATGCCTCGGAACTCCATATATGGGCCGAAAAACAGCTACTGCTTTAGGATTTATGGTGAACAAGAGTCCTACTGGGGCTGTCCGAATTTCAAGATTACCTGCAAAGAGACATACCTAGTCCTGACTTTCTCGGACGGGGAAATCGTTATCAAATTTGTTTTCTATGCGAACAATTCGTTCGTCCAAGTTAAGGCCCGTGTAGCAGGAACCCTGTGATGCTCTGCCACATAATATCAACCTTGAAAGGTGGCCTTCAATCTCTCAGTTCCACTAATGCCGATTTCTTCTTCTACTATTATTGCACCTCGCAGCCAACAGGTTTTTACATATCCAATGGACTGTGCTAGCAACTCCACCCACCATTCTTTTGCTTTTTCTTCCAAGGAAGCATTGCAGGAAATGGATTACTATTCTGCTGTCAGCTTCTGCTACTCTGTAGTTAGCATACCTGTTTACGTAAATGCCAATTTCCCTAGCTTGATGTCTATGGATTACAGTGACATTAAGAAGAAGGGGTTCCTATTGAACTGGACTGCAATTAATGCAGCAGGTGAATGGGAAGTGAGGGACGGTGTGGATTCAAGAACACTAGTTTTGTTTGCCTTTGCCAAGATGCTCCTTATTCTCATACCTGCAATGATGGTATTGTTGAAAATTTTCTGGTAATGGGCTTACATTGATTAATTAATTTTCTATTTTATATAATCTGGTTAATGAATATTCCAATATATTTTAAACCCTAAAATGATCTTATTGAGTTGGGTTTGGCATCTATTAATTACGGACTTAGTTGAACAGCAAAGTGTAAGCAATTGTGTTTAACTGAAACTCGTAATGGGAAGGGCCCAGTTAACACGCTGTTGATTAGGGTTTGCTAGGTCCCCTCTCTAGCCTATAAAAGGGTAGGTTATACCTATCAGTCGCTGAATCCCATTAAAGCTGCTAAACCGAAATAGGTCATAGAGAGGAAGACCCGGCATACTGATAGATCACTGATTATATTAGCTTGATCTGTTTTCTATCAAGTGAGGCTATGGCTCAAATATGTATACTTTAAATTATAGCTTAAATAGGTATGCTTTGAATTCCGCTGTATATACATATAAGTTTTTGGTGTTTTACAATTATATATGGATCTAATTATTCTTGATTAATTAGTTATTCATGTAGAGAAATTTTTACAGGTATATGCCTGGGGGATTCAATTTTCTGCTTTTGCTTCTTGACTAAGATTTCATATCCACTGCTTAGCTTGATCTTTCATTTCTACATGTGGAGGGACGGTGCGGATTAGAACTTCACTGCAACCTTCTCTGCCTTGATTGTTTGATCTTGAGGTTGCCATCTATGTCCCACAAGATTCGATGGTTTAAATATATTAATTGAAGATGCACCAAATTCACGGTAAAATTTGCAGATGTTGGACTAAAGCGACTTGATTTTCTTTGCAGAAATTTGTTGTGCATGCAAGCAAACTGGAAAAAGCTTCTGCCTCTACTGTGATGCTAAAATCTGATCGGGTGGTGCAGTTGAAATATATAACATTGATAGATTTGAACTCTACATATAAAACCGTTCTTTCAGTGTGGATCCAAGCATGAGCACATACTTCCATTCGAGATATATGCACGACCTATTGCACTGTAGGAAGCACTTTTTTACTTGTTTCATCACAACTTCATTCAGGATTTATATGATAAGCCTTTTGTGTCCTAGCAGGGAAACGTGGCATTTTGGGACAAAAGCTATCATAGGTAATCCATTAAATTGTGTTTTTCTTTGACTATTTTCTATACAGATTTGCAACTTGGAAGCCTCGATAAAGTGATGAAGTGAGATTGCTGTTTCATAATGTTCTATGTTTTTTCAAGAATAATAGCATCAGGAGCTGGAATTGGGATCGCCCTTATTTTAATGCTTTCCTTTAGGAAGAAACCAATGATTAGAAGAATTATGATTTTGATAAAGCCAAGGAGTGAACATTTTGATGGGGAAATGAAAATCGAGGGACTTGTCTCTTTGAGAAGATGCACCTACAAAGACATCAAGAGGATGACCAACTCTTCCAAAGAAAAGTTAGGCCAAGGAGGCTATAGTTATGTGTACAAAGGCAAGCTTCAGGATGGTCAACTTGTGGTGGTGAAGCTTCTAAAGAAGTTGAAAGGCAATGTTGAAGAATTTTTCAACAAAGTTGCAAGCCTAGGCAAGACTTCTCATGTCAATGTTGTCAAACTCCTAGGATTCTGTTTTGAAGGGATAAGTACACTAGGAATGCCATAACTTTCGTACGGCGCTCACTTTGGTGCCAAAATTTTTTTTTCGATTACTTGAGTGCCACAAGTTTTAAAAAACGTTCACTTGAGTGCCAATTCTAACGTGGCCACCGGAAAAGCTGACGTGACCGCCGGAAAAGCTGACTTGGCCGCCGGAAAAGCTGACGTGGCGTTGGTGAACAATATTTTAATATATTTATTAATTTTTTTGATTTTTTTTTGATTTTTTTTGATTTTTTTGATTTTTTTTCTTTAAGGCTGGTGAGGGTCACCGGTGGCCATCACTGGCCCTAAAAAAAAAAGAAAAAAAATAATTTTTTTTTAAAAAGAGTAGAAACGGCGTCGTTTTGCCTGAAAAATCCACATCGGCATCGAAATTTATTAAAAACAAAGAAAAATCATTAAAAAATTCTATGTATGCATTTTGGCACTTAACTGAACGATTTTTGGTCGGAAGTGGCACTTAACTGAACAATTTTACTCCGATGTGGCACTCAAGTGAGCGAAAAAAAAGTTTTAGCACCAAAGTGAGCGCCGTACGAAAGTTATGGCACTCCTAGTGTCCTAACCCCTGTTTTGAAAGAAGTGAAAGAGCTTTGATTTATGAGTTCATGCCCAATGGATATCTTGAAAAGCTCATATTCAACGAGAGTAATACATTGGAGTTAGATCAACTATTGAGTTGGGACACATTGTACTAGATTTCCCTTGGCATAGCTCAAGGGTTAGAGTACTTGCATAGAGGTTGCAACACGAGGATCTTGCACTTCGACATAAAGCCTCACAACATTCTCCTTGATGCAAATTATTATCCCAAGATTTCCGACTTTGGTCTTGCCAAAATATGCCCTAGAGAAGAGAGCATCGTGTCATTACTTGATGCTAAGGGTACCACTGGATATATTGCTCCAGAGCTTATCATAAGGAACATTGGAGAGGTTTCTCACAAATCGAATGTCTATAGCTATGGAATGATGGTTCTAGAGATGGTCAGTAAGAGAAAAAAAAATCAAAATTAGAGTAGATTGAACTAGTGAAGTATACGTCCTGTAACATCCTGAATTTTGACCCATTCCGGGATAGATGAAATGGTTATTTTATCAATGCTTTGTTAGTTACGTTTACTCTGAGTTGGCCCCTCACGAGTTAACTAACTATTCGGCAAGGCAATTAAGGATCGGTGCACGTACGACTAGTGAATTTAATTAGGGATAGGCCACTCGACCATAAGGATCAAAGAGGAATAATACTACATTGTTGCAGGCCAATTAGCGAACGGAAATAAATCGAGTCGGCAAAAATACGAGGTCGGATTGTGGATGATTCTGCACGACTTCGATATTAATTGCGGACGACGTTAAACCGATTTCCTTTTGGCCCTGTACTCAGCGTGAGCAATTAACCTCACTTGATTACATGACAATCGAGGATCGCCCTGATTTGAATATGCACAATCGTGAATTGAAAAGCTATCAACTACGGGTCAAATGCGTGAGAACCCCTAAACGCCGCCCGAAAATTAGGTCGTACTAAAGTCGCAATTGATTGATCTTAACCACGAATTTTAATCCGGTATCGGGTATCGAATTTTTAGATATGTCGAAACTAAAATATTGGACGTGTCTCATTGATTCTCGAATTTTTCGGTAAGCCCGGAAATTGTCCGAAGTGGATTAACGGGTCGAGATTAGGACTGGATTTTGGGAATCGCGCTTCAGGGGTAAAAAGGATCAAGTACCCCCCCCTCCTAGAAGCCTTTTTGATTTTTTTAATTTTTTTTAGGGTTTCTTTCTCTCTTTCCCGCCCGTCCTGTCTCTCTCTCCCGCATGCTCTCTTTCTCTCTCCTCCTGCCCCCCCTGCCGCACGTCCCCTCTCCCTTTTCTTTCTCTTCCCCCTCACGTTTCTTCTCTTGGTCGGCAGCCCCACTTTCCCCTCTTATCTTATCTTTCTTTTTCCCCTTTTGACCGGTCTTCTCTCTCTCTCTCTCTCTTCCCCTTCCCCCCATGCACGTCGACGTCCCCTCTCCCCTCTGCAGCTTCTTCTTCCTCCTCTTCTTTTTCTTCTTCTTCTCCTTCTGGTTTTCTCGGCCGGA
>CM026411.1:6843359-7230994 GCA_014858505.1 Corymbia citriodora subsp. variegata
AATTAATCAATCATGATTAAGATCCATTGTAGCTCTAACAAAAGAAATTTAGAACATAGTAAAAATTAAACTGACAAGAATTAAAGAAAACATAATACTAAATAAAAACAAATTCACCGAATTGAGAAATAAGGAGCTTCAGGTTTGTCTCCTCCTTCTCTCCTTGACACGCCAACTCTACTAAAATAGAAGAACAAAATCTAACTAAGAAAACTCAAATTTTTCTGCAAAGATGGTGGCTCCCCAAGGATTCTCCTTTCTTCTGCGGCACAATAGTAGTTTATATAGCCTCCAAAAATCTGCCCTAAGTCAACTCCTACTAGGATTTGGAAAAGATTCCTCCTTGATTTTCTCTGAACCTTATCTTCAATCATGGTCAGATTCTCCAAATATCTGATTTGGGCTGCCTTTTTCTTCAAGATGAAATATTCTAAAAGATATTGCAATATTTTAGAAGATCTGAAAATATTTCATACAAAATAAAATTACGTGAGTAGCAATTAAATTCACCCAAAAATTCCTCAAAATTTAGCAAATATCAAGTCTAAATAAGCAAGAATACTCTATTAAAAATAGAGTTATCATCAGTCAACAGCATCGATTCTCAGTCTTTTTCTGCATTTCCAGTGGCTTCTTCATCGACTTTCCTTCTCTATCACCCTCCTGACACCGATCATCGCCTTTCGCCATTTCCACTGCCAGGCATCGGAAGCTCTGTTCACCCCTATTCTCAGTCCACCCCTGTTGAAGTGCTCAAACTGCGGTCACCACCGTCTCTCATCACGACGATTCCAGCTCAAACTGCTTCTGTGATCACCTTACTAAGGTCCGACCTTTAATCACCATAGGCAGTCATCCTCTACTCAACCGAATCACATATCCTCTGTTGTTCTCTGTCCAAAGCAAAGGTGGAGAACTATAGCCAATGCCTGGGTAAATATCAATTGTGATTGAGGCTGTGCTAATGGTTTGAATCTGCTACGTTGCTTTCTGATGATCTGGTTATGAGTGTCTGAGCTATACATATGTATTTGGCCTTCATTACTTGAAAGTCTACCATGCGTTCATTCATATGCTCTTTTTTTTTTTGGTCGAATTCATTCACATACCTGAACTGTATCTATATGCATATCTGAGGAGTGTTTTTGCATATGGACATCTGATTGTTCAGTGCGTGCAGAGCTGAGACATTCCTCAGTATACTTGACATTCTTTGGCAAATTTGCCAACTTACTTTCGTCAATTTGTTCGATGCTTGTATAACCATCAAATGTCGACATGTTGTGCTGATCAATGCTTTATAGAAGTTGCGCTTGGATATGCTGGAACCAGCTTATACCTAACCAGTAATGTTTAGCTCATTGATATGGTGTTGGGTTTGTTTTATTAACTTTCTCTGCTTAATCCTTCCTGCCAGATGTTTCAAGCGTATATGCCATTTTAGAACTGAACGTGTCAATGGATTGCAAAGTATATAATGTTTGTAGTTTGTCTGCCACTGCATCTATTGATCATGCGGCCATGGGAAATCCACTCTTACATANATTCCATGACCAATCACTAGATTCTCATAAAATCATGTGAATTTCAACCACCAATTTCTGGAGGTACCCAGTTTCCAGAGTCCTAGGTTTCACTGGCATTAAATTCATTCCTTTGCTAATTTGTCATTTTCAGCTGTCATAGAAAATCATAGGCATCTGTACAGAAAGTTAAAGCAACATTTTGAAGGCCAAAAATCAAGTCATATCTATGGAAGTACGGAATTAAAGGTGGATACATACAACATCAGAGAAGGCAACAGAGAGAGATCCAAGCAGTATGCAAAATGCTGCACTGTATTTGCTATCAACAAGGGTGGCCATCAAACTCCATGAAAGGGCGCCCAGAAGCCCTGATAAAACCAAGTATGATCTTCTCCGGTAACCAAAAAGTGGGACAGAGTCACTGCAAGAACAATCTAGTTTGTGAATAATTTCCCTAAAAATAAAATAGATGCAATTCTTATGAGAAACAAATGTGGTCCATTAAAATGAGATTAAAAGAGAAAATGCACCTGATAAACCCATACAAAGGTTTTACAAGCCATGGTAATGCAGAAAAACCAGATATCACAGCTGTCTAGTCAACCGCAAACAAAGTGTTAGTCCTCATAAGTATCAAAGCAAATGGAAGCTGATCAGCTGCTTAAAAAGATGTTCCTTGCTATTAAGATGCATAAACCAAATTATATGTTTGCTAATGATTTGACCCAGTCAAGACTAACAGAAGCCATAACAGACAAGAAAATCTCCCTAAGTCTTAAGGAAAGTACAGAGGTGCAGACTATCAGAGGAAACTCACAAGTTTCTATCTTCATACTGCTGGAACATACAAATTGAATGTTCTCAAAGGAGATCTAAATTTTCATTAAGAATCCTAAAAAAGCAATGACATACCTCTGCAGGATCTAGATGCAAATCATCTTTCAAATAAAAACTGACAGCTAATCTTGAAAGGCCCAAGACACCTTGAACAAAATAAACCATCGCAACTGCAATATTGTCTGGGGACAAGTCGACCCCAAAAAACTTTATTGAGCTCGTATAGCTTTTTTTCTTGCGAAGAACATTTTTACTGGAAGTGATTGTTTCTTTGTCATTGTCTGCTGTCAATGTATCCCCATTTCCTGCCCCTGGATTATCAACAGAAACAGATAAGGAAAAAAGGCATCAGAGTAGTAGTGGCATTAGGGAAGCAGCATCGCATTTATGGATAATGTTTGAGAAAAGATTGCAAAAAGCTATATTAAGTTCCCAAGTAGAAAATCCGACAGCTGCAAAATGAATAACAAAGAAAAAAGCCACTTTGGGCAGTGATCCTTCATAGAGAAGTCCACTTCCTACATTAGTTGTGAAGCTGCATTGCTTTACAAGTACACACTTTTTTCATGTTCAAAAAGATTGAGCAGTTGACATGATGCACTTACATTTATTCCACACAACCAAGAAGCAGCACATATTTGGCCATAAAATTGATATTTCAGCAGGTTTAACTTCACTCAAACAGTATTTTACAATGCTCAAATAACACTCTCATCTCTACTTGTGCAACTTCAACTAGACTAGACAGCTGACAGATCAGCTCAACTTGATTCAGAGACGAACACAAGCACGATCAGCCAAGAGCACCAATCTACCGCAGGATGAATTGAATTATACCCATCACCACTTAACCAGTTAAACTCCAACAACTACAACGCAACTGTCACGTCAAGCAGACTCACAAGTCCTTCAGACCAACACAAACCCAAATAAGCAAAATCCATAATTGGGTACCGAACAAACATCCTGAATTCAAGCATCATCCTCGACCTACGCTCAATCAAACACCATAAATTCCTCCAGGAGAAAACAAATGCGTCCATGGCTGGGGTAAATTGGCGAAAACAATCATTGGGTAAGAAAAGATCGGCACAATAACAGTTACCCATAGAATTCGGCAACCAGTCATGATCCTCGTCCCACCGGCGAGGGGCCGCCGGCATCTGGACGGCGGTGGACATGTCGTTACACGGCGGCGGCTCCGGCGGGTTCTTCCGGCGAGCTCGTCTCCCGTACCGAGCGACGAGGGTCGACGACCTCCTGCGAATGCGGGACGAGATGAGGAGAGCAGAGGAGTGGGAGATGGAGGAGAAAGGTGGGACCTTTAGGGAGGGCAGTTCGGAGAAGGAGAGGGTCGCTAGGAATAGGATTGCCATTAAAATAGAGAAAAGGTTTCAACTTTAATTTCTTCGAAAATTCCGATGGCTTTCTATTTTATTTTATTTTGTTGTCTCCCAGTTTCGTGGGTTTAGGACAGTTGGAATGACCGAATTGCCCTCCTCCTCTTATGTCATTATGTACAGATCTTACTACAAAATGAATTTGTATCACTACAGTAATTTTTTCGGAATGTTCCATGCAATTAATTCTCATGGCCGAAAAGTCAGTCTTGGATACTCTTCGTGAAGAAGACCCGCTTTGTACATAGAAATGATTTCAATCCAAAATAGGAGTTCTCATTTATTAAACCTATATAAATTAGAAAATTTACTTTGATCGGATTTTCTTTTGAACTCAAACTTAGAGGTATATTTTCAACACTTATTCATATTATAATCCATGCCAATCTAGTCAAAGAATAAAAGAAAAGGCATAATTTATCTTTTTATTGATTCTTGTTTTAATTATGTGTTCTAACGTTCCACAAATATAAAAAGATAACTCAAGGCTACCTCACCCTTTATCACCGTTTTTCTCATCTATGTAAATGCTCAAAACTAGTTTCATCCTTAGCTTGACATTAGAAGGCTACATTCGATGTCTTATTCAGATCTTAGGATTCCTCCTATGTAAAACACTAAGAGGGTGTAAGGTACAGGATAGGAAAAAGATTATGTACCAACCGAAGGAGCATGGCGTAACCAACACTATAAAATATGTTGAAATCATTTAAAATAAAATATAATTTTCAGTTTGCTCTTTAGAATTTTTTGCTTATTCAATTGAAAATCCACTTTAGGGCAACATGGTATAGGGTAACTTGAAACTTGTGAAACGGATAGATTTTAAGTTGGTTCAAAGGTTCTATAAGATAAGTTGTAGATTTCAAAAACTTAAAATTAATACCTCCATGGTAGATTAAGATAGAGGTCTATATGTTAAGAGTTACTTACTAAAGGATGGCTTCTCTCCCTCCCTCAAAATACTCCAAATAATTCAATGTGAGATTCTAAAATATCAGTACTCAAAACTAACTCGCAACTATTGTCACCTCTTCCAAGAAATCGCCACTCATTGGAATTGATTGAATTCAGATCTAATAAGAAGATTTGTCTCCCTATCTAATTGTTTTCTTCAAGTGATGATTCGGACCCTATCTTTTCTTCCTTATCTTGATGCAAAAAAGTTCATCTTTTTTCATGGACATGCTTCACATGATTTTCGCGACACAGCTAGTGAAGGTCCAAGGTTAACATTTGGGGGTGACATGCACTAAATAAGATTAATCAATATAGTGGTGTTGATTACTTAGGTCTACATTGAAAGTCAATCTAAGAAACTTTCTTACCTTCAGTAACAGCAGCTACTTTAAAGATTAGAAAATAGGGTTTAAAACAGGGGTTCTCGAGTTGGCGAATCTAACAGCTAAATTCGAATAAAGTCAAGTTCACAGCCCATCTTTCTTCTATCAAATTCCCACATGATCTCAGACCAACGGTTCTGTTGGTTCCACATTTTCTTTTTCTTTATTGTAAAGGAGAGGTGGAGAGTAGCAGTCAAGGAGACCATGCTTTATTGCTTGATTTATCATAGAAAAACTCCACATCTGCGACCGTGTATTTTGATATGGAATTGCGAGAAGGTTGTCATCCAAGACCAGGCGAGGATCGCCAGCCCTCTGCTTGTGGTTGACAAGGGTTAGAAGAAATAAAAGAAAAAGAAAAATATAATAAAAAATTCATAAAAATTAAAAGTTATCTACGTCAATATTGCCTATGCCACGTAGAATAATTGACAATGACTAAACTACCATGTCATTGATTTCTTGTCAAAATTGATTAAAATAACTAAATTGGCTAATTGTCAAAAGGTTTAAGACTAAATTGACATAATTGAAAGTTTAAGACTAAATTGACATAATTGAAACGTTTAGGACTAAATTAGCATAATTACAATAGGTCTATGACTTTTTTTGATAATTTTTTCCCCAATTATAAGATTTGGAATAGGAAGTACCCCGATGTGTCTTGTTTGTAGATTTTTGGTTGATTCTGTGTGAGTATGAATATAATTTGTTTGTCTAATTGCTCTTATACTTGTTCATTTCACGCGACAATTTTTTTTTTCTCGGGGGCACTTGATTTTCTTGTCAAAGATTTTCTATTTTTTCACATTTTCATCTCACACACTAGCAATCTTCAGGCGACTTAAAGAGTCCAAAACAATGACTGTGATTCATACGAATTTTGTATTAATGATTGCAATTGGCGAAAGAAAGGAATTTAACAAAAAATCTAGGGCCTAATTACTATTTTTGAGTGGTACGAAATGCTCTTTAGTTTTTTTTTTTACCAAACCATTTAGAATTGGCAACCTCTCTAAAGATACGATTGATATTGCTTGAAGAAACAAACTCTAAACAGTTAGGGCTACGTTTGTTTCACTAAAAAATTTAGTATTTTCATATGATTTTTTAGAATTAATTTTCGAGTAAGTGATAGGTTTTTTTTATGTCGTTTGATTGAAATTTGAAAATGAAGCGAGAACTAACCACTTTCCCTGCTCAAATTAAAGAATGATATTTAATTTTCTATACAAACAGCATAATTTATTTATTTTTTCTAATTTGGGCCGGGAAAGTGGTTTGGGCCAAACACTTATTCACTTCTTTGGTCCGTCTCACTTCTTTTCTCTTCTCACCGCTTTCTTTTTATCCCTTCTTCTCCGCCGGGCACCGTGAAAAGCTAAACCCCGTTCCTTCACGACGCAGCCATGGTAGTCACACGATACAAAGTCAAATGGGGGCGATCAGGTGGCGGGAAAGTTGGAGGAGCCCCGCCGACCCACGTTTCTTGATTACTCGGCCCTTTGATTGGTGAAATTTGCCCCGCCATGGCTTCTTCTTCTTCTTCTTGTTTTTTTTTTTTCAAGAATTTCTTCTGGTTGTGAATGGTGGCGGTGGTGCTCGCGATGGAGGCTGTGATGGTGCTTGTTACTGCGGTTGGGAGTGCTTCTGAAGAAGGAAGGTTCAATGGGGGTGGAGATTTGGTTCTGTTTGGTAATCGATGGTGGCGGTGGATGACGATGGTGTGTAAATAGGAGGGTGGCATTCCCGCATGTTTGCAGAGAAGGCGAGAGGGATGATGATGATGAAACTGGTCTGCGATGGTGAGATGGGTAAACAGCAATTTCTCGATTTTATGATCTGAAATTATTCTCCTCAATTTCGAGCATGGCTTTTCCTCTGCATTTTCGGCATTTGTTGTATGTTCTCTTCCCAACAATCTTTTTCTTGTGCCCTGGGCTCATTCACCATTGTAATCTGTATTTGGCAAAATCTCTTTGAAGGATCACTTGCAAATGCTTTTGAGGTAGGGCTAATGCTGTCAATTTTATGTGTCACTTTTTGCAAGTAAAAGAAAAAGGAAAGAAGCCACTAATTTTATTTGGTGCACTGGTATGTTCTAATTTTTCTTCTAGTAAATATGATCTATGTAAGAATAATCTTTTCAATATCTTAAAACATGATTGGTTATGCGGAAACTGTGATATGATTGAAAAGAAAGAGGATGCGGTTCTTTTTTATGGTTTTCTTAAGAATCAAAACCTTCTTTTTGTTGATGATGATTCTTCGCAGTATTAAGCAGTCAATCTGGGATAAAATTCTAGGCAGCTCATGGCTTCAAGCTTTCAGTACAAGTCCAATTCATGACAGCATTGATCTCTGGCAGTTTAGGAAGTATTGCTTGCAGCTTGCTAGAATGTTTAGCCAATATACTCATGCTTGTTTGGTTGAGAGTGTAATGATATGCTGCTTGCCTCTGGGTTTGCATTTCCGTTTTACTCTGCTGCTAAATATGATTTCGCCATACATTATGTCATTTTATTTGAAAATACCTTCTTATTTGGCATTCTTCTTGCAGGGAGTTTCTAAACAAAAGCTTCGAGCTCACTTGGGTTCCTTTGGTGTAACTGGAAATCTTGCGCTTCAACCATTGTGTGCCTTGTCTGGTACATCTCCTCTCTCTCTCTGCTACTGTTGCATATGTAAATTTTTTGTTGAAGCAATTTTCCTATGACATTGTGAAGCTCTATTGGAGGTTAGTTAATTTGTAATGTGAATTTTAGTTCATTGTGTACTTTTCTGGAGACTTTTTGGCTGTTATTGCACATATAACATGGTGCTTTGACCATATGAATAGGTGGTAAAAAAGTAGAGCTGCATTTGCCAAGATAACTTTCGAGAAAACTCACCTATTTATGCTTGACCGGCCATCCAATCATTTGGTAAGTTTTAGTCATTTTTCTCCATTTTATGACTTTGATTACTTTTTCAGTTATGCTTGTTATTGTTCTTGCACCAATTGAACTTATCAGAATCTGGTCTTTACATTGAAAATACATTAGAACTGATCAGTGAGCACAACTACAAAGAGCCTCTGCCATCTTACATCTAGCTTATGGAACATAAACCAATCTAACTGTTCCAACTGGCAAAATATTGGGAATAGAATATTTATGGAAAGCCTGATCAGTGTTTTGGTATTACATTAGTCTATAATACCAAGTAGTTTAGATATTTGTGCCTGTAGGTAGTATGGGGCTTTGCACATAATTAATGAGGACATTTCTTTGTTTATAAATGTGGACTTTAAATTCTGCTATGATGACTTACTAAAAATCTTTGTAAATTGTTAGTTTCTTGTCTAAGGATAGATAGAGTATGACTCTACATTTTTTGTGCGGTTGAGGCACTCATTCAAGGTTTGGCCTTGTTTCAACGAGGAATTCTAATGGTGAGATTGATTTTCTTGCCAAAACACTTCAATCTAACCAACGATGGAGCATCTTCACAGCTAATAGCCCTTTTTCCACCTTGATTTGCAGGTTGGTCACAAAGAGCATATAATATCTGTAGGCGTAGGCAAGCTCCGAGTGGTTCCTCAAGGCAAGGATGCGCCTTTCCATGGGATTTCCAGGATTTATAAGAAGATACTTCAGTTCTTGTAGAATCAGATGAGCTTAGTTCTTGTCATCGGGAAAGGGCTGTTCACCGACAAAACAGAAATTGAAGCTTAGCTACGGAGATATAAGCAGACGAAGAGAGGATGTCTCCTGACATACAGGACGTACTTATAGTTGCATCAGCTCTCGTTTGTCATTTAATCATAAGATATATTCAGCAAAAAAAAAAAAAAAATCATCATAAGAAAGGGTCACTAATTTCTGAGAGTTAAAATGTGGAGTATCCGGTTCTTGTCTTGTTTGTTCATTTTTGTTTACTGCCGGGTGGGTATGCATATATTTTTGTTTGCCTAATCACTCTTATAGTTGTTTATTATGCATGGAAGATAATTTTTATTCAGGCCTAATTGATCATTCCTTTCCATATTTTTTTATTTTTCTTATGCTCTTGTCATGCCATATGTTATTCTTCAAGTTGAAGTCTTCAATACAATTGACAGGATGATTCAAATTGTATTGATTAATGATGATGGCGAGTAGCGAAGGCTAGGGAATTAAAGAAAAAGCCTGGGGCTTTTGTTTTCAATACACACACATATATATAGACATATATTTATACTTCTGACAGGATCATTTTGAAATTTGTTATTACTTGAAGTAAGAAATTCTCAACTAGCACCTGTGTATATAAAACCAACTTTCTCAGGTTAGTATGATATGGAAAGCTTATTCTGATATGAAGACGAGTAATTGATATAAATTGCCCGTTAGATATTATTCTCTTTCATTAATTTGCCCCTCAAAATTTATTTTATATTATC
The DNA here is from genome assembly GCA_014858505.1 of Corymbia citriodora subsp. variegata. NCBI lineage: Eukaryota > Viridiplantae > Streptophyta > Magnoliopsida > Myrtales > Myrtaceae > Corymbia > Corymbia citriodora. The sequence continues at coordinate 6,852,889 of CM026411.1, forward strand.
ATGCCATAAACTTTCACAATATGCATCAAATCGGCCAAAGTCTGAGCACAAGCAAAGTAGAATTAGATCTGAGCAAAGTATTTTCACGTCAAATATTTCCTCAAACCAATTGGATTGGAAAACAATATTTTCACTTTTCTTTTGGCCAAAAAAGTCTCTGCAAAAGTCCGAAAAGACACAACAAATCTTCAAGGTACTGGAATATCAACTAGATCACCTTAAGGGTTGTAAGTCATTGGAGGGACTAGAGTGCATATTCTTCTCATCACACACCCCTTCATCCACTTCCTTCAATAACCACCAATACTTTTTAAAACATAACAATCTTGCTTCATATCATACACATGCATAGTGTGTGTCTTGCCTCTAGCATAAAATTATGAATTAATCCGAATAGGGATTTTTTAAATTTAGAGTTGATATTTTGTGCCCTCATAGAGGATGCCACATTTGTGAATCAAATGATCTACATAGAATTGGTACAACTAGTTGGGGTACTGGGAAATTTCCTACTCAAGAAATTAGATGACATTCATTCGAATCTCATTAGCTATGCTCTAACTACTCTAGATAAGAGCCACATGCATCGGTTTAAGATTGTATTAAACCAATTCATGGGGTTTGCAAAATGTCTAGTGGGACTTTAAGCAAATGGATTTCCACAAGTGTCTAGAATTATTTTACAAAAAAGAAAGAAAGAATGTAATGATCTAAATTTGCCTAATTCTACAATTGTTAGAATACCTTACTCCCCAATTTTTTTCCTAAAATGATAATCACCAATCTTATAAAAGAATATACTTTTTTTGTGACTTTGTTTAAACATGTAAACGAGAGCTCAGTCACTATTTCCCTAGTTTTAAACTAATCATCGAGCTTTTCAACTTGATCAGATTCAACTAATAGCTTGAAACTGAATAGTATTTTATTGTTGACTATGAATAATTCAAAGAATGTACAGCATCACAATATGATGTGTGGACTGAAATTATATGTTACCAAATGGTGGTGTTCTCAATACGTGACTCCCTAGTATAATTGTACAACAAAAATTATGAGAGATAAAAAAGGAAAATGAAAACAAAAGAGATTGCTAAGAGTAGTAGCAATTGCAGAAGCAGCCTAGAATATCAAGAAACCCCCAACCTCAACCTATTTTATGCAATAGAAAGTTCAATCTCTCTCTCTCTCTCTCTCTCTCTCTCTCTCTGTGCCTCTGAAGATTTATGTTAAGAATGATTAATATATCCTTGTGAAGCTGGTTTCTTCAAGGCCCTCTTTTCAAGCAAAGTGATGACTATTTGTTTTCAAGAAAAGCCATATTCATCTGGTTCTGATTTCCCCCTGCTCTATTCCCAGGAAATCCCACAGTACCGGCGCTATCAATAGCAAAAAGCTCTCTCTCCCCTGAAAATCGTGGAAATGCAAACTTGTAGAATTCAGAGCTAAAAGATTCAGAAATAAATTGTGCAAAAATTGATGTGCCTTGCTATGGTTTATTGAATCACTTTATCCAAATAATTGTGATCTGATTGGGTTATAGAGAGAGTGATATGAAATCCTGGGTATTGAGTAAAGCCATCTCATGTTAGAAATAAATGGCATAAAAGGGAGCCAAAATCACAACATGAACTTGTATCTATTGATCCATCTTCCTACCAGAGGTGAATCTAATAGAACTACAATGACCAGCATTAAATTTGCAATTGAAAGTCTTAGTTTCTTCTTATATGACAGGATTAGGGAAGATTCAAATTCATGTGGCAGGATTTATTTTAGTTTTAAAAAGGTTTCAGTTACAAAGTTTTTCAATTGAGCAGCTACATGAAATAAACTTGGTTACTAGATTTGGAAAGGGCCTCAAAACCACATTCTCTCTTCCCATAGTAATCACAAAAGTGTCCAAAAAAGTGCTCAAATTTCAATAGATCACGCTCAAAGATCACTCAAAAGTAGCAGCAATATTTGGGCAATATAGTTGGATGTCAGGGGCACAAAAATCTGGTTACCGTGCACAAACAAGCATAAGTAAGCTATGTCAAAAGATTTCTCAATTCATTTCATAAACCAGTATTACAAATGAACATATTTATCCTCTCACAATTCCTCCATCAAGATAGATACACTTCACATAGCATTTCTCAAATCATTTCACAAATAATCAACTCCCAAACTATTTATAGAGATACTTTGCCATGCCATTTCAACTATTAAAAGGATAGTGAATGTCCGGTCCAGCTTCATGCAACAAATATGCTCTAAACAATATGCAATGCATCTTCTATAACTTATAACATATTTAATTTATGTTATTATCAAGACATGAGTTCAAAAATCATAGAAGAAACAAGCACCAATCACTTGAAAATGCGAACCAAACTACCAAAGTTACCTCAAATGAAGGAACATGATCCAATCAAGTAAGTGAGAAACGGATATCAAAATCAAGTAGGTAAGTACCTTAACTAAGATTTGACTAAACTAAGTTTATTTGGTAACAAATAACTCTGTTGCACCAATAAAAGGCTCACCCAAAGTAGACAATTACTGTTGTCCGTTGTATTGTGTCAGTTAATGTGCGAAATATAAAAAAGGAAATCTACTGACGTCTATTTCAAATAGTTCCAAAGTCATTGGAAAACTAACTCTACATGCTTAAAAGGAGAACTCACCTTCGGCCCAAAAGAGGTCCATGAATTGGCGAAACCAATGCCAAACATAATAGTTCAAATATGGTTTCGATCGTGTGCAATAAACTTCAAAATTTCACCCCAACCAAACCGTAATCCTAAGTTGACTTCCATGAAATTCCATAGTTTCATGACACATCAAAGTTTCGTTACTACATGCTTTCATAGCTCAACAACCTCTATAATCAACCTAGCAACCAAAACCCAAATGGAATTGAAATTACAGCTTAATCTAGAAAATTTTCTTTAAATAGGTGAATTAAGTCTTTGAATTCTTATTAATCCAACGTGTTAATATGTCCCTAGCGAATTTGAATTGAACCCTTTCTCTCTCTAGCGCGTGGTTCACTTCACTTTTCCAGCTTTCTTGATTCTTCTTTCTCCCTCTTAACTACTCCTCTTTTCTCTAATAAGCCAATTACAACAATTATAATTAAGCTGAAGGAAGTAATTCTATTGGGCTTCAAAGATGCAGCTTCATGGGTGTAATAAATGAGAATTGGGTCTCCTAAGCCTAAGTCCATTTTTTTTTTCAAAGACCCTTTCCTTAGGGTAGCAACTCTTGTTAAAGTCTTAAACATAGGATAGGGGAAAAGTTTTTCAATGAACCCGGAGCATGTGAGCTGGGCTCACATGATGTGAACTCCATGTTGAACCCAACTTTTCACGGTGTATGTGAGAAATTGTAAATCCTAGAATTCATTCTTTTCATTATGAATATATCTATAGATTAAGTTAGTTTAGTCATTAGGTAATTTAAGTTAGTTTAGTCATTAGGTAATTTAAGGTAATTGGCTATGATGGTTAGTCCGGTTCGTAGCACCAAATGCGACGATGGGATAGAGTTGGAATGAGTCATCCTGCGGAGGTGCTGACGATAGTGGCATGCCAATGGCCTTTGAATGGGTGGCACTCTCTATGTCACCCTATTTGTGATTTTTTTTCTTTTTCATTTTTTTACTGTTTTTTTGTTGTTCGCCTTGCTTTTTGCCTTTTTTCTCGTATCAAATTTAAACTTGTAAACATTAATGAAAACCTAGAGACAATTCTTGTAGACAAGTACAATAGAGATTGATGAATGAAAATCCCCAATATGATTAAACCTGAAAATAGTTAAACGAAAATTATAGTATTGTTAATTTTACACGTATCAAGTGGAAATTCTCTAGTAATAGAAAAAGAGACATTCACATAGCGATGAACAAGAAATGTGAAAAGTGAAGGAAAGTCTTGGTCTTCTTGGAAATGGTTAAAGTTTCTCTCCCATCATGAATTTTTTTTTTCCCTACAAAGTCTTGGTCTTCGTGGAATTGATTAAAGTATCTCTCCCATCATTACTTTTTTTCACAAAGTCTTGGTCTATCTGGATTCATTTAGGGTTTCTCGCCCATTATTACTTTTTCGTAAAGTGCTTCACTTTTGCTTCACATGCAATGCGTAGAAATTATCTACTTTTGCTTCACTCTTTTTGGGGGCAAAAAAAGCAGATGTTGTCCAGCAAAGTCTTTGGGAATATTCTCCAAATATTGCAAAACAAGCACTTGTAGACAAAAAGTATTTTATGTCGATTTCTCTAATCTGTGATGTGCATCTTTGAAAGTCTTGGTCTTCCTAAAGTTCACAATTTTCTCTCTTCATTATCTCCTCATCACTAGACCCTTGTTTATCTCTTCAGTGATTGATTCACCCATGACCATTGGAAAGATCATTTTGGGTCCCTACTTGACTTCCTTCATATACTAATTTCTAGTATTGTTGATTTTATGCAAGACATGTAACATGTGGAAATTCTACTAGTAATGGAAAAGGAGATATTCACATAGGAATAGAAGAAAATTGATGTGAAAAGTGAAATAACAAAGCCAATTAACGTCCTGCAAAGTCTTGGTCTTCCTAGCATTGATTAAAGTTTCTTTACCATTATCACTTTTTCCCTTTTGCTTCACATTTTTCACAAAAAAGTTGATGAGTCACTAAAGTCTTGGTCTTCCTAATATGCCAAGAAGTTTGAGTTAGACCAAAGAGCGTAAGTTTTAATGCGCATTATGTCCTCGGGTTAGATTGTTCTCCTTTTTCTTCATATCAAGACTTTTGGATGTCGTTTGAAAGAGAGGACCATTTCTTTGACCAAAGCACGTGATTTGGTTTTCCTTCTCAAACAGACAAACCTAGCAGTCTTTGATGACCTGTGGATGTGTAATAGAAAATAAGATGCCATTGTTGGCTCTATCCTCAATAATTTAGGATTCAATTGCATTGACAAAATGGCGATCCTTTGATGCGATTTTGGCCCCATGATGCACAAGGAGCTGCCGGGAAGGCATAAGTAGGCATGAGATGGCTAGATGCAGAATCCTTGGGACAAGTACCATGTCATGATGGAGTTTGACATAGTTTCAAGCCTTCAGATATAGATGTTATACTACAAATTAATTATATGGCCTAAATTCAAGTCTCAAATTGTTTGTGTATGGGCTGCTAATAGTGCATGATTTCAAATTCTCCAGAATCACTATACTAATTCGCTTCAAGTAATATTAGAGGAAAGGCATAATGCTAATTTGTACACTATAACTCAGAATAAGTAGGTTGAATTGTCCTTAAAATTCTAAAATTATAGATAATCCAGATCCATTATGTAGAAAATTTTCCATACCAATTGGTTTGGTCTCCCCACTCAAAAGAGAAAATCAAATTTTGATTATCATGTAAGACATGCTAGACTCCCAACTTGATGTAATACAATGGCTCCCCCCCCCCCCTTCTCTCTCTCTCTCTCTCTCTCTCTCAACCTACAATATCTATGGACTAATTTTATGATAATATTCAATAATACTGTACGAGTTTTAAATGCTCTTCTTTTCAAATGAAAGATGGTGAACATTTTCATTTTCAGCCTACAATATTTGGCAGATGAAATAAAAATTAGTACATTAGGAGGGGGGGTCCTCGGAGGGTCAAGTCCATGAACCTAGACTATCTATGGATTAATTTTATGATAACATTCAAGAATACCATATGAGTCTTAAATGCTCTTCTTTTCCAATGAAAAATGGTGAACATTTTCATTTTCAGCCTTGATTGGATAAGGAAGCAAAAAAGGCTAACGCAAGGCCCTCCCAGTTCCATCATTTTGTTTTAGTATATAGGGGACTGATCTTTTGCACTGTTGGTGAATATGATCCAATAATTATTTTGTCATATACATAGCCTCCATGATTCCCCACATCCTTGGATTAACTAAAGTTATGCCACTATTGATGAATAATAAAAGCTATCAAATCTATTAAGATATGAAATGTGGTTGGAACCTTAAAAAATCTCTCCATGACTCTTCAAGTTGAACTATCTCGGGTTTCTACTCTTTACCCTATAAGATGCAATAGCAGAAAACCTTTAAATACTTAAACTATTTTGATAGAGAACAGCAAGAGGAATTAGCTTAGTTCAATCCGAAAGACAATTGTATTGGGAAATCTAGATAAGATTAGAAGTCAAATACAAATCCCAATATACGCACTATGGGAGAGCAGTTTCAGGCTCTTTATGAGTTCCACCTCAAATCTAGAACTTAGCCATCGGAATAGATTCCTTATTTTTTGGAACTTGGAATATACCTTATATGTCCTAGAACGTAGAACCCCTATTGTTCTCTTCAATGATTGGTAAACTCATGATCACTAGAGAGATCTTTTCCAGTCCCTTCTCGACTTCCTTCTTATACTAATTTCAAGCATTGTTGATTTTAAGCAAGACATATTACGTGTGAAAATCCTACTAGTAATGGAAAAAGAGACATTCACATAGGGATCAAAGAGGAGGGATGTGAAAAGTGAAATAGCAATTTACATCCTGCAAAGTCTTGGTCTTCCTGGGGTTGATTGAAGTTTCTTTCCCATTATCACTTTTTCCATTTTGCTTCACATTTTACACAAAAAAGCTGATGACTCTCACTAAAGTCTTGGTCTTCCTAATCCGCCAAGAAGTTTGAATTAGATCGAAGAGCGTAAGTTTCAGTGCGCATTATGTCCTCGAGTTAGACTGTTCTCCTTTTTCTTTTGACCAAAGCACGTGATTTTGTTTTCCTTACCAAAAAGGCAAACCTAGTAGTCTTTGATGACTTGTGAATGCAAACAGGAAAAAAGATGCCATTGTTGGTCATATCCTCAATAATTTAGGTCTCAATTACATTGGATGTGATTTTGGCCCCATGATGCACGAGGAGCTGTCGGGGAGGCATATGTTGCCACAAGATGGCTAGCTGTAAAATCCTTGTGACAGGTACCATGTCATGATGGAGTTCAACAAAATTTCAAGGTTTCGGATATAGATGTCTAGCTTCAGATTAATTATATGGTCTAAATTCAAGATTCAAATTGTTTGTGTATGGGCTTATGATATTGCATGATTGCGAATTCTCTAGAATCACTATAGTTAGCATATACACCAAGACATGATATTAATTTGCTTCAATAATATTAGAGGAAAAGGCATAATACTAATTTGTGCGTTCATTCAGAATAAGTATGTTGAATGGTTCTCAAAATTCTAAAAAATCCTAGATAATTCATAACAATTGTGTAGAAAATTTTCCATAACAATTGGTTTGGTCTCCCCACTCGAAAAAGAAAAATGAAATTTGTAAGGACCTGGGGCTCGTTGAGTAATATTGTTCGTTTTGGGTCGAGACCCGCATGGCTTTAAAACGCGTTACTCAGGGAAGAGGGATCTCAGCCCTTATAAACCATTCTAGGACTCCCTCCCTAGGCGATGTGGGACAAGAGACATATCACCTTCCTCCCTTGCGCACGTCCGAGGACCGAGGCGCAGATGCACCGCCATTCCTCCTCCCCGCGCACTGTCGCTCGGGCCGTCACATTCTCCCCCCCTTCGGGCACAGCGTCTTTGTTGTGGCCCCACACGCGGTTGGGTGTCGGCTCTGATACCATTTGTAAGGATCTGGGGCTCGCTGAGTAATATTGTCTGCTTTGGGTCGAGACCCGCACGGCTTTAAAACTCGTTACTCAAGGAAGAGGGATCCCAGCCCTTATAAATCATTCTAGGACTCCCTCCCTAGACGATGTGGGACAAGAGACATCACATTCCTCCCTTGCGCACGTCCGAGGACCGAGGCGGACGTACCGCCATCCTTCCTCCCCGCGCACCGTCGCTCGGGCCATCACATTCTTTGTTTTGAGAAAACAAGATCATGCAAGACATGTTAGACTCCAACTTGACGTAATACAGTGGCTCTCTCTCTCTCTCTCTCTCTCTCTCTCTCTCTCTCTCTCTCTCTCTCTCTAAACCCCTTGAGTCGTTCAATTTTCACACACATGTTGTGCTCATGCATATTTAGATTCTCAAATTTTGTTAATTCTTAGAACCTACAATATCTAAAACATGACTAATAAAAGTATTCGAAACAGTATGGACTAATTTTGTGATAGCAATCAGTAATATCATATGAGTCTTTAATGGTCTTCTTTTTGAATGAAAAATGGTGAACATTTTCATTTTCAGCCTTTAATAATTGATGGATGAAATACAAATGAGTGCATAAGAGGGCAGCGCCTATGGTGACAAAAAAGGCTAAGGCAGGGCCCTCCTACTTCCATCATTTTGTTTTAGCATTTACATAGGGTAAACTGAAATTATGTAATAAGAAAAACTATCGAATCTCTTAAGACATGAAATTTGGTTGGACCGTTAAAAATATCTCTCCATGACTCATCTAGTTGAACTGTCTCGAGTTTCTACCATGTAAAATGCAAGAATGTCACACCTTTAAATAATTTAACTATTTTGATAGAGAACAAGAAGAGGAATTGGCTTAGTTTGATCCGAAAGACTGACGTAATGGAAAATTCAGATAGGATTAGAAGTCAAATACATATCATAATGTATGAATTAGGGGGAAGCGATTTTAAGTTCTTTACAGATTCCACCTCAAACTTAAAGCTTATTCATCAGAATATATTTCTCATTTTTTGGAGTTTAAACTTACCTTAAATGCTTTGAAACCTAGAACTTGCTCCATCACAGATTATAGGGCTCGTTCTAGATTCTTTTTTTTTTCCATGTTTAGTTAAGCAAAATAAAAAATGAACACAATGATAAAAATAAAAGTTTCTCATTTGTTAATTGCAATAACAATCTATAAAAAATAAACTCCTAAAATAAAATAAGCAATAACAAGTTCAAAACACGTAGCACAATACCAAAATTATAGAACTTCAGTCGTTAGTCATCCATGAAAAATTGCTCCAAATCCTAACCACCGAAATCAAAAGAAACATCAATTATAATTAATCACTTAATAATAGTTGGCTCCATATAGTTGATAATCATGAAAAATGTGTATGAGTCACACACACACTCTGTGACTTTGCTACTTTCATTTTGACTCACAGAATATATCTAGTTAGAGAGAGAGAGAGAGAGAACGGAAGGTTTGGATCTTTTTTCCTTATGGGCACATCCCCACCAAGTGAGAGAGAGAGAGAGAGAGAACGGAAGGTTTGAACGATCTTTTTCCTTATAGACACATCCCCATCAAGTGGCTGATAAAAAGGGGAAGGCACTGGACTACCCAGGAAGTGCAGGGGACCCATGAAGCTTGTCTCTTTCTTTTAACAAAACCACAAAAAAGAAAAAGAAAAAGGTATCTATTCCTAGTCTCGTTTTTGTTTTGTGCTTGCATACGATATCCCGATAATGTGGTAGTCAATTGATTGATAAACCGAAATACAAATGCTTATGTTATGCTAGCTTAATGTTTTTTTATTTTCATAATCCTAATTGCAAGACTCAAGAAGGAGTGAGAATTATCTCTCGATTCTGGTTCCGATTCCAGTTCCCATAGGAACCAAGAACCGAATCGAGAACATCCAAAGGAATTGGATGGTAGTATATTGGAACCAAACTGATTTTCTGATTCTCAGTTTTATCATAGAATTATGCTCACCTTAGTATGAATCTACACCGTCATTCCTCTATAAAGAGAGGCAAGACGTGGGCAAGAGGCAAGTGGTTACAGCCATGTTCGGGAAAGATCTTCTCACCATCCCACTCGTTCTAACATTAATGAACCTCAAGTTACCAAAATAAGTGTAAATAGCTCAGAAATAACCATTTGATAGATTAAACTTGCTTATACCTAAATTATGCCCAAAGGTCATTTTTATATATTTTTGAAAACAATGGAATCGGTTTTCCCCCAAAAAATAGTTTATTGCAATTACAGCATTTTATAAGCATATACCAGAATTTTGACAAATCGGATTAGGTTCCTCCGAATTTATTCCCCAAAAGAAAAAGAAAAATGAGAGCGTAGAAAAAAAAACAACCACGGCAGAGTCCATCTTGGTTCTCCTGCTCGCTTCCTTAAAGCCACACCGCCTCACTTTTTCTTCAACCACCACCAGCCAGCATCGAACTCTCGCCCACAGCCTCCACTTTCATTCAATTCACTCCTTGCATGCTCGTTGATAGTCGCCAATCATCTTTGATCTGCCCAATTCCCTACAAACCTATTCATCGTTGCAAGCGGTGGCCACGCATTGCCGTAGCCGAATTCACACGCGTACACCGTGAACCACTGAAGCTGACGCTCGTCCCCCTGCTCAACAGTGTTCTCCTCCTGCTCGTCCAAATCTAGTGCTCTTGCTTGCTGGATTGCCGTCGTTGATCTAATCCCGTTCACCAGTCAGCTCCAGGTAGTCAACTCGGAAAAGACATCTACCTGCTCGCTCTGTTTTTCCCCCATACTGATGCTGCCAGAATTTCGCTACCCAAAGCATCTGATGGGCATTTATTACACGAGAGCAACTTTATTAATGGCGGCAGAAGCAATATTATGAGCAATAATATTTTGGTTCTTAAATCGTTTTCATGCCTATCTATAATCCCCATTGCAAGCTTGATAACAAAAATTGGGGGAAGTTGATGTCAAATACTTGCTGTCCAGATTAAAGTTACGGGTTGATTGCATATTTCATAGTGATTTGATGAATAACTTTTCTGTTGGTGTTCATGAAATTGCATATCGCTAGGTCACTCTTGATCACATCTTTACGTTAATTTCATGTTCACATTGCGTAAAATTTACTTGTGTCACATTTTATAAAAGTCATCCATGGCATGCTTTAAACATTGGTTGCATTCTAGATTTGTATATGAGGAGGCATGTTTAATAAAACCACACAAAGATTAATTAGGCGTTCTACATTTAGGAAGTTGCATATTGAATATTTACAAATTTAGGGAAAGTTATATTTACAATTTTAAGTGTGTTCATATTTGCATAGTTGGGCATATTCAGGATTTTTCATTCCATATGAAGATAGAATTTCATTATATTCATATCAGAAAAATTATAATTTTCATGGAAAAGCATTATCATGCAGATCTAGACCATTTGGATTACTTAATTATTAAATATTTTTTGCAAGCAACCTTTTGTAAATCACACTTTATAAATTGGAAAATGTTTGGAAAATCATGTCTTGCATGTTAGCAATTTTAGATTGCATCTTCATTAAAAAAGACAAAAAAAAGGAATGCAAAGGGGAACTTTTCGCACGTCACCAAGAGTATTGCCGCTCCATTCCTACATTTTTTTTTGTTCTTTAGCAATATTTTGCTGATTTTCTTTTTTAGTTTTTCTTCTCGAAAACTGAGGCACCAGTGCCAATTTGCGTTTTGCAAGGTCTTATCTTCCCGGATTTTATTGAACTTTCCTTCCCATTGTCTCTTTTTCACTTTTGCTTCACTTTCTAGACCAAAAAGTACATGAAGTCAAGTAAGGTCTTGGTCTTCTGGAGTTAATGATTTATTTACATGATAGATTAAGATATATGATCGTTATAACTACAAATATATGGGGTAATCTCTAAGTATTACGAAACAAGCACTTATGGACAGAAAGTGTCCTTGAAAGTCTTGGTTTTCATTTAATCTCTTTTGTAAGTGAAAGTCTTGGTCTTCCTGGACTTCATAGTTTTCTCTCTCCATTAATTTCTTACTGCTTTGCTTCACCATAAGACCTATGATGTTCTCTACAGTGACCGATTCACCAATGGACATTGGAGGGATCATTTTGGGTTCCTTGTTGGGTTCCGTCTTTCAGATCCTCTTCGACAAATTGACTTCTCTGGCATTGGGCGATACGGAACAAGAAGGAATCAGCACCACCCTCATCAACGATTGGAAGAAGAAGCTGGTCATATTAAATGCAATTATGGTTGATGCTGAGGATAGGGAACTAAGTGGTGACCATCCAGTGAAGCTATGGCTGGAAAATGTTAAGGACTTGGCCTATGACATGGAAGACTTACTCGATGAGTTCGCAATCCAAGCCCCTCAAGAAAAGTCAAAGGCAAAATCCAGCACAAGCAGAGGTCGGGTTAATTGGCATTTCTGTTGCTTTGGCGGGGGTAAATCCTCCGAATCGAATCCAAACCCATGCTCGCTTGTGTCTAAGGCCGAGGTCAAGAAGATCAATGATAGGTTGGAAGGCATTATGACCGAGAAGGATCATCTAAAATTGAGAGAGAATGTTGTGCATAGATATGACAACAGCAGCGAAAGGCTCCCTAGCACTTGTTTGTCGCAGCCTCAGTTTTTTGGCAGGGAGAAGGAAAAAGAGAAGATAGTCAAACTATTGACAAGTGAAGTTGAAAATGGTGATGCCACGCTGTGCATAGTCCCCATAGTTGGGATGGGTGGTGTTGGAAAGACGGCCTTCGCTCAGTGGCTATATAATAATGACGAAGTGAGTAGTTTCTTTGAGAGAAGGGCATGGGTTTGTGTTTCAGATGTTTTTAATGTTCTTAACATAACAAAGTCTGTCTTGCAATCATTCAATGAGCCGCCTTGCGAGGGCAAGGATTTTAACTTGCTTCAAGTTAAGTTGAAGGACAATCTATTGGGGAAAAAGTTTCTTGTGGTTTTAGATGATGTCTGGAATGATAAGTATGAAGACTGGGATATCCTCTTAAGGCCATTTGAAGTGGGGGCTAAGGGAAGCAAAATCATCGTCACAACTCGCATCCATTCGGTTGCTTCCGTAAAAGGTTTTTCGCTGTATCCTTTGGAGGGGTTGTCTAATGATTATTGTACAAGCTTATTAGCCTTTCATGCTCTTGGAACAACAAATTTTGAGAGCCACCCAAATCTTGAACCAATAGGCAAGCAAATAGCTGAAAGATGTAAAGGTTTACCTTTGGCAGCGAAGATGTTGGGTGGTGCCCTACGTAATAAAAGGAATCTCAGTGAATGGGAAGATACTTTAAATAAAATAATATGGGATCTTCCGACGGCAAAGGATAAAGAGATTCTCCCTATTTTGAAATTGAGCTATGTCCATCTTCCTTACTATTTGAAGAGATGTTTTTCTTATTGTGCGGTATTTCCCAAAGATTACGAAATTGAGAGGGATGAGTTGGTACTCCTATGGATAGTGCAAGGATTTTTAGATGGAGAAAAAGCAATGGAGAATAACTTGACAGTAGGACGAAGTTACTTTGATGACTTAGTATCAAGATCATTTCTTCAACAATCAAGTGTTGATGCAACTAAGTTTTCAATGCATGATCTTTTGAATGATCTAGCAAAGTCAATTGAGGGCAGGACATGCTTTAGTTCGAGAGAGTCTCAGTTGACAAATGAAGATGATGCATCTCTTGAGAAAGCTCGTTATGCATCATTCATCTCGTCACAGTTTGTTACATCAAAATGCTTGAGAGCATATCATAANGATTACGAAATTGAGAGGGATGAGTTGGTACTCCTATGGATAGTGCAAGGATTTTTAGATGGAGAAAAAGCAATGGGGAATAACTTGACAGTAGGACGAAGTTACTTTGATGACTTAGTATCAAGATCATTTCTTCAACAATCAAGTGTTGATGCAACTAAGTTTTCAATGCATGATCTTTTGAATGATCTAGCAAAGTCAATTGAGGGTACGACATGCTTCAGTTCGAGAGAGTCTCAGTTGACAAATGAAGATGATGCATCTCTTGAGAAAGCTCGTTATGCATCATTCATCTCGTCAAGGTTTGTTACATCAAAATGCTTGAGAGCATATCATAAAATGAAGAAATTAAGAAGTTTAATTCTAGTGAAGGAAGAGTCTAGTTGGCCCACTCTCTCTATTTCCAACAAGGTGTTGAATGACTTGCTAACAAACTTGAAGTACTTGAGGGTGCTTTCATTATGTCATTGTTACATCACAGAGGTACCGAATTGTGTTGGTAATTTAAAACATCTTCGATATCTCAATTTCTCGTACACTGCCATCAAAAGTTTGCCTGAGTCAATTGTCGGCTTGTCCATGTTACAGGCTCTGATCTTAAGAGGGTGTAAAGAGCTTTCAAACTTGCCTCAAGGTATCACCAAGTTGATCAGCCTACAATTTCTTGATATTAGACATACAAGGAGTTTAAAAGATATGCTGTCGGGTATCACTAATTTGGAGAATCTTGTCGTCTTGTCAAAATTTGTGGTAGGATCAGAGAAAGGACCATTGTTAAAAGAGTTACAGAACTTGTCACATCTTCAAGGAGAATTATCCATATTAGAATTGCAAAATGTGCAAGAATTTAGAGATGCTTTGAATGCTAATTTGTCGAGAAAGCAAGGCCTTAGAACCTTATATTTGCATTGGAGTAAAGATAATGGAAATTTGCAGAATGCTACGCACAAAGCGCAAGTGCTTCACTCTCTGCAACCTCACACTGATCTTGAAAATCTCACTATCTCGTATTTCGGTGGTGCAATTTTCCCGTCATGGTTAGGTGATCCATATTCTAAGATGGTGTCATTGTGCTTGCGGGGTTGTCCTAATGCTACATCGCTGCCTCCACTTGGACAACTACCTTCACTTAGAGAATTATCTCTCGAAGGTCTACGTGTAGTAAGCATGATCGGCCCTGAATTTTATGGAAGTAAAAAGCCTTTTTCATCCTTAACCACTTTGAAGTTTGAAGAGATGTCAACATGGAAGGATTGGTCTCCTTATGCCGGGGGCCAACAAGAAGAAGTCCCATTCTCTTGTCTTCAACATCTTCTTGTCAAAAGTTGTCCTTTGTTGGTCGGAACATTGCCTTTTCAACTTGATCATCTCATAAAGCTTGAAATCCATTCATGCCCGCATTTAAATAACTCAACCAGCAAGGTTTGTCTTCCATCTCTCCATGAGTTATACCTTGAGGATTGTAACAAGGAGATCATAAAGAGTTTGGTCAAACTAACTTCTTTGAGCATTCTCAGAATTGAAAACCTTGCCGAGCTTGCTTGCTTTGATCATGAGTTTATGAGCTGCTTGGTCAAGCTAAAGGAGCTTCAGATAAGAAGATGTGACAAGCTAACATACTTGTGGCAAGATGAAAATGAAATGCTAAATCTTACTTGCCTCCACGAATTAGCCATTAAAGGCTGTCCTCAGTTCACATCTTTTGTTGCTGGAGAAGAAGAAATAGAGTTGCCTTGCAGTCTTGAAAAGATGGAATTAGACAATTGCATGAGTTTGGAAAAACTTCCAAGCAAGATGCACACACTCAAAAATTTGCAAATTTGCAGATGTCCAAAACTCATGGGAGTAACTATTTCTCAAGATGACCCCAACAACCATAACTTGACGTCTCAACTTGAATCTTTGCGGATAAGTGAATGTGATTCTTTGACATCCTTTCCGTTTGCCAAGGGTAGACTTGCTACTTTGAAGGCACTTGAGATTTGGAATTGCAAGGGAGTGAAATCGCTGGAAGAGTTCATTGTAGAATCACTAAATTCTTTGGATATTACCAATTGTGAAAATTTGGTAGGCCTACCACGGTGTCTTCACACGCTCTCCCATCTCACTCATTTGAATATATGGAACTGTCCAGCACTAGAGATAGAGGATTTCCCTCCCCTTCCCATCACCCTGTCGAGTCTTGCACTTTACTACTGTCCGAAGATAAAGTCCATTGCTGGCTGTAACAATCTCACTAAATTGACAATACAAGAGTGTCCGGCATTGGAGATAGAGGAGTTCCCTTCCTTTCCCGTCACCCTATTAGAACTTACACTTTACACGTGTACGAAAATAAAGTCTCTATCAAATCAGTGGCATCTATCGACATCCCTCCAGAAGCTACATATTTATAGTTGCCAAAATATCAAACGCTTCCCCGAAGGCGGTTTGCCTCCCAATTTGCGGGACCTTGTAATTTTTAAGTGCGAGAATTTGGAGCAGCCAGTGAGAGAATGGGGCTTACCCCTCCTCACATCCCTCACGTCTCTATATATTGATGGAAGGAGCATGGGAGGGGAGGGAGAGAAGGTGCGGTTTCCTTCAGAGGACGAGGATGAGGAGGATGCCTGGAGTCTTCTCTTTCCTTCCTCTCTAACCAATCTTTGCATTTACGATATGAGGCAGGTGGAAGGATTATCAAGAGGTCTTCGGAACCATCTCTCCTCTCTCCAATATTTAGGGATTTTCAATTGCCCGAAGTTGAGGGACTTGCCAGAGGATGGCCTCCCTCCCTCCCTCTATCGATTGTGGATACATGGATGCGAGATTCTGAAAGATCGATGCTCAGAACACATTGGCGACTATCGGCCCCTCATCCAAGAGATCCCTGAAATCGACATTGGTTGATTCGTGCATCTACATTACAGTGAGTGCTCTAGGGTTCGGGTAAGTTTTTTTGGTTTCGTAGGCATTGATTTCGATTTTGCTCTCTCAGTTCAATGCGTAATACAAATTGATGCTTTCCATGGAGATTATTCACATAGATTTTCCAAAAACTAGCCACTGAAGGTCAAAGACTTACATCTGTGTGGGAGTTATTGTCGGGTTGGTTCGGCTTTGTTCAGTCGGATAATAGAGTGTAGTACGAAATGCTCACAAGGCTGCCTCTCGCTATGTTGATGACATATCTTCAGCTTTGCTTGATGCCCAAACGAATTGTGAATGAAAATGCACTGTCATGAAGAATCATAGCCTTGCACATAGTGATTCCTCTGCAGTTTCAGCGTTTGTTGTATCTTCTCTTCCCAACATCTTTTTCTTGGGCCCTTAAGCTCATTCACTGTCATGATGATCCTTCGTAGTATTAAGTAGTTGATCTGGGATACAATTTTGGGGTAGCTCATGGCTCCAAGCTCTTAATACAACTCCTCATGACAGCATCGATATTCCATAAATCACCTTTCCATTTGGGTCTTAATTTCTAGTGGGTTAGGAACAGTTATTGACAACTTGCTATAAATTTTTAGCCAACATACTTATGCTTCTCTAGTTGAGATTGTAAAGATATGTTGCCCGCATTTGTGTTTGCATTGTCTGTAGTGACCTCTAGGGCAAATCTATTCAGTTCTTTGAAGTAACGGTTGTTTACATTTACTCTACTATGGAATATGATTTTTTTTCATACATTTATCTTAAAATACCTTCTTGTGTGGCACTCTTCTTGCAACATTGAGTGAAGGACGAAATGTTCATAGTGCTGTTTCTTGCTAAATTGATGACATATGCTGAACTCTTCTGGATGCCCAAACAAATTATGAATGAAAATGCACCGTCACGAAGAATCATAGCGTTCCACAATCATATTCCTCCGCATTTTCAGCACGTGTTGTATGTTCTCTTCCCAACATCTTTTTCTTGTGCCCCAGCTCATTCACTATGGTTGTTTTGCAGATACCATTGCGCTCTGTATTGGCAAAATCTCTTGAAAGGATCACTTGGGAACCCTGTCGAGGTAGGGCTAGTGCTGCCAATGTTATGTGTTATTTTCTACAATTTACAACAAAGGAAGAAGCGTATAACTTTATTTAGTGCATTGATCTGTTCTAAATTTTCTTCTAATGATTATGATCTAAATAAGAATAATCTCTCTCAAATTCTAAAAACATGATTAGCTATGGGGAAGCTGTAATACGATTGTGAAGAAAGGGCTGCAATTTTTTTTTTTAAAGGTTTTCTTTGGAATCGAGAACCTTCTTTTTGTTGATGATGATCCTTTGTGGTATTAAGTAATCTATCTAGGGCGGCTTGTGGCTCCGAGCTTTTAATGCAACCCCAATTCATGGTAGGATCAACCTCTAGGGGAAATTTGTTCAGTTCTTTAAAGTATCGGTTGTTTGCATTTAGTCCACTGTGGAGTATGATTTTGTCATACATCATCTCATTTTATCTGAAACTACATTCTTATGTGGCAATCTTCCTGCAGGGAGTTTCGGAACAAAAGCTTTTATCTCACTTGGGTTCTTTTGGCCTAACTGGAAATCTTGCACTTCAACCAATGTATACCTTGCCTACAACATTTCCTCCCTCTCTACTACTTGTGCACATATAAAACTTTTTTGTTGAAGCAATTTTCTTATGACATCGTGAAACTCTATTGGAGGTTAGTTAATTTCTAATCTAAATTGTGGTTCACTATGTACTTTCTACAAGACTTTTTGGATGTTATTGCACATATAACATGGTACTTTGACCATATAAATAGGTGGTCAAAAAAAACAGAGTAGCATTTGCCAAAATTACTATGAAGAAACCTCACATAGTTTGCTTGAGGAGTGATCTAATCATTTGGTAATACAACTTGGATTGCTTTTTCAGTTAGCTTGTTATTATTCTTACACTAATTGAACTTATCGGAATCTAGTCTTTCTATTGAAAATACAGTAAACCAATTAGTGATCATAGTTATGGGGAGCCTCTGTCATCGTACATCTAATTTACAGTGGAACAGAAACCAATCTAATTGTTCCAACTTGCAAATTATTAGGAACAATTATGCTAGCCTGATTAGTGTCTTTGTGTTATAGTAATCTTAATACCAAGTTGTTCCAAAACCCATGCCTATAGGCATTATTTGGCTTTGTATACATTTAATGTGCACTTCTTTTGTTTATAAATGTGGACTGTAAGTTCTGCTTTAATGATCAGTGATTACTAAAGTGTTATCTTTTTAAATTGTTCATTTCTTATCTAGTGATAGGTAGATGAGTAAGATTCTGTGTTTTTTACTATGCTCAACTGTAGGATTTGGATGCGGTTGAGGAACTCATTCAAGGTCTGGTCTTGCTCCAAGGAGGAATTCTGATGGTGAGATCAAGTTCCTTGCCAACATACTTCAATTTGACCAACAATGTATCATTTTCATAGCTAATAGCCCTCTTGTCATCTTGATTTGCAAGCAAGTCACAACAAGCATCTTCAAGCATGGACAAGTCTGGGTGGTTTCTCAAGGCAAGGTGGCACCTTTCCATGGGAATTTCCTGGATTATAAGAAGAGATGCTTCAGTCCTCATAGAATCAGGTGATTTTAGTTCTTGGCATCCGCAAGAAGTGGTTCAACAATATCACATTACCCTTACAAAATAGAAATTAAGGCTTGGCTATAGAGAGAAAGCAAAAAGGATGAAGAGAGGATGGCTGCCAGTACACAAGACCTACTCACAGTTACATTGGCCCTCATTTGTCATTTAAACTTGATTAGGGCCCTTGGAAGGATGAGTCTAAGTTTTGACTTCGTATATCCAGTATCATTTGCCAATAGCTGCAGAAGCAACTAAGCGTCTATTTTACGAAGAGTTAGCTTTATGGAAACATTTGCCCCATCGTATATCCAATATCATTTGCATGAGATCACAAAGAATCATACCATTCCACCATCATATTCCTCTGCATTTTTAGCTTTTGCTATTTGCTCTCTTCCCAACATTGTTTTCTTGTGACCTAGCTCATTCACTCTGCTAGTTTTGCAGATAATATTGTGATCTGTATTGGCAAAATCTTTTGAAAGGATCACTTGGAAATGCTTTTGAGGTAGTCCTAATGAGGTCAATGTTAAATGTCGTTTTCTGCAATTTGACCAAACAAAAAGAAGCGTTTAATTTTATCTGGTGCACTGATATAATCTAAATTTTCTTCTTGTGAATATGATCTAAATAAGAATAATCTTTTTGAAAATCAAATGATTAGTTATGTGGAAGCCTTGATATGATTATGAAGAAAGCGGATGCAATTTTTTTATGGTTTTCTTTAGAATCAAGAACCTTCTTTTCATTGATGATGATCCTTTGTAGTATTAAGCAATTGATATGAGATAAAATTTTGGGGCAACTCATGGCTCCAAGCTGTCAATACAACTCCAATTCATGACGGCACTAATATTCCATAAATCACCTTCTCTTTGGGTCTTGTTCTTTGGTGGGTTTGGAATTAATGCTTACAACTTGCTAGAATTTTTTAGTAAAAAATGTACTTATGCTTGTTTGGGTGAGATTGTAATGATAGGCTGCCGTGTTTACAGTCAGCTATGACCTTTGGGGCAAATCTATTCAGTTTTTTAAAGTATTTGTTGCCACCACAGAATATGATAAAGTCATACATTATGTCATTATATTTGAAAATAACTTCTTATGTGACATTCTTCCTGTAGGGATTTTCGAAACAAAAGTTTCAAGCTCACTTGTGTTCATTTGGTGTAACTGGAGATATTGCACTTCGATGCTTCTCCTCCATCTCTGCTACTATTGCATATGTAAATGTTTCGTTGAAGCAATTTCCGTATGACATTGTTAAGCTCTAGTTGAGGTTAGTTAATTTGTAATCCAAATTGCGATTCATTGTGTACTTTCTCTAAGGCTTTTTGGATGTTATTGCACATATAACACGGTGCTTTGACCATATAAATAGGTGATCAGAAAAGCAGAGTTTCATTTGCCAAGACAACTTTCAAGAAACCTCACATGCTTTTGCTTGACAAGCCATCCATTCATTTGGTAAGTTTTACTCATTTTTCTCCACTTTATGACTTTGATTACTTTTTTAGTTAGCTTGTTGTTCTTCTTGCACTAATTGAACTTATTGGAATCTAGTCTTCACATTGAAAATAGAGTAGTACCAATCAATGAAAACAGCTACGAAGAGCCTCTGCCATCTTACATCTAGCTTATAATGGAGTAGAACCCCTTTAATTGTTCCAACTGGCAAATTATTGGGAATAGAACATTATGCTAGCTTGATCAGTGACTTTGTTTTATAGTAATCTATAATTCAACTAGTTCAAATATATGTGCCTAATAGGCAGTATTGGGCTTTGCACATAATTAATGTGGAAATTTCTTTGTTTATAAATGTGGACTTTAAGTTCTGCTTTAATGATCAACGACTACCTAAAGTGTTATCTTTGTAAATTGTTAGTTTCTTTTCTAAGGATGGATAGAGTATGACTCTACATCTTTTACTATCCCCAATTGTAGGATTTGGATGCAGTTGAGGCGCTCATTCAAGGTTTGATCTTGTTCATGGAGGAATTCTGATGGTGAGATTGATTTTCCTGCCAAAATACTTGCAATTTGACCAAAGATGAATCGTCTTCATAGCTAATGGCCCTCTTTTCACCTTAATTTGCAGATTAGTCACAATGAGCATCTAATGTTTTTAAGCGTGGATGAGCTCTAGATGGTTCCTCAAGGCAAGTTCGTGCCTTTTCATGGGGATTTCCAGGATTTATAAGAATACTTCAGTCCTCGGAAAACAGCATCAGATCAGTAGTGGCATTATGGAATCAGTGGCATTATGGAATTAGCATCGAGTTTGTGGATACATGTTAGAGAAAAGACTGCAACAAGCTATATCATGTTCCTAAGCAGAATCTAACAGCTGCCAAAAGGAACAAAAAAGCCACTTGCAGTCCTGGAATAATTTATGATTGTGTGCACATTTCGTCCTAGCAATAGGTTCATTTGTTGTGCCCCTGGAAGTTTGATACTCTATCAACGCGTAAGTCAGCTTTCCCATGCACAGTAAAATGATTTAATCATTTGTGATGGTGCCATTTTAGCACACTACATTATTTTGTAAGACAGTCTACTTTGTGAGAAAGCTGTATGAATATAATTTTCCCCATTTTCATTCTTTGGCACTGTTTAGGAGAAATGATTATGAAAATCTTAACACGGTCAACAACAATTTGCATTCAACCCTAAGTACAGGATTGCTTTTAAAAACTATAATGTGGGCCTTGCGTAGCCAAAACATTCTATAATGAAATTCCATATAAATACCTGGATTTGTTAGATAATATTCTTTTAACATGTTCAGGTCATTATTAAAAATAAGAAGCTTTCTTGCTTCCAACTCGTAAGGTGCAGATGGACGAACAGAACTGAAAACAGAGGTTTTGAATATGCGAAGATGACAGCTAAATTCTGAATGAGCCTTGCAAATCAAAACCTATTCTCAAATTAGTTGTCTGGTCAAAGATTAAAGCTCATCTTTCTTTTAATCAAATACCCACTCCATCTCTTGACAACATCTTTAGCGGTCCTACATATTATATTTCCTGTGCAGGTTGCGGAACGGGAGGGAGGATCAATAGCCGTGGCTACCCTCTGGATGTTTCTTTGAGGCTGCGTCAACCATGAGATATTCTGATTTTCAGAGGATCGTCACTTAGCACCACTCATGATTAACTCCTTGAAGGGGGGCAAGCCCCATCACAATTACCCCCATCAAGGAGCCAAAGGTCCAGAACCATTCACATGCACCACCATGTGGACAATCATTTTCATGTCTGAACTTTATCTGACTTGTGAAGATGAAGAGGTTCTCGAAGAAGCTTAAATGTTACAAAAAATCTTCTCTCGGTGAAAGGAGCTTGATTCTTGATGACATTGGTTATTGGTAACTTCATAAAAAGTTTTGGTTCTGAGGGGTGTGACCTTGCATTATTTTTATGATTGAGATGAGGTCTTCGTGTCCTATTTTGTTTGTTATAGGAGAAGTATTTTAATCAAAAAATGTTTTTTTTTTCGGTAAAGCCCGCTTACCAGATCCGTGAAGCCTCAATCCACACTTCGAACAGGCGCAGAGTCACAAGTCTGAGCTGAGCCCAAAAGGCCCATCAGCCCAAAGCCCATGAAAGGAACAAGCCCCATCACTTCTTTGATTTATCCTCTTTCCCTTTCTCTCTCTTTCTCTGGGGCACTTGCAGAGGATTTGAATTTTCTCTCTCTACCTCTCTTGAGCTTCGAACGAAGACGCGCCAGTGGAAACCAGAGAAGGAAGGAAGCAAATCTGGAGAAAGTCGAGGAAACGCGATCGATCTCTCTCGCCCGAAGCTCCGTCTCCATAAAATTCGAGTTTCACCGGAGGTTATTCATGGCCGATTCCGGTATTCTGCCATCTCCACGGCCTCGCATCAGCTTCTCCGGCCTGCAGACGTAACTCTTCCAGTTCCTTCCACGGCGAGAAGCTTTCTGAGTCTTGCCGATAGCTCTGCAGTTCCGGTCTAGATTTGTCTTGAGTTTACTGTATACAGTCGATATTTCTCCGTCTCACTTGAACTGGAGCTTATCGTAGCTGAACGCCTTCCTCGATGGCTTCATTATCGTTCGTTTTTGTCACTGCCTCCACCTTCGGTTTCTATCATTTTCGTTCTCTGATGGAGGAGGACAGTAGCCGTGGCTGAAACTCGATCGGAATCGGATTCTTCACTTCGAGCTCTTCATCGTTCGGTTACTGCAACAATATTGAAGGTAAGTTCTCTCTCATTCTGTGGATTTCATCTTTCAATTCGGCCAATAGCATTGATTCGCAGTCTTTTTCTGAATTCCAGAGTCCCCTTCGTCGAAATTTCATCTCTAGCCCTCTGGACACTGTTAGCCGCCGCCAACCACTACTGATCGTCGCCATTTGCCATCCCCCCNCCCAGGCGTCGGAAGCTCTGTTCGCCCCTGTTCTCAGTCACCATTGCTGAAGCGCTCGAACTGCGGTCACCACCAGCTCTTGCGATGGTCCAATCATTAATCGTCACAAGTAATCATCCTTTATTCAATCGAATCACATATGCTCTGCTTCCAGTTGCTCCACGTACAAACCACTGCCTGGGTAAAATCTACTAATTGCTTTTGTGATGATCTCGTTCACATAACTGAACTGTATTGATATGCATATTTGAGGTTGAGGTGTTTTTCTGTATTTTCGTATCTGAATTGTGCAGTGCGTGCTTGAGCTGAGACATTCTCTAGTATATATGCCGGCTTACCTTCGTCGATTTGTTCAATCAATGTGTGACCGTCGGTCTCCACACGTTGTGCTGATCAATGCTTTTATAGAAGTTGCGCTTGGATTCGCTGGAACCAGTTTGTTCTCGACCTGTAAAGTCTAGCTCATTGATATGGTGTTTGGTTTGTTTAATTACTTTTGTCTGCTAAATCCTGTCCGCAAGATGTTTCGAATGTATATGCCATTTTAGAACTGAACGTGTCAAGGGATTGCAAAGTACATAATGTTCGTAACTTGTCCGCCACTGCGTCTGTTGATCATGCCCACAGGAAATCCACTTCTACAGATTCAATCAAACTGCTCCCACGAGCCCCGATAAAACCAAGTAAAGATCTTCTTCAGTAACCGAAAAGTGGGACGGAATCACTGCAACAATTATCTAGTTCGTGAATGGTTCCCCTAGAAATGGAAACAAATGCCGTTTTTCAGAGAAATAAATGCTGTCCATAGATGGAAAAAAAAAGCAAATGCACCTCAGAAACATCCGGTAATGCAGAAAAGGAAGAAGGTACAGAGGTGAAAGCTAACAGGGGAAGCTCACTAGTCTCTCTTCAAACTGCTGGAACGTACAAATTGAACGCTCTCAGAGGACATCTGATTTTTCATTAAGAAATCCTTCGAAAACAATGACATACCTCTGCAGGATCGATCTAGATGCCGATCATCTTCGAATAAAAATGCAGCTGAGTCTTGAAAGGCCCTAGACAGACACCTTGAACAATATAAACCATTGCAACTGCACTATCGTCCAGGGAAAAGTCGACCCCAAAAACTATACTGAACTTGTGTAGTGCTCTTCCTGTGAAGAACGTTTTTGGTGGAAGTGCCTGTTTCTTCATCAGCGTTTGCTTTCAATGTATCCCTGTCTCCTCCGCCTAAGTTACTAACGAAAAAGTAAAAGGGAAAACAGCATCAGATCAGTAGTGGCATTAGGGAAGCAAGCATCAAGTTTGTGGATACATGATAGAGAAAAGACTGCAACAAGCTAAATCATGTCCCTGAGCAGAATCAAACATCTGCCAAAACAAATGAAAAAGGAAAAAAAAAATGCCACCTCAGATCAGTGACCCTTGAGTCCTGTCCACTTCGACATAAGCTATGAAGTTGCATCAAATTTACAAGTCGATGCTTTTCTCCATCTTCGAAAAGATTGAGCCATTTGAGATGACAAGCTTAGACTCGATTCCTCACGAACAATAAGCAGCACATATATGGCCATAAAGTCAATATTTCAGCAGGTTCTTACTTCACTCGGACAGTTCATGACAATCCTCGAAGAGCACTCTCATCTCTACTTACACGACTTCGACTAGATTAGACAGGTGACGATAAGCTCAGATTGAATCAGAGATGAACATGAGGAAAGACGATCAGCGAAAAGCACCAACATCCAGCACAGCAAATTGAATTATAACCATCGCCACTTAACTAGTTAAAACTCGCAACAGCTACATTGCCACTGTCACATCAAGCAGACTCGCAAGTCCTTCGTAGACACACAAACCCATATGAGCAACCCATAATTGGGTACCAAACAAACATTAATTCAAGTATCATCCTCGACCTACGCTTCATCAAACACCTTAAATTCCCCAAGACGAAAACGTTTCACCGGTGAACAAAAAGGCTATTACCATCATCCGCAATTGGGTTAAATTGTTGGAAAATAGACATTGGAGAAATTGACGCAATAAAAGTTACCGATTCTAGAATTCAGAAACCGCTCATGATTCTCGTCCCACCGGCATCGGGACGGCGGTGGACATGTGGTTGCCCGGCGGGTCCGGCGGATTTTTCTGGCGTGCTTGCCTCCGGGACCGAGCGACAACCCATCTGGGAAGAGATGAGGAGAGCACGAGAGTGGGAGATGGAGGACAAAGTTGGAATTTTACTTTGTTGTGCGACTCGTGTCCCAGTTTTCGTGGGTTTTGGATGGTTGGAATGACTGAATTGCCCTCGTTTATTGAGATTATTCACGGATGCACTTTGGTCGGGAGGTTAACCAGACTCGGT
Source organism: Corymbia citriodora subsp. variegata (assembly GCA_014858505.1). NCBI lineage: Eukaryota > Viridiplantae > Streptophyta > Magnoliopsida > Myrtales > Myrtaceae > Corymbia > Corymbia citriodora. The sequence continues at coordinate 6,878,665 of CM026411.1, forward strand.
TTCCTTGTTCATCCAACAACAGATATTTTATATGTTTGATTTTGTTATTACGGCTTCAATGCGGCCACGTCGACGTTAATTCGAAATTAACATGATTCGACTCTATTGATTGTTCCTTGACGGACTGCGAGACTTATCATTACGGTTAAACTTTAAACAATTTCGACTTTATTAACTTCCCTAGTGAAGCTTGTTTGGTTCCAAAAGACTTTATAGCTCATGAAATTATGCATTATGTGCTCGAGCTTAACAATGAAACACGACATAATAAAAATGTCTGTTTATTTCATTAAAATTTCATGAAAAGGAAAAATATTTCGTTGAAATCATTTTAAAAAAATAGTTAGTTTTCATGTGTTTAATGATTTAGAAAAATTAATTTTTCTTTTTACTAAAAGGGGAAGTCATTTTGCCCCCGATCTAAAATTGTTGTTTTCAATCATGAAATATGTTTTCCCACAGATCGATAAATTTTCGGTCATCCAAACACTAGAAAGTTGGAAAATAATATCCTGAAAATAGTTTTCATTCAAAGAATAAATGGACCGTAAGTTTATGGTGTGTTTGTTTCGCGAAAAACGTTTTTCAAGACCGGCATTTGGTTCACTTAGGAAAATGAGTCAATCGAAAATATATTCCTAGTCAATAAAAAATATTTTCATAACAAAGCTTAAATTCAAGAAAATGATTTCCCCTTTAAAACAATCGAAAAACGTTTTCCATAAGGTTTTCCTAATCTTAGGGTCTTGGTTGATGACAAGCATATTCTTATAAAAATAATTTTTTAAAAATCAATTTTTAATTTTTTTTAATAATTTCGATTCTTTTTATGTCTTCTCTTTTTCTTTTTCTTTTTTTCTTTTCTCTTTCTTCCTCCTTCCTTTGCCAACAGCAATAGCCGAAGACACGGCCGACAAGCTTGCCAACCTGAGTTTCGTTGAGACCAGCTAGCTCAAGCTCCATTAAGGTCGGCAAGCTAGCGGCTCGCCTGAGGCAAATGAGCTTGCGATGCAACCAATTCGGGCGAATCTAAGCTCCATTGAGGTAGGTGAGCTTTGACTCTGCCATGGTCAGCTAGATCGAGGGATGTCCAAGCTTGGGGCTCTCTAGATCAGGTGGGCTTCAACTCCGCTGTGGCCTTGCGAGCTCGTGGCTCACCTAATCCCCACAGGCGGAGCTTGCCTATGGCAGTCACTGGCCAATAGTGGCGGAGGAACAAACAATGGCATGTGAGGAAGGAGACGAGATTTAGAAAAGAAGAGGGAAAAAGAAAAGAAAAGAAAAGAAAAAATTAAAATAATCTTAAAATAAAATTAACTAAAAATCGAAATAAAAATTAAAAATTTCGAATTTTCTTAGTATAAAATTATGAAATTGAAATAATTTTCCAATTAGGTCCAAACATTAGAAAACATTTTTATCATACATTACCAAATAAAAAAAATTAATCATTTTTCATGAAAAATATTTTTTTGGAAAACATTTTTTTTTATGATTGAATTTTTCATGAAACAAACGTAGTCTTACTTCACTTCAAACAACTACTTTAAAAGAAAGGATCTTGTAATTCAGTTAAGAGAACTACTAAGAGATGTCGGCAAGAGGCGCTCTCTCTCTCTCTCTCTCTCACTTGCACTGGAGCTTATCGTAGCCAAACGCCTTCCTCTACGACTTCATTATTGCTCGTTTTGTCACTGCCTTCACGTTTGGTTTCTATCATTTTTGTCATCCGAACGGAGGAGAATAGCCGTGACTCGATCGGAATCGGATTCTTCACTTCGAGCTCTTCATCATTCGGTTACTGCAACAATATTGAAGGTGAGTCCTCTCTCATTCTCTGGATTTCATTTTTTTTCAAATCAGTCAACAGCATCGATTCTCGGTCTTTTTCTGCATTTCCAGTGGCTTCTTCATTGACTTTCCTTCTCCATCGCCCTCCCGACACCGTTAGCCACCACCAATCATCGCCTTTTGCCATTTCCACTGCCAGGCGTCGGAAGCTCTGTTCGCCCCTGTTCTCGGTCCACCACTGTTGAAGCGCTCAAACTGCGGTCACCACCGTCTCTCACGACGATTCCAGCTCAAGCTGCTTCTATGATCACCTTACTTAGGCCCTACCTTTAATCACCACAAGCAGTCGTCCTCTACTCAACCGAATCACATATCCTCTGTTTCCTGTTGTTCTCCGTCTAAAGCAGAGGTCGAGAACTATAGCCACTGACTAGGTAAATATCAATTGTGATTGAGGCTGTGCTAATGGTTTGAATCTGCTACGTTGCTTTCTGATGATCTGGTTATGAGTTTCTGAGCTATACATATGTATTTGGCATTCATTACTTGAAAGTCTACCATGTGTTCATTCATATGCTCTTTTTTTTTTGGTCGAATTCATTCATATACCTGAACTGCGTCTATATGCATATCTGAGGAGTGTTTATGCATATAGACATCTGATTGTTCAGTGCGTGCAGAGCTGAGACATTCCTCAGTATACTTGACATTCTTTGGCAAATTTGCCAACTTACTTTCGTCAATTTGTTCGATGCATGTATAACCGTCAAATGTCGACATGTTGTGCTGATCAATGCTTTATAGAAGTTGCGCTTGGATTTGCTGGAACCAGCTTATACCCGACTGGTAATGTTTAGCTCATTGATATGGTGTTGGGTTTGTTTAATTACTTTTCTCTGCTTAATCCTTCCTGCCAGATGTTTCGAGCGTATATGCCATTTTAGAACTGAACGTGTCAATGGATTGCTAAGTATATAATGTTCGTAGTTTGTCTGCCACTGCATCTATTGACCATGCGGCCATGGGAAACCCACTCTTACAGATTCAAAGCAGCATGCAGAAAGCTTGCACTATACTTTGTTATCGGCAAAGGTGGCCATTAAGCTCCATGAAAGTGCTCCCTGAAGCCCAGATAAAACGAAGTAACGTTCTTCTTTCGTAACCAGAAAGCGGGATGGAGTCACTGCAATAATCATCTAGTTTGTGAATAATTTCCCTAGAAATGAAAATAGATACAAGAGAATCGTCTCAAGTATTAAGGAAAGTACAGTGGCAAAAAACCTATCAGAGGAAAAGCTCACGAGTCTCTTTTCAGACAGCTGGAACATGCAACTTGAATGCTCTCAAGGAGATATGATCTTTCATTAGAAAAAAAAAAAAACCCTTCAAAAACAACGACATACTTTGCAGGATAGATCGAGATGCCACATGTCTTTCACATAAAAATGCAGCGAGTCTTGAAGGGCCCAAGCCACCTTGAACAACATAATCTGTTGCCACTGCACTATTATCCAGGGACAAGTCGAACCCGAAAAACTTTACCAAACTTGTATAGTGTTTTTCTTGGAAGAACAATTTTTGCTGGGAATGCTTATTTCATCATCAGTGTTTGCTGTCATCGCATCCCCATTTCCTACACCTAAATTATCAATGAAAAAGGATAAGGAAAAACAGCATCAGATCAATAGTGGCATTATGGAAGCAGCATCAAGTCCGTGGATACTTGTTAGAGAAAAGACTGCAACAATGCTAAAACATGGTCCTGAGTAGAATCTAACAGCTACTAAAATGAACAACAAAGGAGAGAAAACAGCCACTCAGAGTGTAGTGACCATTGACAGAGGAGTCAACTTCAACATAAGTTGCAAAGTTCCGTCAAATTTACAAGTCAACGCTTTTTTTCATGTTTGAAAAGATCGAGCATTTGAGATGATAAGCTTATGCTCAATTCCACGCGACCAATAAGCAGCACGTATTTGGCCAATAAAGTCGATATTTCAGCAGGTTTTTACTTCAGTCAAACAGTATTTTACAATTAAGTACACTCTCATCTCTACTTGTGCAACTTCAACTAGACTAAACAGGTCACAGATCAGCTGTTAGATTTACTTTGATCGGATTTTCTTTCAAGCTCAAACTCAGAGGCATATTTTCAACACTTATTCATAATATAATTCATGCCAACCCAGTGAAAGAATAAAAGAAAAGGTATAATTTATCTTTTTATTGATTCTTGTTTTTAATTATGTGTTCTAACCGTCCACAAATATAAAAAGATAACTCGAGGGTACCTCACCCTGTATCACCATTCTTCTCAACCATGTAAATGCTCAAAACTAGTTTCATCCTTAACATGGCATTAGAAGGATACATCTTATATCTCATTTGGATCTTAGGATCCATCATATGTAAAACATTAAGAGGGTACTGTAAGGTACAGGGTTTCCGTACCAACCGAAGGAGCATGGCATACAGGCATCAGCACTGTAAAATATCTTGAAATTATTTAAAATGAAACAAAATTTTCATTTTCTCTTAAGAATTTTTTGCTTATTCAATTGAAAAATCCACTTTAGGGCAAGATAGTATAGGGTAACTTGAAACTTGTGAAATAGATAGATTTTAAGTTGGTTTAAAGGTTCTATAAAATAAGTTGTAGATTTCAAAAACTTAAAATTAATACCTTCATGGTAGATTAAGATATAGGTCTATAAGTTAAGAGTTACTTACTAAAGGATGGCTTCTCCCTCCCTCAAAATACTCCAAATAATTCAATGTGAGGTTCTAAAATATCAACGCTTGAAACTAACTCATGATTATTGGCACCTCCTCCAAGAAAAAATTGATTGAATTCAGATCTAATAAGAAGATTTGTCTTCGCTGTCTAATTGTTTTCTTCAAGTAATGATTCGGACTTTGTCTTTTCTTCCTGATCTCGATGCAAAAAAGTCCATCTTTTTCCATGGACATGCTTCACATGAATTTCCATGAGCCAGCTACTGGAGGTCTAAGGTTAACATTTGGGGGTGACATGCGCTAAATAAGATTAATCAATACAATGGTGTTGATTTCGGAGGTCCACATTGAAAGTCAATCTAAGAAACTTTCTTACCTTCAGTAACAGCAGTTACTTTAAAGATTAGAAAATAGGGTTTAAAACAGGGGTTCTCAAGTTGGCGAATCTAACAGCCAAATTCGAATAAGGCCTGCAGATTATAATCCATTTATATATGGCTTCCTTGTCCAAGTTCACAGCCCATCTTTCTTCTATTAAATTCCCACATAATCTCAGACCAATGGTTCTATTGGTCCCACATTTTCTTTTTATTTACTGTAAAGGAGAGGTGGAGAGGAGCAGCCAAGGAGACCATGCTTTATTGCTTGATTTATCATAATAAAACTCACATCTGTGACCATGTATTTTGATATAGAATTGCGAGAAAATTGTCATCCAAGACCAAGCGAGGGTCGTGATGCCCTCTCTTGGATCAGGTTAGGATTGCTGAGCTTTGCTTGTGGCCAATGAAAGTTAGAACAAGAAAAAAGAAAAAATTAAAAATTAAAAAATCATAAAAATTAAAAATTATCTACGTCAGCATTAATCCGTGCCACGTAAGATAATCAGCATTGGCAAGACTGTCACGTTAGCGATTTCTTGTTAAAATTGGCCAAAGTGACTAAATTAGCTATTTGTCAAAATTTTTTTTTATTAAATTGATATAATTGAAAGTTTAAGAATACATTGGCCAAATTGAAATGTTTAGGACTGGGCTCACATGTTGAAGATATACCTTGAGTTTGAGCAGATGAAGGGAATTTTAATCCAGACAGGAAATGTGCTACAATGGCTTCACAATATACAGTATTGAGGAATGATGTTACATGAGTTATATCATTGGACACTTCTGTTACACGATAAAATTATTGCCTGCAACATGAACTTTATGCCATAACAATCATTTCCATGTTGAGGAGCAATACTGTTTTCTACTTCATCGTCAGACCCCGCTCGAGACGTTGTCTCACGAGCTACTTTTAGCGGAAACTTTTGATCTGGAGCGGCTGCAAGTTGAAATTAAAGTTGACATATATTGAGCAAAAGTTGAGTTTGTTCTGGTAGTCTGCGACCTTTTTTTTTTTTTTTCTTTTGGGGTAAAAAAAAGTATTATCATATCACTAATAAGGTCTATAACAACCCAAGTAGGATTTCCAGTGAACCACGAACGCTTCTTCATTTGCAAATTGAGGGGCATTTTTTGGCCACCATTTAACTTTTTAATTGTCTTTCGGGAATAGAACATGTCAAGGTCTACTGAACAAGATCTAACATGGGAACAATCATCTTCATATCTGAACCATATTTGACATGTGATGATGAAAAGGTTCTTGAAAAAGCTTAAATGTTACAAAGAATCTTTTCTCCATGTAAGGAGCTCAATTCTACTCTTTTATTAAGATTCTTGATGACATTGATTATTGGTAACTTCAATAGAGTTTATATCAAGGAGAATGAATTTATAAAAAGTTCTGGTTCCAAGATGTTGATTTGCGATATAATGAAAATCCGGAGGAATGTGACTCTATATTATATTATGATTGAGCTTTGAAAAGGTTTTCTTCTAGTATTCTGTCAGTTTTGAGAGAAATATTTTAATTAAGAAATGTTATTTTCAATTTTCACTATTTAGTGTTGTAAAAAGGCTGGTCAAAGGAGATTACTCTAGTCAATCAGAAAATCAAATTAAGAAAAAAATTTTGTAATTTAAAAAGCGGAAGTACGAAAATAATACGGAGGAATATCTACATTTAAAAAGAGAGGGTGGCGGTGCTATTCGATCGTAGTCCTACATCCAAAACATATTTGGAAAATGCAAAACCAAGAAACTCCAGCAACCGGTTTTATGCTATATTGAGAAAGTTCGGTACAAGATTCTAACAGGTTTGGTGTAATAGGAAATCTTCCGCTTCAACCAATGTATGACTTATATGGTATATCTCCTCCCACTCTGCTACTGTTACCTATAATTTTGTTTGTCTGATACTCTCATAGTTGTTTATTATGCATGAAAGATAATTTTTTTTTATTTAAGACAAGTAGAGTTCCTTTTCAGATTTTTTTAATTTTGTTATGTTTTTTTTTGGTCGAAATAGACTAGCCATTTCATTCATCTAACAACGGTATATAGCAAGACTCAAAACATAAAAGGTTCCAAAGGAGTTGGGGGCGTAGAAAGCCAATTAGAGGGAAGGGTCCCATTCTTGTGGACTTTAACTACCCATTTGCAGCTTGATTGGGTTCTCGAGGGCAAGGGGCTAGGAACACATCATTCTGTGTGGCTGAAGGACTACAGCACTCCACAAAGAGCTGTCGAAGGGCCCATGGACTTTGCTTCACTTCTGATTAGACTTATTAAACGGATGGGTCGAGTCGGGTTTGGGTCGGGTCATAAATGGTCCGACCCAAATTGATCCATTAACCCGTTTATGACCCATTTAAGCATAATATAAAAGTTTTGACCTATACCCTACCCAATCCATACCCTACCCAATCCATATTCCTTTAATATTGTTTATTTTTTAAGATATTCGAATTATTAATAATTTTTATTTAAAATATTTTAATTTTTTAAAAATCACACACACATATAGAAGAACGAAACTCACCGGGGTTTTGATGGCCAATCAACGACCACGTGCGACAGCGTCGCCGTGCGAGCGAGAGGAGGAGCTGCTGTACAAGCGGTGGGAGTAAGACGATGCGCTGTCGTGCGATGAGGAAGGTTTCCTCATTTTGATTTGAGAGCGAAGAGGAGATAAGTCATCTCTGAAGACTGAGGAGTAGTTGGGTTCTAAATAGGTTTAAACTTTGATCAATTAACAAACCATGTATTTTAGTTTTAAAACAATTTATGGGTACACCTATCATAAATGGGTGGGATTATGCACCCATTTTGATAGATATACTTCTGATAAGCCGATAACTACCAAGAGATTATCAGTTTGCAAGTAGATGTGCAGGTCAGGTTGGGAGTGTTGTGTTCGTGTCTCCCCCAGAGTCGACAGGGCATGCTTCACCGTAAGGGTTTCGAGTTCTAGAACTGAAGAAGCTATCTCCTTGAGTGCGAGTCCCATAATAATCGGCCCCTATGAGTCTCGGCAAACACCCGCGATCAAGCCCTCTGGATCACCGTCAAGCCGAGAACAATCGACATCAAATCCTCTAATTTTCTTATGTTCATCTCGTGCCATATGCGTTAGTCTCGCTGTTGAAGAGTCTCAGATACAAATGACAGCATGATTCAAATTGTATTGATTAATAATGATGGCGATTAGCGAAAGCCAGGGAATTACAGAAAAAATCTGTGGCTTTTACTTTGTTTTTTCAATACGAAGTCTGTATTTTTTAGAATGAATCATTTTGGAGTTGGTTGAGCAAGAAATTGTCAGCTAGCACCTAAATGAGGAAAAAAAACAACCAACTTACTTTTCACATTTTGTATGATATGAAAAGCTTATCCTATTTGGAAATAAAAACAAGAGGAGGAAATATACATTCTGATAATTAGTCTTGTCAACAGTTTATTTTATGTCATTACACCGTAAACTTATGCAATATGTATCAATTCGCCTAAACTCCTTTGGAATCATGTCTTTATAAATTAGAATGTTGAGGATAGAATTAGATCTGAATAAAGTTTTTTTTTTTATCAAACACGTACAAAGTAATAGCACAAGAACAATGTGCAGCCAAGCAAGGGGTGGTCCAATTGCTCATGCATGTTCTCACAAACGTCTCCTTCGTTTGGTCTCGACTATTCTTATTCAGAGGTGATCTCAATCAATAACTATATGTTTTTTACCTTTGTTTATCCAAAGGGAGAGATTACGAATCGTTTCAAAGACTCACTTTTTCCTTCCCAAATACGAAGACTTCCGGTTTATCCCCACCAATTTATGACTAGACCAAGCTACTCTATGTTGTCTTTGTTATGTTAACTATTCGGAATTTCTATTTCCCTTCTCTGTAACCTCTATTTGAATGAGAGATATGACGAGTCTGGAAAGACTATTTAGTGGTCTTCACTGCCCATCTCTCCTCTCTCTAGCAGCTGTATGATTCAATGTACTTGCAAGAGGAAGCCTCCTCCCTCGAAGGATTCCACTTAATTCAATGTAGAAATTATGAAAGATCGATACTTGAAAATCATTGCCATCATAAGCACCTCATCCAAGAAATCCCACCCATCATAAGAGATTGTAGTCTGTCGGCAATTAGAAAATCTTGCGAGATTCATTTTTGTCATTTCAGCTGCCCCGTCTCGTTGAACATGGCTAAACATACATGTTTTTGGGGGTTTTTTTTTCCCCTTTATTCTTTCCTTCTTCTCATTAAAAAACAAATAAATGCACTTCCCACCGGGCATTTTTTTTCTTTTTTTTGGTCGGATCCCATCGTGCATTGAGTGGTCATTCTTTTTCTAGTCGAATCCGTGCAACCACTTGGGCCGAAAACCCATCAAATAGGGTAAAGCCCCCTCACCAGACCCATGAAGCTTCAGTCCACAAGTCACGCAGGCCCAGATCTAAAAGTTAAGCTGAGCCCAAAAGGCCCATCAGCCCAAAGCCCACAAAAGGAACCAAGCCCCGCCATTTCTTTGGTTTATCCTCTCTCTGTTTCTCTCTCTCTCTCTCTCGGGTGCTTGCGGAGGATTTGTGTTCTCTCTCTAGCGATCTAGAGCTTCAAACCAAGACGCTCTAAGTGAAACCAGAGAAAGAAGCAAGCAATTCTGGAGAAATTCGCGGTCACGCGGAGGAGGAAGAGGTAACGGGATGGATTCTCTCTCTCTCCCGAAGCTCCATCTCCGCAAAATTCGAGTTTCACCGGAGGTCATTCATGGCCGATTCCAGTATTCCGCCATCTCCACCGCCCTCGCATCGGCTTCTCCGGCCTTCAGACTGTAACTCTTCCAGTTCCTTCTACGGCAAAAAAAGCTTTTCTGAGTCGCGCCGATAGCTCTGCGGTTCCGGTCTCAATTCATCTTGAATTTACTGCATTCACTTGAAGCTTCCCTCGACCCCGTTTTTGTCACTACCGCCACCTTCGGTTTCGATCTCATGGAGGAGAATAGCCGTGACTGAAACTTGATCGGCATCGGATTCTTCACTTCGAGCTCTTCATCATTCGGTTACTGCAACAATATTGAAGGTAAGTTCTCTCTCACTCCCTGGATTTCATTTTTCAATTCAGTCAATAGCATCGATTCTCGGTCATTTTCTGCATTTCAAATGGCTTCTTCATTGACTTTCCTTCTCTATCACCCTCCCGAGATCGTCAGCCATCACTGATCGCCGCCGTTTGCCATTTCCACCACCAGGCGTTGGAAGCTCCGTTTGCCCTGTTCTCAGTCACCAGTGTTGAAGTGCTCGAACTGCAGTCACCACCGTCTCTCGCCACCGTTCCAGTTCACGAAGCTGCTTCTGTGATCATCCTTTATTCTATCGAATCACATATGCTCTGTTTTCAGTTGCTCTACGTACAAACCACTGCCTGGGTAAAATCTGGTGATTGCCTCGTGATGATCTCGTTCGCATAACTGAGCTGTATCGATTTGCATATTTGAGGTGCTTTTCTGCATTTTCATATCTGAATTGTGTAGTGCGTGCCTTGAGCCGAGACATTCTTCAGTATATTTGTCGACCCATCGGTCTCCACACGTTGTGCTGATCAATGCTTTATAGAAGTTGCGCTTTAGCACTATACTTGCTATCGGCAAAGGTGGCCCATTCGGTTCCATGAGTCCTCCCAGAAGCCCCGATAAAAACCAAGTAATGATCTTCCTCGGTAACCAAAAAGCGGGACGGAGTCACTGCGACAACCATCTAGTTCGTGAATAATTCCCCTAGAAATGAAAAACAGATGCAATTCTTAAGAGACATGACTCCGGTCCATGAAAACAAGATGAAAGAAGAGATATCACAGCCGTCTAGTCAAGCGCAAACAGATTTTTGGTCCTCCTGGTAAGTGTCGGAGCAAACGGAAGCTGATCAGCTGCTTAGAAAGATATTCCTTTCTGTTAAGATGCCAAAAAACCAGACTTACTGATTTTGCTAATGAATTGGCTGAGTCACGACTAACCAAGCCCATCACAGACAAGTAAATCTTCTTCAAGTACACGAGTTTCTCTCTTCATACTGCTGGAACGCTCGATTCGAACGTTCTCAAAGGTGTCCTAATTTTTCGTGAAGAAATCCTCGGGAAGCAATGACATAACTACAGGATGGCGGTGAATCTTGAAAGGCCCGAGACACCATGAACGAGATAAAGCATCGCGACTGCAATATCATCTGGGGACGGGTTGACCCCAAAAAACTGTACTGAACTTGTGGTAGTGCTTTTTCTAGCAGAGAACATTTTTCCTGGAAGTGCTCGTTTCTTCGTCGGTGTCTGCTGTCTAAGTATCCCCATTTCTTGCACCTGGATTATTACTGGAAACAGACGAGGGAAAACAGGTTAGAGCAATACTGGCAAAATAGGGAAGCAGCATCAAGTTTTTGGATGCACGTCATAGAAAAGACTGAATCAAAGCTAAATCATGCTCCTGAGTAGAATCTACATCTGCCAAAACAAGAAAAAAAAAAAAAAAAACCACTTCAGGTCAATGCTAACGAACGAGTCCACGTCAGCGTGAGTTATGAAGCTGCATCAATTGAAAAGTCAGACACTCTTTTCATGCTCGAAAAGATTGGGCATTTGAGATGATGAGCTTACATAGCAATTGAGTTTATTCCACACAACCAAGAAACAGCACATACTCGGCCATAAAGTTGATATTTCATCAGGTTTTTACTTCACTCGGACAGTGTTTTACAATGCTCGAAGAACATTCTCATCTCTGCTGGTGCAACTTCAACTAGATTAGACAGGTGACTGATCAGCTCAGATTAAATCAGAGATGAGCACAAGCAAAGATAATCAACCAAAAGCACCAATATCCGACAAAGTGAAGTGAAGTATAACCATCACCACTTAACCAGTTAAGCTAGCTGCAACTACATTGCCACTGTCACGTCAACCAAACTCACAAGTCTTTCAAAGCAACCCAAACCCAAATAACCTAACCCATCCGGTTACCAAACATCCTAAATTTAAGTATAATTCTTGACCCATGCTTAATCAAATACCACAAATTCCCCAAAAAATAAACAAATGTTTCACCAGAGAGCAAAAGGCTATTAGAATTATTCACAATTGGGGTAAATTGGTGAAAATAACCATCCTAAATTTTGTGGTTTTCTTCCTTTAAAATTTTTTGCTTCTTTTTCAAAGATACTTACCTCTTTATAGAGATCTTGAATAGTCAATTGGCGCCTCTATCATTCTTTTGTCATTGTAAAAATTCTTGCAAGTGTACGGTTACGGTTTCTGAATTTTGAGAGCAATCTCTGAACTTTTCTTTTAAATTCTTCTTGAATTATTAGCAAACTTATTTTATCCCCTGTATTTAAAATAAAATCATCTTCCAACGTTATCACACTTGTTCTTTGACTACCTAATCCACATGTACAATTATTCTTTATAATTACATTCTTTAATTTTTTTTTTCATCTTCCATCTAATTCACACTCGTATTGCTCCTTTGTTTCTGATGAGGACAACGAGTTTCTCCAATCAACCGTAGTACTTGATGATTAATATCTTTGTCTATCAATTGATATATGTCTCTTTGAATTTGCAATTTGACTAGTATGACACTTTCCACTGCATGTATAATGGACTACTTCTTTCTTTTATTTGTGAATTTCCATACATTTCTTCATTCTTATATGGTATAAGCAATTGGGATGAATGTCTAGAGCATAACAAGTCTATCTAAATTCAGTAAATAATATACAAAAAACATCAAAGATGAGTTATATCACTTCAATAAAAGTTTTATACATACTAGAAATACTCACAATCAACAATACCGAAGCGCATGTTAATAGTTGAGCTTATTGGTCAATTTAATGCTCAATATCAAATTATGGCCATGCTTAGCACTCCTAGACGAGGCCTAGCATGATTCCCTTTTAACATAGGTCTCCTATTATTAGTTGGTGTCTCAATCCATACAAGGTTTCCTGAGAATAGTGTGCATGTTCACAATCCTTTAGTGGGTTTAGATTGTAGCTACACGAGCATAAAACCATAAAAACAATTCTCTAACCAGTCAAAAAATTTCAGAATTCATTTCATAAATGAGTTTTACAAATCAACATATGTATCCTTTCACAATTCCTCCATTAAGAAGGATATATTTCACATAGCTTTTCTCAAATCATTTCACAGATAATCAACTCCCAAACTATGTCAAGGGATACTTTGCTATGCCATCTCAACTACTAAAAGGATGGTCAATGTTCTATCCAACTTCATACAACAAATATGCTCCAAACAATATGCGATACATCTTTCATAACTTATAACATGTCTAATTTATGTTATTATGAAGACATGAATTCGAAAAATCATATAAGAAACAAGTAACATTCACCGGAAAATGCGAACCAAACTATGAGAGTTACCTCAAATGAAGGAACGCAAAATCCATTAAATTAAGTGAGAAAGGGATATGAAAATCAAGTAGATAAGTACCATGACTAATACTCAACTAAACTAAGCTTATTTGGTAACACATAACTCTGATGCACCAACAAGAAGCTCCCCCAAAGAAGACAACTACTGTTGTCCATTGTATTGCGGCAGCTCATGTGTGGCATTTTTGAAAAAAAAACTCTGTCGGCATGTGTTTCAAGTAGGTCCAAAGTCATTGGAAAAATAACTCAACATGCTTAAAAGGAAAACTCACATTCGACCCAAAAGAGGTCTATAAACGAGCGAAAAGTAGCGCCAAACATAATAGTTCGAATATGGTTCCGACAGTGCGTGATAAACTTTAAAATTTCATCCCAACCAAACCGTAATCCTAAATTGACTTCCATAAAATCCCATAGTTTCATGACACACCAAAATTTCATTACTACATGATTTCATAGCTCAACAACCTCTATAATCAACGTAGCAACCTAAAACCCGAATGGAATTGAAATTACAGCTTAATCTAGAAAAATTTCTTCAATTAGGTGAATTAAGTCTTTGAATTCTTATCAAGCGCTTCTCGTATGACATTAATCCAACGTGTTAAGATGTCCCCAGCGAACTTGAAACGAACTCTTTCTCTCTCTGGCGAGTGGTTCACTTCTATTTTCCAGTTTTCCTGATTCTTCTCCCTCTCTCTTAACTATTCCTTTTGTCTCTGATAAGCCAACTACAACAATTATAACTAAGCTGAAGGAAGTTAGTGTGCTGGGCTTCAAAGATGCAGCTTCAAGGGCGTTATAAATGAGAATCGGGTCTCCTGAGCCTAAGTCCCCTTTTTTTTTTTTGGTAAAAAAAGAAATACCCATTCGTTATGGTAGCAACTATTGGCAAAGTCTTAGACACAAGTTGGAAGAAAATTGTTGAATGAACCCAGAGCATGTGAGCCCAGCTCACATTCACTATTGAATGATTTGAGCTCCACGTCGAACCCAACTTTTCACGGTGCACATGAGAAATTGAAAATTCAAGAATTCATTCTTTCCATTATGAATATACCTATAGATTAAGTTAGGTCAGTCACTAGGTAATCAAAAGTAATTGGTTATGATGGTTAGGCCAGCTTGTAGCGCCTACTATGACGGCGGCAGAGGGCTCGGATTGAGTTGTCCTGCGGGGGTGCTCACAACAACGGCATGCCAATGGCCGTGGGATGGGTGGTGCTCTCTATGGCGCCCCATTCCTTATTTTTTCTTTCTTTTTGAATTTTTTTGCTATTCTTTTCTTGTTCGCTTTTATTTTTCCCCTTTTCTTTTATCAAACATAAACTTGTAAACATAAATGGAAACCTAGACATAATTCTAATAGACAAGTACAATAAAGACTAACGAATGAAAAATCCCTGGTTACCAAAAAACGAATGAAAAATCCCAATATGATTAAACATGAAGTTAGTTAAACGAAAATTATAGTATTATTAATTTTACATGTAACATGTGGAAATTCTGGTGACAATGAAAAATGAGACATTCACATAGTGATGGACGAGAGATGTGAAAAGTGAAGGAACAAAGCCAATTTGGGTCCTACAAAGTCTTAGTTTTCCTCGAAATGATTAAAGTTTCTCTCCCACTATCACTTTTTTTTTCCTCAAAATCATGGTCTTCCTGAAATTTTTTAAAGTTTCTCTCCCATTATTGCTTTTTTCCCAAAGTCTTGGTCTACTTGGAATTGGAATTGATTAAAGTTTGTCTCCCATTGTCACTTTCCCTTAAAATGCTTCACTTTTTCTAAACATGTAATGCGTGGAAATTACCTACTTTTGCTTCACTTTCCAGGCAAAAAAGCACATAATATACGGCATAGTCTTTGAGAATATTCTCTAGACATTGCGAAACAAGCACTTGTGGACAAAAAGAATTTTATATTGATTTCTTTAACTTTTGATGTACATGTTTAAAAGTCTTGGTCTTTGTTTAATCGTTTTGGTAGGTGAAAGTCTTGGTCTTTCTGAACCGTATAGTTTTCTCTCTCCATTAGCGCATTATTACTTCGCTTCCCCGCAACCCGTGTTATCGCTCTTTTTCTCAAAATCTTGCTCATCCTGAAATTTTTAGAAGTTTCTCTCCCATCATCACTTTTTTCCCAAAGGCTTGGTCTACCTGGAATTGATCAAAGTTTCTCTCCCATTGTCACTTTTTCTTAGAGTTCTTCACTTTTTCCTGACATGTGATGCATCGAAATTATCTACTTTAGCTTCACCTTCCAGGCAAAAAAGCACATGATATTTGGCATAATCTTTGGGAATATTCTCAAGATATTGCGAAACAAGCACTTGTGGACAAAAATTATTTTATATTGATTTCTCTAACCTTTGATGTGCATCTTTGGAAGTCTTGGTCTTTGTTTAATCTTTTTGATAGGTGAAAGTCTTGGTCTTTTTGAAAAGTGTAGTTTTCTCTCTCCATTAGTGCATTATCACTTAGCTTCTCCACAATCCGTGTTTTTCTCTTCAGTGACTGATTTGTTGCTTCACTTTTCACACCCCTTCTCTTCCATCCCCATGTGAATGTATGTTTTTCCATTACTAGTAGAATTTCCATGACAATTGGAGAGATCTTTTAGGGTTCTTTCTTGGCTTCCTCCTTATACTAATTTCTAGTATTGTAAATTTTAAGCAAGACATGGAAATTCTACTAGTAATGGAAAAACATACATTCACATAGGGATGGAAGAGAAGGGGTGTGAAAAGTGAAGCGACAAAGCCAATTTGCATCCTTCCAGTAAAGTCTTGGTATTCTTGATGAAAAGTACTTTATGAGTATACTATCACAACAAGCGATTTGAGTTTAGACTAAAGAGACCACGTTTTGATGCACATTGTGTCCTTGAGTTAGATAAATCAATTGTTCTCCTTTTTCTCCATATCAAGACTTTTGGCTGTCGTTTGAAAGAGAGGACCTTTTCTTGTGTCCATCCAAAAAATAGGTTAAGAGGTGATATTTCTTCACATGACTATCTTAGAGGGCATACATATCTTCATAAAAGGTACATAAATTACAAATACTTTGTTGGTTATTTTTTTTTTTTAGTATAGGCTTTTACGTGGCAACTATAGTGCTAAAAATTTGCAGCAAAATGGGCGGCAATGATCGTTGAAGAGTACTGAAGTAGTTGTTGATGATAGTGAATCACTTGATAGTATAATCATGGTCCTCTGCATAAGAAAAGCTAGCCCAAAGCAACTTGCTTCACGGATTAGTAGGTAATTTTTTAATCGTTTACTATTTCTAGAGTAAAATTAAGCAACTTGCTTCATGGATTCATTGGTGTACCTGACTCTTTTCTTTGTCTTGTTTAGCCCAAAGCACGTGTTTCTGCTTTCCTCATCGAACAATCAAAGTTAGTTGTATTTGATGACTTGCAGATGTCTAATAGAAAGTAAGACACATTATTAGGTGGATGGTCAACGCTTATTTCAGTCGGTGCAAAATTGGTTCCAGATTCTTTTTTTCATTTTTTTATTTTTAGTTAAGCAAAATGAAAGTGAACGCAACAATAAAAATAAAAGTTTCTTATTTGTTGATTGCGACAACAATCCATAAAACATAAACACATATAATAAAATATGCAAAAAGAAGTTCAAAAAACGTAGCATAAATTTAAATTATAGAAGTTCAGTCCTTAGTCATCCATGAAAATTGCTCCACATCCTAACCACCTGAAATCAAAAGAAACATCAATTATAATTAATCACTTAATAATAGTTGGCTCCATATAGTTAATAATCCATGAAAAATGTGTATGAGTCACACACACACTCTGCTACTTTTATTTGGACTCTCACCGGATATCTCCGGTTAGAGAGACAGAGAGAGGTTTGGGCGGATCTTTTTCCTTATAGACACGTCCCGATCAAATGGCTGCAGAAAAGGGAAGGTATATGGTTCTGGATTACCCGGGAAATGCTGATGATGTGGGAGGAAAAATTATCGATTGATTGATAAACCGAAATACAAATGCTTAGGTTATGCCAGCTTAATGTGTTTTATTTTCATAATCCTGATTGCAAGACTCAAAAAGGAGTGAGAATTAACTCTTAGTTCTCATTCCCCCGGTAGGGTTCCTAGTTCTCAGTCTGATTTCCTCAGGAATTGAGAACTGAATAGGGAACCTCCAGTTCCTAAAAAAATGAAACCTAGAATCGAACCGTGATGTGTTAGAACCAGATCGGTTCCTCAGTTCTCAATTTTATCTTGAAACGATGCTCACCCCTGATATGAACTTGCACCATCATTCCTACGTAAAGAGAGGCGAAATGTTGGCAACAAGTAGGCAATTACAGCCATGTTTGGGAAGGATCATTCGACCATCCCACACCACCTAAAATTAAGGAATCTCGAGTTACTAAAATAAGTAGAAATAGTTCAAAAATAACCATTTGATAGATTCAACTTGTTGATACCTAAATTTTGCCCGAAGTTCATTTTCATATCTTTATTAAATACGGAATCGGCTTTCCTCTAAAAAGAAGGTTTATTGCAATTAAGTGGGAGAGAGAGAACGGAAGGTTTGGACAATCTTTTTTCCTTATAGAGTCATCCCCATCAAGTGGGAGAGAGAGAGAGAGAGAGAACGGAAGGTTTGAACGGATCTTTTTTCCTTATAGACACATCCCCATCAAGTGGCTGAAAAAAAGGGAAGGTACAAGGCTCTGGATTACCCAGGAAGTGCAGGGGACCTATGAAGCTTGTTTCTTTCTTTTAACAAAACCACCAAAAAAAAAAAAGTATCTATTCCTACTCTCGTTTTTGTTTTGTTTTTGCACACGATATCCCGATGATGTGGTAGGAAAATAATCAATTGATTGATATATCGAAATACAAATGCTTAGGTTATGCTAGCTTAATGTTTTTTTATTTTCATAAACCTAATTGCAAGACTCAAAAAGGAGCGAGAATTAACTCTTGGTTCCGATTTAATTCTTGGTTCATGTGGGAACAGAACCGAATCGAGAACATCCAATTCCTTTGGAATTGGACCGTAGTATATTGGAACTGAACTAGTTCTCTGATTCTCAATTCTATCATGGAATTATGCTCACCCCAAATATAAATCTACACTGTCATTCCTCTACTAAGAGAGGCGAAACGTGGGCAATAGGCAGGTGGTTACAGCCATGTTCGGGAAGGATTATCCGACCATCTCACATGTTCTAAAATTAATGAACCTCAAGTTTTTGAAATAAGTATAAATAGCTCAGAAATAACCATTTGATAGATTAAACTTGTTTATACCTAAGTTATGCCCAAAGGTCGTTTTTATATATTTTTCAAAAAAAAGGAATTGGTTTTCCTCCAAAAAATAGTTTATTGCAATTACAGCATTTTATAAGCATATACCAGAATTTTGACAAATCGGATTAGGTTCCTCCGAATTTATTCCCCCAAAAAAAAAGAAAAAAAAAGAAAAGAAAAAGAAAAATGAGAACCTAGAAAAAAAAAACAACCACGGCAGAGTCCATCTTGGTTCTCCTGCTCGCTTCCTTAAAGCCACGCCGCCTCACTTTTTCTTCAACCACCATCAGCCAGCATCGAATAAGTAGGTTGAATCGTCCCTAAAATTCTAAAATTGTAGAAAATCCAGATCTATTATGTAGAAAATTTTCCATACCAATTGGTTTGGTCTCCCCACTCAAAAGAGAAAAAACAAATTTTGATTATCATGCAAGACATGCTAGACTCCCAACTTGATGAAATACAATGGCTCACCCCCCCCCCTTCTCTCTCTCTCAACCTACAATATCTATGGACTAATTTTATGATAATATTCAATAATACCGCACGAGTTTTAAATGCTCTTCTTTTCAAATGAAAGAGGGTGAACATTTTCATTTTCAGCCTACAATATTTGGCAGATGAAATAAAAATTAGTACATTAGGAGGGGGGGTCCTCGGAGGGTCAAGTCCATGAACCTACACTATCTATGGATTAATTTTATGATAACATTCAAGAATACCATATGAGTCTTAAATGCTCTTCTTTTCCAATGAAAAATGGTGAACATTTTCATTTTCAGCCTTGATTGGATAAGGAAGCAAAAAAGGCTAACGCAAGGCCCTCCCAATTCCATCATTTTGTTTTAGCATATAGGGGACTGATCTTTTGCACTATTGGTGAATATGATCCAATAATTGTTTTGTCATATACATAGCCTCCATGATTCCCCACATGCTTGGATAAACTAAAGTTATGCCACTATTGATGAACAAGAAAAGCTATCAAATCTATTAAGATATGAAATGTGGTTGGAACCTTAAAAAATCTCTCCATGACTCTTCAAGTTGAACTATCTCGGATTTCTACTCTTTACCCTGTAAGATGCAATAACAGAAAACCTTTAAATACTTAAACTATTTTGATAGAGAACAACAAGAGGAATTAGCTTAGTTCAATCCAAAAGACAATTGTATTGGGAAATCTAGATAAGATTAGAAGTCAAATACAAATCCCAATATATGCACTATGGGAGAGCAGTTTCAGGCTCTTTATGAGTTACACCTCAAATCTGGAACTTAGCTATCGAAATAGATTCCTCATTTTTTGGAACTTGGAATATACCTTATATGTCCTAGAACGTAGAACCCCCATTGTTCTCTTCAATGATTGGTAAACTCATGATCACTAGAGAGATCTTTTCTAGTCCCTTCTCGACTTCCTTCTTATACTAATTTCAAGCATTGTTGATTTTAAGCAAGACATATTACGTGTGAAAATCCTACTAGTAATGGAAAAAGAGACATTCACATAGGGATCAAAGAGGAGGGGTGTGAAAAGTGAAATAGCAATTTACATCCTGCAAAGTCTTGGTCTTCCTAGAATTGATTGAAGTTTCTTTCCCATTATCACTTTTTTCATTTTGCTTCACATTTGACACAAAAAAGCTGATGACTCTCACTAAAGTCTTGGTCTTCCTAATCTGCCAAGAAGTTTGAGTTAGATCGAAGAGCGTAAGTTTCGGTGCGCATTATGTCCTCGAGTTAGACTGTTCTCCCTTTTCTTTTGACCAAAGCACGTGATTTTGTTTTCCTTACCAGAAAGACAAACCTAGCAGTCTTTGATGACTTGTGAATGCAAACAGGAAAAAAGATGCCATTGTTGGTCATATCCTCAATAATTTAGGTCTCAATTACATTGGATGCGATTTTGGCCCCATGATGCACGAGGAGCTGTCGGGGAGGCATATGTTGGCACAAGATGGCTAGTTGTAGAATCCTTGCGACAGGTACCATGTCGTGATGGAGTTCGACAAAATTTCAAGGTTTCGGATATAGATGTCCAGCTTCAGATTAATTATATGGTCTAAATTCAAGATTCAAATTGTTTGTGTACGGGCTTATGATAGTGCATGATTGTGAATTCTCTAGAATCACTATAGTCAGCATATACACCAAGACATGATATTAATTCACTTCAATAATATTAGAGGAAAAGGCATAATACTAATTTGTGCGTTCATTCAGAATAAGTACGTTGAATTGTTCTCAAAATTCTAAAAAATCTTAGATAATTCATATCCATTGTCTAGAAAATTTTCCATAACAATTGGTTTGGTCTCCCCACTCAAAAAAGAAAAATGAATTTTGTTTTAAGAAAACAAGATCATGCAAGACATGTTAGACTCCAACTTGACGTAATACGGTGGCTCTCTCTCTCTCTCTCTCTCTCTCTCTCTCTCTCTCTCTCTCTCTCTCTCTCTCTCGTTAAACCCCTCGAGTCGTTCAATTTCCACACACATGTTGTGCTCGTGCATATTTAGATTCTTAGATTTTGTTAATTCTTAGAACCTACAATATCTAAAACATGATTAATAAAAGTATTTTAAACAGTATGGACTAATTTTGTGATAGCAATCAGTAATATCATATGAGTCTTTAATGGTCTTCTTTTTGAATAAAAAATGGTGATCATTTTCATTTTCAGCCTTTAATAATTGATGGATGAAATACAAATTAGTGCATAAGAGGGCGGCACCTATGGTGACAAAAAAGGCTAAGGCAGGGCCCTCCTACTTCCATCATTTTGTTTTAGCATTTACATAGGGTAAACTGAAATTATGAATAAGAAAAACTATAGAATCTCTTAAGACATGAAATTTGGTTGGACCCTTAAAAATATCTCGCCACGACTCATCTAGTTGAACTGTCTCGAGTTTCTACCATATACAATGCAAGAACATCACACCTTTAAATAATTTAACTATTTTGATAGAGAACAAGAAGAGGAATTGGCTTAGTTTGATCCGAAAGACCGATGTAATGGAAAATTCGGATAGGATTAGAAGTCAAATACATATCATAATGTATGAATTAGGGGGAAGCGATTTTAAGTTCTTTACAGATTCCACCTCAAACTTAGAGCTTATTCATCAGAATATATTTCTCATTTTTTGGAGCTTAAACTTACCTTAAATGCTCCGAAACCTAGAACTTGCTCCATCACATATTATAGGGCTGGTTCTAGATTCTTTTTTTTCCATGTTTAGTTAAGCAAAATAAAAAATGAACGCAATGATAAAAATAAAAGTTTCTCATTTGTTAATTGCAACAACAATCTATAAAAAATAAACACGTAAAATAAAATAAGCAATAACAAGTTCAAAACACGTAGCACAATACCAAAATTATAGAACTTCAGTCCTTAGTCATCCATGAAAAATTGCTCCAAATCCTAACCACCGAAATCAAAAGAAACATCAATTATAATTAATCACTTAATAATAGTTGGCTCCATATAGTTGATAATCATGAAAAATGTGTATGAGTCACACACACACCCTGTGACTTTGCTACTTTCATTTTGACTCACAGAATATATCCAGTTAGAGAGAGAGAGAGAGAGAGAGAGAGAGAGAGAGAGAGAGAACGGAAGGTTTGAACGGAAAAAATCTTTTTCCTTATAGACACATCCCCATCAAGTGGCTGAAAAAAGGGGAAGGTACGAGTGGCTGAAAAAAAGGGGAAGGCTCTGGACTACCCAGGAAGTGCAGGGGACCCATGAAGCTTGTTTCTTTCTTTTAACAAAACCACACAAAAAAAAAAAAAGTATCTATTCCTAGTCTCGTTTTTGTTTTGTCCTTGTATACGATATCCCGATGATGTGGTAGTCAATTGATTGATAAACCGAAATACAAATGCTTATGTTATGCTAGCTTAATGTTTTTTTATTTTCATAATCCTAATTGCAAGACTCAAGAAGGAGCGAGAATTATCTCTCGATTCTGGTTTCGATTCCAGTTCTCACAGGAACCAAGAACCGAATGAAGAACATCCAAAGGAATTGGACAGTAGTACATTGGAACCAAACTGATTTTCTGATTCTCAGTTCTATCATAGAATTATGCTCACCTTAGCATGAATCTACACCATCATTCCTCTATAAAGAGATGCGAAACGTGGGCAATAGGCAGGCGGTTACAGCCATGTTCGAGAAGGATCATCCGACCATACCACACGTTCTAAAATTAATGAATCTCAAGTTACTAAAATAAGCATAAATAGCTCAGAAATAACCATTTGATAGATTAAACTTGTTTATACCTAAATTATGCCCAAAGGTCATTTTTATATATTTTTGAAAAAATTGGAATCGGTTTTCCTCCAAAAAATAGTTTATTGCAATTAGAGCATTTTATAAGCATACACCAGAGTCTTGACAAATAGGATTAGGTTCCTCCGAATTTATTCCCCAATGGAAAAAGGAAAAAAAAGAAAAGAAAAAGAAAAATGAGAACCTAGAAAAAAAAAAACGACCACGGCAGGATCCATCTTGGTTCTCCTGCTCGCTTCCTTAAAGCCACACCGCCTCACTTTTTCTTCAACCACCATCAGCCAGCATCGAACTCTCGCCCACAGACTCCACTTTCATTCAATTCACTCCTTGCATGCTCGTTGATAGTCGCCAATCACCACCATCTTTGATCTGCCCAATTCCCTACAAACCTATTCATCGTTGCAAGCGGTGGCCACGCATTGCCGTAGCCGAATTCACACGCGTACACCGTGAACCACTGAAGCTGGCGCTCGTCCCCCTGCTCAACAGTGTTCTCTTCCTGCTCGTCCAAATCTAGTGCTCTTGCTTGCTGGATTGCCGTCGTCAATCTGATTCCGTTCACCGGTCAGCTCCAGGTAGTCATCTCGGAAAAGACATCTACCTGCTCCCTCTGTTTTTCCCCCATACTGATGCTGCCAGAATTTCGCTACCCACAGCATCTGATGGGCATTTATTACACGAGAGCAACTTTATTAATGGCGGCAGAAGCAATATTATGAGCAATAATATTTTGGTTCTTAAATCGTTTTCATGCCTATCTATAATCCCCATTGCAAGCTTGATAACAAAAATTGGGGGAAGTTGATGTCAAATACTTGCTGTCCAGATTAAAGTTGCGGGTCGATTGCATATTTCATAGTGATTTGATGAATCACTTTTCTGTTGGTGTTCATGAAATTGCATATTGCTAGGTCACTCTCAATCATGTCTTCATGTTAAATTCATGTTCACATTGCGTAAAAATTTACTTGTGTCACATTTTATAAAAGTCATCCATGGCATGCTTTAAACATTGGTTGCATTCTAGATTTGTATATGAGGAGGCATGTTTAATAAAACCACATGAAGATTAATTAGGCGTTCTACATTTAGGAAGTTGCATATTGAATATTTACAAATTTAAGGAAAGTTATATTTACAATTTTAAGTGTGTTCATATTTGCATAGTTGGGCATATTCAGGATTTTTCATTCCATATTAAGATAGAATTTCATTATATTCGTATCAGAAAAATTATAATTTTCATGGAAAAGCATCATCGTGCAGATCTAGGCCATTTGGATACTTAATTATTAAATGTTTTATTTGCACGTAACCTTTTGTAAATCACACGTTATAAATTGGAAAATGTTGGAAAATCATGTCTTGCATGTTGGTAATTTTAGATTGCATCTTCATCAAAAAAAAAAAAAAAAAGGAATTTAAAGGGAAACTTTTTCGCACGTCACCAAGACTTTGCGTCTTGCAAAGTCTTATCTTCCCGGATTTTATTGAACTTTCCTTCCCATTATCTCTTTTGCTTCACTTTCTAGACCAAAAAGCACATGATGTCTAGTAAAGTCTTGGTCTTCTGGAGTTAATGATTTATTTACATGAATAGGTTAACATATATGATCGTTATAACTACAAATATATGGGGTAATCTCTAAGTATTACGAAACAAGCACTTGTGGACAGAAAGTGTCCTTGAAAGTCTTGGTCTTCATTTAATCTCTTTTGTATGTGAAAGTCTTGGTCTTCCTGGACTTCATAGTTTTCTCTCTCCATTAATTTGTTACCGCTTTGCTTCACCATAAGACCTATGTTGTTCTCTATAGTGACCGATTCACCAATGGACATTGGAGGGATCGTTTTGGGTTCCTTGTTGGGTTCCGTCTTTCAGATCCTCTTCGACAAATTGACTTCTCTGGCATTGGGCTATACGGAACAGGAAGGAGTCAACACCACCCTCGTCAACTATTGGAAGGAGAAGTTGTTCATATTAAATGCAGTTATGGTTGATGCTGAGGATAGGGAACTAAGTGGTAACCATCTAGTGAAGCTATGGCTGGAAAATGTTAAGGACTTGGCCTATGACATGGAAGACTTACTCGATGAGTTTGCAATCCAAGCCGCTCAGGATAAGTCAAATGCAAAATCCAGCACAAGCAGAGGTTGGGTGAATAAGCATTTCTCTTGCTTTGGCGGGGGTAAATCCTCCAAATCGAATCCAAACCCGTGCTTGCTCGTGTCTGAAGCCGAGGTCAAGAAGATCAATGGTAGGTTGGAAAGGATTGTGGCTGAGAAGGATCATCTAAACTTGAGAGAGAATGTTGTGTGTAGATATGACAACACCAGCAAAAGGCTCCCCAGCACTGCTCTACCACAGTCTCAATTTTTCGGCAGGGAGAAAGACAAAGAGAAGATAGTCAAACTATTGACTAGTGAAGTCGAAAATGGTGATGCCACACTATGCGTAGTCCCCATAGTTGGGATGGGCGGTGTTGGAAAGACGGCATTGGCTCAATGGCTATATAATGATGCCGAAGTGAGTAGTTGCTTTGAGAGAAAGGCATGGGTTTGTGTTTCGGATGTTTTTAATGTTATTAACATAACAAAGTTTGTCTTGCAATCAATCACTGGGTCGCTTTGCAAGGACAAAGATTTTAACTCGCTTCAAGTTAAGTTGAAGGACAATCTATCGGGGAAAAAGTTTCTTGTGGTTTTAGATGGTCTGGAATGATAAGTACGAAGACTGGGATGACCTCTTAAGGCCATTTGAAGTGGGGGCTAAGGGAAGCAAAATCATTGTCACAACTCGCATCCATTCGGTTGCTTCCGTAAAAGGTTTTTCGCCGTATCCTTTGGAGAGGTTGTCTAATGATTATTGTACAAGCTTATTAGCCTTTCATGCTCTTGGAACAACAAATTTTGAGAGCCACCCAAATCTTGAACCAATAGGCAAGCAAATAGCTGAAAGATGTAAAGGTTTACCTTTGGCAGCGAAGATGTTGGGTGGATCCCTACGTAATAAAAGGAATCTCAGTGAATGGGAAGATACTTTAAATAAAATAATATGGGATCTTCCGACGGCAAAGGACAAAGAGATTCTCCCTATTTTGAAATTGAGCTATGTCCATCTTCCTTACTATTTGAAGAGATGTTTTTCTTATTGTGCGGTATTTCCCAAAGATTACGAAATTGAGAGGGATGAGTTGGTACTCCTATGGATAGTGCAAGGATTTTTAGATGGAGAAAAAGCAATGGGGAATAACTTGACAGTAGGACGAAGTTACTTTGATGACTTAGTATCAAGATCATTTCTTCAACAATCAAGTGTTGATGCAACTAAGTTTTCAATGCATGATCTTTTGAATGATCTAGCAAAGTCAATTGAGGGCAGGACATGCTTTAGTTCGAGAGAGTCTCAGTTGACAAATGAAGATGATGCATCTCTTGAGAAAGCTCGTTATGCATCATTCATCTCGTCACAGTTTGTTACATCAAAATGCTTGAGAGCATATCATAAAATGAAGAAATTAAGAAGTTTAATTCTAGTGAAGGAAGAGTCTAGTTCGTCCACTCTCTCTATTTCCAACAAGGTGTTGAATGACTTGCTAACAAACTTGAAGTACTTGAGGGTGCTTTCATTATGTCATTGTTACATCACAGAGGTACCGAATTGTGTTGGTAATTTAAAACATCTTCGATATCTCAATTTCTCATACACTACCATCGAAAGGCTGCCTGAATCAATTGTCGGCTTGTCCATGTTACAAGCTTTGATCTTAAGAGGATGTCAAAGGCTTTCAAACTTGCCTCAAGGTATCACAAAGTTGGTAAGCTTACAATTTCTTGATATTCGAGATACAAGGAGTTTAAAAGACATGCCGTCGGGTATCACTAATTTGGAGAATCTTATTGTCTTGTCAAAATTTGTGGTAGGACCAAAGCAAGGACCACAGTTAAAAGAGTTACAGAACTTGTCACGTCTTCAAGGAGAATTATTCATATTAGAATTGCAAAAGGTGCAAGAATTTAGAGATGCTTTAAATGCTAATTTGTCAGGAAAGCAAGGCCTTAGAACCTTACATTTGCATTGGAGTGAAGACAATGGAGATTTGCGGAATGCTACAAGCGAAGCACAAGTGCTTCACTCTCTGCAACCTCACACTGATCTTAAAAATCTCACTATCTCGTATTTTGGTGGTGCAATTTTCCCGTCATGGTTAGGTGATCCATCCTATTCTAAGATGGTGTCATTGTGCTTGCGGGGTTGTCCTAATGTTACATCACTACCCTCACTTGGACAACTAACTTCACTTAGAGAATTATCTCTCGAAGGTCTACGTGCAGTAAGCATAATCGGCCCTAATGTTACTAAGCCTTTTTCATCCTTAATAACTTTGAAGTTCAAAGAGATGTCAGCATGGAAGGATTGGTCTCCTTATGCTAGGGGCCAAGAAGAAGAAGTCCCATTCTCTTGTCTTCAGCATCTTGTTGTCAAGAACTGTCCTTTGTTGGTGGGAACATTGCCTTTTCAACTTGATCATCTCATAAAGCTTGAAATCCATTCATGCCCGCATTTGAATAACTCAACCAGCAAGGTTTGTCTTCCATCTCTCCATGAGTTGTACCTTGAGGATTGTAACAAGGAGATCTTAAAAAGCTTGGTCAAACTAACTTCTTTGACCATTCTCAGAATTGAAGAACTTACCGAGCTTGTTAGCTTTGATCATGAGTTTATGACTTGCTTGGTCAAGCTAAAGGAGCTTCATATAAGAAGTTGTGACAAGCTAACATACTTGTGGCAAGATGAAAATGAAATGTTAAATCTTACTTGCCTCCACGAATTAGTCATTGAAGACTGTGCTCAGTTCACATCTTTTGTTGCTGGAGAAGAAGAAATAGAGTTGCCATGCAATCTTGAAAAGATGGAATTAGACAATTGCATGAGTTTGGAAAAACTTCCAAGCAAGATGCACACACTCAAAAATTTGATAATTTGCAATTGTCCAAAACTCATGGGAGTAACTATTTCCCGAGATGACCCCAACAGCCATAACTTGACATCTCAACTTGAATCTTTGCAGATAAGTGAATGTGATTCTTTGACATCCTTTCCATTTGCCAAGGGTAGACTTGCTTCTTTGAAGACACTTGAGATTAGTAATTGCAAGGGAGTGAAATTGCTGGAAGAGTTCATTGTAGAATCACTGAATTCTTTGGATCTTTCCTTTTGTGAAAATTTGGTAGGCCTACCACGGTGTCTTCACACGCTCTCCCATCTCACTTGTTTGTATATATGGACCTGTCCAGCACTAGAGATAGAGGATTTCCCTCCCCTTCCCGTCACCCTGTCGAGTCTTGTACTTTCGAAGTGTCCGAAGATAAAGTCTATTGCCAGCTGTAACATTGCTAGCTATAACAATCTCACTAAATTGACAATATCGGAGTGTGTGGCATTGGAGATAGAGGAGTTCCCTTCCCTTCCCATCACCTTATCAAAACTTATACTTTGCAAGTGTCCGAAAATAAAGTCTCTACCAAATAAGTGGCATCAATCGACATCCCTCTGGCAGCTACAAATTTATAATTGCCAAAATATCAAGCGCTTCCCTGAATGCGGTTTGCCTCCCAATTTGCGGGGCCTTGGCATTTTAGAGTGCGAGAATTTGGAGCAGTCAGTGAGAGAATGGGGCTTACCCCTGCTCACATCCCTCAAGTTTCTGGAAATAGACGGAGGGAGCATGGGAGGGGAGGGAGAGAAGGTGCGGTTTCCTTCAGAGGACGAGGATGAGGAGGATGCCTGGAGTCTTCTCTTTCCTTCCTCTCTAACCGTACTTAATATTCACGATATGAGGCAGGTGGAAGGATTATCAAGAGGTCTTCGGAACCATCTCTCCTCTCTCCAATATTTAATGATTTACAATTGCCCGAAGTTGAGGGACTTGCCAAAGGATGGCCTCCCTCCCTCCCTCCACCGATTGGAGATAAATACATGCAAGATTCTGAAAGATCGATGCTCAAAACACACTGGTGACTATTGGCCCCTCATCCAAGAGATCCCTGACATCAACATTTTTTGATTCGTGCATCTACACTGCAATGAGTTCTCTAGGGTTCGGGTAAGTTTTTTTGGTTTCGCAGGCATCGATTTTGATTATGCTCTCTCAGTTCAATGCGTAATACAAATTGATGCTTTCCCATGGAGATTATTCACATAGATTTTCCAAAAACCAGCCACTGAAGGTCAAAGACTGGCATTTGTGTGGGAGTTCACATCAAGTTGGTTCGGCTCTGTTCCATCGAACAATAGAGTGTAGGACGAAATGCTCACAGGGCTACCTCTCGCTATGTTGATGACGTTATCTTCAACTATCCTTGATGCCCAAACGAATTGTGAATGAAAATGCACTGTCATGAAGAATCATAGCCTTGCACATAGTGATTCCTCTGCATTTTCTGCGTCTGTTGTATCTTCTCTTCCCGACATCTTTTTCTTGGGCCCTTAAGCTCATTCACTGTCATGATGATCCTTTGTAGTATTAAGCAGTTGATCTAGGATACAATTTTGGGGCGGCTCATGGCTCCAAGCTCTTAATACAACTCCTCATGACAGCATCGATATTCCATAAATCACCTTTCCATTTGGGTCTTAATTTCTAGTGGGTTAGGAACGGTTACTGACAACTTGCTAGAAATTTTTAGCCAACATACTTATGCTTGTCTAGTTGAGATTGTGAAGAAATGTTGCCCGCATTTGTGTTTGCATTGTCTGTAGTGACCTCTAGGGCAAATCTATTCAGTTCTTTGAAGTAACGGTTGTTTACATTTACTCTACTATGGAATATGATTTTTTTTCATACATTTATCTTAAAATACCTTGTTGTGTGGCACTCTTCTTGCAATATTGAGCGAAGGACGAAATGTTCACATTGCTGCTTCTTGCTAAATTGATGACATATTCTGAACTCTTCTGGATGCCCAAACAAATTATGAATGAAAATGCACCGTCACGAAGAATCGTAGTGTTCCACAATCATATTCCTCCGCATTTTCAGCACGTGTTGTATGTTCTCTTCCCAACATCTTTTTCTTGTGCCCCAGCTCATTCACTGTGGTTGTTTTGCAGATACCATTGCGTTCTGTATTGGCAAAATCTCTTGAAAGGATCACTTGGGAACCCTGTCGAGGTAGGGCTAGTGCTGCCAATGTTATGTGTCATTTTCTACAATTTACAACAAAGGAAGAAGCGTATAACTTTCTTTAGTGCATTGATCTGTTCTAAATTTTCTTCTAATGATTATGATCTAAATAAGAATAATCTCTCTCAAATTCTAAAAACATGGTTAGCTATGGGGAAGCTGTAATATGATTGTGAAGAAAGGGCTGCAATTTTTTTTTTAAAGGTTTTCTTTGGAATCGAGAACCTTCTTTTTGTTTATGATGATCCTTTGTGGTATTAAGTAATCTATCTAGGGCGGCTTGTGGCTCCAAGCTTTTAATGCAACTCCAATTCATGGTAGGATCAATATACATAAACCACTTTCCGTTTAGGTCTTGATCTCTGTTGGGTTAGGTACTATTACTTATAGCTTGCTAGAAATTTTTAGCCAATAAATTCATGCTTATTTGGTTGAGATAGTGACGATATGTTGCTGGCCTCTATGTTTGCATTGTCAACAGTGACTTCTGGGGGAAATTTGTTTAGTTCTTTAAAGTATAGGTTGTTTGCATTTAGTCCACTGCGGAGTATGATTTTGTCATACATCATGTCATTTTATCTGAAATTACCTTCTTATGTGGCAATCTTCCTACAGGGAGTTTCAGAACAAAAGCTTTGATCTCACTTGGGTTCTTTTGGTCTAACTGGAAATCTTGCACTTCAACCAATGTATACCTTGCCTACAACATTTCCTCCCTCTCTACTACTGGTGCACATATAAAACTTTTTTGTTGAAGCAATTTTCTTATGACATTGTGAAACTCTATTGGAGGTTAGTTAATTTCTAATCTAAATTGTGGTTCACTATGTACTTTCTGCAAGACTTTTTGGATGTTATTGCACAAATAACATGGTACTTTGACCATATAAATAGGTGGTCAGAAAAAACAGAGTAGCATTTGCCAAAATTACTATCAAGAAACCTCACATAGTTTGCTTGAGGAGTGATCTAATCATTTGGTAATACGACTTGGATTGTTTTTTCAGTTAGCTTGTTATTGTTCTTGCACTGATTGAACTTATTGGAATCTAGTCTTTCTATTGAAAATATAGTAAACCAATTAGTGATCATAGTTACGGGGAGCCTCTATCATCGTACATCTAATTTATAGTGGAACAAAAACCAATCTAATTGTTCCAACTTGCAAATTATTAGGAACAATTATGCTAGCCTGATAAGTGTCTTTGTGTTACAGTAATCTTAATACCAAGTTGTTCCAAAACCTGTGCCTATAGGCATTATTTGGCTTTGTATACAATTAATGTGGACTTCTTTTGTTTATAAATGTGGACTGTAAGTTCTGCTTTAATGATCAGTGATTACTAAAGTGTTATCTTTTTAAATTGTTCATTTCTTGTCTAGTGATAGGTAGATGAGTAAGATTCTATGTTTTTTACTATGCTCAACTGTAGGATTTGGATGCGGTTGAGGCACTCATTCAAGGTCTGGTCTTGTTCCAAGGAGGAATTCTGATGGTGAGATCAAGTTCCTTGCCAACATACTTCAATTTGACCAACAATGTATCATTTTCATAGCTAATAGCCCTCTTGTCATCTTGATTTGCAAGTAAGTCACAACAAGCATCTTCAAGCATGGACGAGTCTGGGTGGTTTCTCAAGGCAAGGTGGCACCTTTCCATGGGAATTTCCTAGATTATAAGAAGAGATGCTTCAGTCCTCATAGAATCAAGTGATTTTAGTTCTTGTCATCTGCAAAAAGTGGTTCAACAGTATCACATTACCCTTACAAAATAGAAATTAAGGCTTGGCTATAGAGAGAAAGCAAAAAGGATGAAGAGAGGATGGCTGCCAATACACAAGACCTACTCACAGTTAGATTGGCCCTCGTTTGTCATTTAAACTTGATTGGGGCCCTTGGAAGGATGAGTCTAAGTTTTGACTTCGTATATCCAGTATCATTTGCCGATAGCTGCAGAAGCAACTAAGTGTCTATTTTACGAAGAGTTAGCTTTATGAAAACATTTGCCCCATTGTATATCCAATATCATTTGCATGAGATCACAAAGAATCATAGCATTCCACCATCATATTCCTCTGCATTTTTAGCTTTTGCTATTTGCTCTCTTCCCAACATTATTTTCTTGTGACCTAGCTCATTCACTCTGCTGGTTTTGCAGATAATTTTGTGATCTGTATTGGCAAAATCCTTTGGAAGGATCACTTGGAAATGCTTTTGAGGTAGCGCTAATGAGGTCAATGTTAAATGTCGTTTTCTGCAACTTGACCAAACAAAAAGAAGCGTTTAATTTTATCTGGTGCACTGATATAATCTAAATTTTCTTCTGGTGAATATGATCTAAATAAGAATAATCTTTTTGAAAATCAAATGATTAGTTATGTGGAAGCCTTGATATGATTATGAAGAAAGCGAATGCAATTTTTTTATGGTTTTCTTTAGAATCAAGAACCTTCTTTTCATTGATGATGATCCTTTGTAGTATTAAGCAGTCGATCTGAGATAAAATTTTGGAGCAACTCATGGCTCCAAGCTGTCAATACAACTCCAATTCATGATAGCATTGATATTCCATAAATCACCTTCTCTTTGGGTCTTGTTCTTTGGTGGGTTTGGAATTAATGATTACAACTTGCTAGAATTTTTTAGTTAAAAATGTACTTATGCTTGTTTGGGTGAGAGTGTAATGATGGGCTGCCGTGTTTGCAATCAGCTATGACCTTTGGGGCAAATCTATTCAGTTTTTTAAAGTATTTGTTGCCACCACGGAATATGATAAAGTCATACATTATGTCATTATATTTGAAAATAACTTCTTATGTGACATTCTTCCTGCAGGGAGTTTCAGAACAAAAGTTTCAAGCTCACTTGTGTTCATTTGGTGTAACTGGAGATATTGCACTTCGATGCTTCTCCTCCATCTCTGCTACCATTGCATATGTAAATGTTTCATTGACGCAATTTTCGTATGACATTGTTAAGCTCTAGTTGAGGTCAGTTAATTTGTAATCTGAATTGCGGTTCATTGTGTACTTTCTCTAAGGCTTTTTGGATCTTGTTGCACATATAACACGGTGCTTTGACCATATAAATAGGTGATCAGAAAAGCAGAGTTTCATTTGCCAAGACAACTTTCAAGAAACCTCACATGGTTTTGCTTGACAAGCCATCCATTCATTTGGTAAGTTTTACTCATTTTTCTCCACTTTATGACTTTGATTACTTTTTTAGTTAGCTTGTTGTTCTTCTTGCACTAATTGAACTTATTGGAATCTAGTCTTCACATTGAAAATAGAGTAGTACCAATCAATGAAAACAACTACGAAGAGCCTCTGCCATCTTACATCTAGCTTATAATGGAGTAGAACCCCTCTAATTGTTCCAACTGGCAAATTATTAGGAATAGAACATTTATGCTATCTTGATCAGTGACTTTGTTTTGCAGTAATCTATAATCCAACTAGTTCAAATATATGTGCCTAATAGGCAGTATTGGGCTTTGCACATAATTAATGTGGAAATTTCTTTGTTTATAAATGTGGACTTTAAGTTCTGCTTTAATGATCAACGACTACTAAAGTGTTATCTTTGTAAATTGTTAGTTTCTTTTCTAAGGATGGATAGAGTATGACTCTACATCTTTTACTATCCCCAATTGTAGGATTTGGATGCAGTTGAGGCGCTCATTCAAGGTTTGGTCTTGTTCATGGAGGAATTCTGATGGTGAGATTGATTTTCTTGCTAAAATACTTGCAATTTGACCAAAGATGAATCGTCTTCATAGCTAATGGCCCTCTTTTCACCTTAATTTGCAGATTAGTCACAATGAGCATCTAATGTTTTTAAGCGTGGATGAGCTCTAGATGGTTCCTCAAGGCAAGTTTGTGCCTTTCCATGGGGATTTCCAGGATTTATAAGAATACTTCAGTCCTCGTAGAATCAGATGAGTTTTGTTCTTGTTATCAGCAAAAAGTGGTTCGTCGGGGTCTCATTATCTTACAAAACAGAAATTAAGGCTCAGCTACAAAGAGAAAGCGAAAAAACGACAGAGAGGAGCTGATATACAAGACGCACTCATAGTTACATCGGCCCTTGTTTATCATTTAAACTTGATTAGTGCTTGTGGAAAGATGAGTCCTAATTTTTTTTACGAGAAGTCAGCTGGACAGAAACATTTTCCCCATTTTTGTTGTTTGGCACTGTTTAGGAGAATTATATGGAAAATATTGTCATGGTCAACAAAAAAAAGTTGTACTTTCAAGTCTTAGTACAAAATTCTGTATAAATACCTGAATCCATTATATAATATCCTTTACCATGTTAAGGTCAGTATCCAGAATATGAAGCTTTCTCACGATAGCAACTACTGTACATATGAATAACGGATTGAAAACAGTGGTTTTGAATATGTGAATATAACAGCAAAATTCTGAATGAACCCTGTACATCAGAACGCATATACAGACTATTGCCTAGTTTAATTTTTCTTCTATTCAAGTACCCACTCCATCTCTTGACAACACTTGAATCAATCCTAAACATTATTTTCCCTGCACAGCAGGGAGTGGGGGAGGGAGAAAGGATCAAATCCCCGTTGCTAATCTTTGGATGTTATCTTGAGGAGATTGCGTCTACTATGAGAAACATTTTTCCGACAAAGTCATCACTCGACAACACATTTGACCCATTCTTGGGAAGTAGGCAAGCCCCGTCACTATTAACCCCGTGAAGGTGCGAAAGGTCCAGAACCAATCACATGTAAAAAGACACATAATACTTGTGGGTTTTGCTCCATTATAAGGGAAAACAGCATCAGATCAGCTCGTATTGATTAAATGATGATGGCGATTAGCGAAAGTCAGGGAATTAAAGAAAAAATCTGGGGCTTTTACTTTGCTTTTCAAAACACATTATTTATTTTTGTGACTGAATCATATTGGAGTTGGTTATTACTTGAAGCAAGAAATTCTCGACTAGCATTTGGATGGGAAAAAAAAATCTCACGTTCCTTATGATATGAAAGGCTTATATGGAAATAAAGACGAGGAATAAATATAGATTGCCCGTTAAAGATATAGTCTCCTTGAAGTTTATTTTATGTCATCGCACCGTAAACTTTCATGACATGCATCAATCTGCCCAATATCCTTTGAGAGGAGACTATGCATCGTTTCAAAGACTCACTTTTTACCCCCACTAAATCCAAAGAATTTCAGTTTACGCCCGCCAATTTATGACCAGACCAAGCTACTCTACTTTGTCTTTGTTACGTTAACCACTATGAATTTCAGTTTACGTCCGCCAATGGTCCTCATATTTTAAGGTGCTTGCCTTCATTGGGCACAAGTTTTCCTAGACCTTCGTATGATGTTGTAAAGTTCTTTTGATTTGATTTATATATTAAATCCTGTCCTATTTAAGAGTCATCATTGAGGCTGGCTAAAGTCAACGTTCCACTTTCAACACAATTAGAGATTCTAAGTTTGGGAATTTGATTAGACTCATTATCTAATTAGTGTCCTTTCTGTAGATGAACTCAATTCTATTTTTCCATTCAAACTAATTTTGTAATGCGATTTCTACGCAATCCTGATGTTCTTTGTACTTTTCTTTTATTTTATGCTAAAACCAATTAGAATCTAAGGTGTTCTACGTGCATAAACAATCTTGCAATACAACTCCGAAAATTTACACCAGTGAACAACTGACATTTCTCGGGGCTTTCGAATTTAAATTTACTACAAGAATGGAGTCAATGCACACTTAAAATTTTTTTGTTTTTTTTGTTTTTTGGTCACAAAAACTTCGTAGCTTTCATTAAATGATGGTTTGAATACACAAATTACTTCCGTCAGAACATAGCAACTTTAAAAGGATAGAGGAGGGATAAGAGACCCAATTCAAAGGGAGGGTTTTGTTGTAATGGGCTTTGACAACTTAATCCACAACCTTATTAGACTCTCTTTTGCAGTGGGCAACCCAATCCACAACCCTATTAGACTCTTTTGCAATAGGCTATCTTCATCGATTGGAAATATTCTAAACTGAGGTATGATGGTGCATACGTTGGATTTATTGGGAGTGCACAATAGAAGCCCGATACTGAGATTGCCAAAAGGGAAGCCCAAGTCCGAGTCTGTTAACATATCCAATTAGATTCATATTCACTCAAAAGTTTAAGTTAATGAGTTATAGGCCCACTAGGATATATTAGCTACTCCATATCATATTAATTCTCTAATGTAGGATTTCTATAACACAACTTACTTATACATGGATTATATGACGTAGTCTTTTCTTTACCATGTCATGGTTATGCTTACTAAAACACGAGAAATCATTGCAAGCCAACACCAAGTGAGGGACTCAATGTGTTGACATTCAACACAAGGCCACGACATACACGGAGAAAAGAAAACTAAAACTGAAACTGAGAACTAAACGAGCAAACGTAAGGACGAAAATCCTTCCTTAATAAATCAAAGGCCACTCAACATTATAGCATATATATATATATGTCCATCAACCTTGGGAAAATAAGCAATAGTTAAATAAACATATACATTGCTCATCAATAAATAATCATAATTAATTATTTCTCTAAAATAATTAATTATCCATAAATAATCAATTATTCAAAATTAAATAATCCCGTACCGAGGTTTGACGAGCTGTGGTAACTGGCAATGCGGAAAAACCAGATATGACAGCCTGCTAGTCCAGCGCAAACAGATCGTTAGTCCTGATAAGAATCGGAGGAAACAGAAGCTGATCAGCGCAGATTGTTAGATCTAATTTTTTATTAAAAAATCCTTCCAAAACAACGACATACCTTTGCAGGATCGATCTAGATGCCAATCATCTTTCGAATAAAAATGCAGCAAGTCTTGAAAGGCCCAAGGCACCTCGAACAATATGAACCATCGCAACTGCAATATTGTCCAGGGACAAGTCGACCCCGAAAAGCTTTATTGAAATCGTAGTGTTTTTCTAGCGAAGAACATTCTTGCTGGAAGTGCTTTTTTCTTCGTCAGATCGCATCCCCATTTCCTACACCTAAATTACTAATGGAAAAGGGATAAGGGAAAACAGCATCAGATCAGTAGTGGCATTATGGAATCAGCATCAAGTTTGTGGATACATGTTAGAGAAAAGACTGCAACAAGCTATATCATGTTCCTAAGCAGAATCTAACAGCTGCCAAAATAACAAAAAGGAACAAAAGAGCCACTTGCAGTCCTGGTATAATTTATGATTCTGTGCACATTTCATCCTAGCAATAGGTTCATTTGTTGTGCCCCTGGAAGTTTGATACTCTATCACCGCGGAAGTCAGCTTTCCCGTACACAATAAAATAATTTAATAATTTGTGAAAGAGCCATTTTAGCACAGTACATTATTTTGTAAGACGGTCTACTTTGCGAGAAAGCTGTATGAATATATTTTCCCCATTTTCATTCTTTGGCACTGTTTAGGAGAAATGATTAGGAAAATCTTATCACGGTCAACAACAATTTGTATTCAACTCTAAGTACAGAATTGCTTGTAAAAACTATAATGTAGGCCTCGCGTAGCCAAAAAATACCATAATGAAATTCCATATAAATACCTGGATTTGTAAGATAATATTCTTTTAACATGTTCAGGTCATTATTAAAAATAAGAAGCTGTCTTGCTTCCAACTGCTAAGGTGCAGATGGACGAACAGAAATGAAAACAGAGGTTTTTGAATGTACGAATATGACAGCTAAATTCTGAATGAGCCTTGCCGATCAAAACCTATTTCCAAACTGGTTGTCTGGTCAAAGATTAAAGCTCATCTTTCTTTTAATCAAATACCTACTCCATCTCTTGACAACATTTTCAGCGGTCCTACGTATTATATATCCTGTGCAGGAGGGTGAACGGGAGGGAGGATCAATAGCCGTGGCTACCCTCTGGATGTTACTTCGAGGACTTGCATCTGCCATCAGACATTCTTATTCCGAGAAGATCGTTGCATAGCACCACTTACAATTAACTCCTTGAAGTGGGCAAGCCCCACCACAATTACCACCATCAAGGTGCCAAAAGTCCAGAACCATTCACGTGCACCACCATTGCAGAATGGTTCAATCCCGTGAGCTCCCATGTTGAAGTTACATCTTGAGTTGGAGCAGATGCAGGAAATTTGACTCGGAAAGGAAATGTGCTACTTTGGCTTCATGATATACAATATTGAGGAATGCTGTTACACGAGTTCTATTATTGAACACTTCTGTAACATGATAAAGTTATTGCCAATTACATGACCTTTGTGCCATAACAACCATTTTCATGTCAAGGAGCAAAAACTGTTTTCTACTTCTTCATCATCAGACCCTGCTCGAGACATTGTCTCACTAACTACTTTTAGCAATCTTTTAATCTGGAGCTGCTGCAAGTTGAGCTTTTGAGCTTGATGTTGACCTTTGTTGAGAAAAAATTGAGTTTGTTCAGGAAGTTTACGACTTTGACTGAGTAGGATCTGCAGCGAACCATAAACGCTCCTTCATTTGCAGATTGAGGTGGTACATTTTGCCCGCCGTTTAACTTTTTAGTTGTCTTCCAAGAGTAGAACATGTCAAGGTCCTATTGAACAAGATCTAACATGTGAACAATCATCTTCATTTCTGAACTTTATCTGACTTGTGAAGATGAAGAGGTTCTCGAAGAAGCTTAAATGTCACAGAAAATCTTCTCTCCATTAAAGGAGCTTGATTCTACTCTTTCATTAGGATTCTTGATGACATTGACTATCTGTAACTTCAATAAATTCGATGTCAATGAGAATGAATTCATAAAAGGTTTTGGTTCTGAGATGATGATCTGCAGTATAATGAAAATCTGGAGGTTATTCATGGCCGATTCCAGTATTCTGCCATCTCCACTGCCTCACATCAGCTTCTCTGGCCTGCGGACGTAACTCTTCCAGTTCCTTCCACGGCGAGAAGCTTTCTGAGTCTTGCCGATAGCTCTGCAGTTCCGGTCTAGATTTGTCTTGAATTTACTGTATACAGTCGAAATTTCTCCGTCTCACTTGAACTGGAGCTTATCGTAGCTGAACGCCTTCCTCGATGGCTTCATTATCGTTCGTTTTTGTTACTGCCTCCACCTTCGGTTTCTATCATTTTCGTTCTCTGATGAAGGAGGACAGTAGCCGTGACTGAAACTCGATCGGAATCGGATTCTTCACTTCGAGCTCTTCATCGTTCGGTTACTGCAACAATATTGAAGGTAAGTTCTCTCTCATTCTGTGGATTTCATTTTTCAATTCGGTCAATAGCATTGATTCGCAGTCTTTTTCTGAATTTCCATAGTCCCCTTCGTCGAAATTTCATCTCTATTGCCCTCCAGACACTGTTAGCCGCCGCCAACCACTACTGATCGTCGCCATTTGCCATTTTCCCCCAGCCAGGTGTCGGAAGCTCTGCTCGCCCCTGTTCTCAGTCACCATTGCTGAAGCGCTCGAATGGCGGTCGCCACCTCGCGATGGTTCCAGTTCACAAAGCTGCTTCTGTGATTACTAGGGTCCGATCATTAATCATCACAAGTAATCATCCTTTATTCAATCGAATCACGTATGCTCTGCTTCCAGTTGCTCCACGTGCAAACCACTGCCTGGGTACAATCTACGAATTGCTTTGTGATGATCTCGTTCACATAACTGAACTGTACTGATATGCATATTTCAGGTTGAGGTGTTTTTCCGTATTTTCATATCTGAATTGTGCACTGCGTGCTTGAGCTGAGACATTCTTTAGTATATATGCCAGCTTACCTTCGTCGATTTGTTCAATCCATGTATGACCGTCGGTCTCCACACGTTGTGCTGATCAATGCTTTTATAGAAGTTGCGCTTGGATTTGCTGGAACCAGTTTGTACTCGACCGGTAATGTCTAGCTCATTGATATGGTGTTTGGTTTGTTTAATTACTTTTGTCTGCTAAATCCTGCCCGCGAGATGTTTCAAACGTATATGCCATTTTAGAACTGAACGTGTCAATGGATTGCAAAGTACATAATGTTCGTAGCTTGTCCGCCACTGCATCTGTTGATCATGCACACAGGAAATTCACTTCTACAGATCCAATGAAACTGCTCCCACAAGCCCCAATAAAACCAAGTAAAGATCTTCTTCAGTAACCGAAAAGTGGGATGGAATCACTGCAACAATTATCTAGTTCGTGAATGATTCCCCTAGAAATGGAAACAAATGCCGTTTTTCAGAGAAATAAATGCTGTCCATAGATGGAAAAGAAAAGCAAATGCACCTCAGAAACATCTGGTAATGCAGAAAAACCAGATATCGCAGCTGTCTAGTCAAGCACAGACAGATTGTTAGTCCAGACAAGTATCACTGTATCAGAGCAAACGGAAGCTGATCAGCTGCTTGAAGATATTCCTTTCTATTAAGATGCAAAAACCAGATTCAATGATTTGCCGATGCACTGGAGTGAGTCACGACTAACTAAGCCCATAACAGACAAGAAAATCTTCCTTAGTGTCAAGGAAGAAGGTACAGAGGTGAAAGCTAACAGGAGAAGCTCACTAGTCTCTCTTCAAACTGCTGGAACATACAAATTGAACGCTCTCAAAGGAGATCTGATTTTTCATTAAGAAATCCTTCGAAAACAACGACATACCTCTGCAGGATCGATCTAGATGCTTATCATCTTCGAATAAAAATGCAGCTGAGTCTTGAAAGGCCCTAGACAGACGCCGTGAACAATATAAACCATTACAACTGCACTATCGTCCAGGGAAAAGTCGACCCCAAAAACTATACTGAACTTGTGTAGTGCTCTTCCTGTGAAGAACATTTTTGGTTGAAGTGCTTGTTTCTTCATCAGCGTTTGCTTTCAACGTATCCCTGTCTCCTACGCCTAAGTTACTAACGAAAAAGTAAAAGGGAAAACAGCATCAGATCAGTAGTGCCACTAGGGAAGCAAGCATCAAGTTTGTGGATACATGATAGAGAAAAGACTGCAACAAACTAAATCATGTCCCTGAGCAGAATCTAACATCTGCCAAAACGAATGAAAAAGGGAAAAAAAAAAAAATGCCACTTCAGATCAGTGACCCTTGAGAGGAGTCCACTTCGACATAAGCTATGAAGTTGCATCAAATTTACAAGTCGATGCTTTTCTCCATCTCCCAAAAGATTGAGCCATTTGAGATGACAAGCTTAGACTCGATTCCACACGAACAGTAAGCAGCACATATATGGCCATAAAGTCGATATTTCAGCAGGTTCTTACTTCACTCGGACAGTTCATTACAATCCTCAAAGAGCACTCTCATCTCTACTTGCACGACTTCGACTAGATTAGACAGGTGACAGATCAGCTCAGATTGAATCAGAGATGAGCATGAGGAAAGACGATTAGCGAAAAGCACCAACATCCAGCACAGTGAATTGAATTATAACCATCACCACTTAACCAGTTAAAACTCGCAACAGCTACATTGCCACTATCACATCAAGCAGACTCGCAAGTCCTTCACAGCAACACAAACCCATACGAGCAACCCATAATTGGGCACCAAACAAACATTAATTCAAGTATCATCCTCGACCTACGCTTCATCAAACACCTTAAATTCCCCAAGACGAAAACGTTTCACCGGTGAACAAAAAGGCTATTACCATCATCCGCAATTGGGTTAAATTGTTGGAAAATAGACACTGGAGAAATTGACGCAATAAAAGTTACCGATTCTAGAATTCAGAAACCGCTCATGATCCTCATCCCACCAGTATCGGGACGGCGGTGGACATGCGGTTGCCCGGCGGGTCCAACGGATTTTTCTAGCGAGCTTGCCTCCGGGACCGAGCGACAACCCATCTGGGACGAGATGAGGAGAGCACGAGAGTGGGAGATGGAGGACAAAGTTGGAATCTCTAGGGATTGGCAGTTCGGAGAACGAGAGGGTTTTGAGGAATTTTACTTTGTTGTGTGACTTGTGCTCTAGTTTCGGGGGTTTTGGATGGTTGGATTGACTGAATTGCCTTCCTCTATTGAGATGATTCACGGATGCACTTTGGTTGGGAGGTTAACCATACTCGGTTTCCTTGGTCATCCATCAACAGATCTTTCATTTGTTTGATTTTGTTATTACAGCTTCAATGCGGCCACGTCTACGTTAATTCGAAATTAACATGATTCGCCTCTACCTTGGCAGAAAGCGAGACTTATCATTACGGTTAAAATTTAAACAATTTCGACTTTATTAAAGATTTAGAAAAATTAATTTTTCTTTTTACCAGAAGGGGAACTAATTTTACCCCCAATCTAAAATTGTTGTTTTCAATCATGAAATATGTTTTCCCACAAATCGATCAATTTTCAGTCATCCAAACACTAGAAAGTTGGAAAGTAATATCCTGAAAATAGTTTTCATTCAAAGAATAAATGGACCGTAAGTTTATGGTGCGTTTGTTTCGCGAAAAACGTTTTTCGAGAAAATATTTTCCTCATTTTCTGGCATTTGGTTCACTTAGGAAAATGAGTCAACCGAAAATATATTCCTAGTTAATGAAAAATATTTTCATAAAAAAGCTTAAATTCAAGAAAATGATTTCCCCTTTAAAACAATTGAAAAATGTTTTCCATAAGGTTTTCCTAATCTTAGGGTCTTGGTTGATGAAAAGCTTATTCTTATAAAAATAATTTTTTTTAAAAATCAATTTTTAACTATTTTTAATAATTTCGATTTTTTTATGTCTTTTCTTTTTCTTTTCTTTTCTCTTTCTTCCTCTTTCCTTCGCCAACAGCAAAAGGCCAAGATACGGCCGGCAAGCTCACTCTCCTGAGTTTCGTTGAGATCGGCAAGCCCGAGCTCCGTCAAGATGTATTTTTTGTAACTTTTGACACTTAAGTATTCTCCGTGTCAAGTTTTGGCACTCCAGGAGTCCGTGCTCTTTTTCTCTGCTTAATCCTTCCTACCAGATGTTTCGAGCATATATGCCATTTTAGAACTAAACGTGTCAATGGATTGCAAAGTATATAA
The DNA here is from genome assembly GCA_014858505.1 of Corymbia citriodora subsp. variegata. Classification (NCBI taxonomy): domain Eukaryota; kingdom Viridiplantae; phylum Streptophyta; class Magnoliopsida; order Myrtales; family Myrtaceae; genus Corymbia; species Corymbia citriodora. The sequence goes on from CM026411.1 coordinate 6,921,862, forward strand.
TGTTCGTAGTTTGTCTGCCATTGCATCTATTGATCATGCGGCCATGGGAAATCCACTCTTACAGATTCAAAGCAGCATGCAGAAAGCTTGCACTATACTTTGCTATCGGCAAACGTGGCCATCAAGCTCCATGAAAGTGCTCCCAGAAGCCTAGATAAAACGAAGTAACGTTCTTCTTTTGTAACCAGAAAGCGGGACGGAGTCACTGCAATAACCATCTAGTTTGTGAATAATTTCCCTAGAAATGAAAATAGATACAAGAGAATCTTCTCAAGTACTAAGGAAAGTACAGTGGCATAAAAACTATCAGAGGAAAAGCTCACGAGTCTCTTTTCAGACTGCTGGAACATACAAATTGAATGCTCTCAAAGGAGATATGATCTTTCATTAAAAAAAAAAAAAAAAAACCCTTCAAAAACAACGACATACCTCTGCAGGATCGATCGAGATGCCACTTGTCTTTCACATAAAATTGCAGCGAGTCTTGAAGGGCCCAAGCCACCTTGAACAACAGAATCTGTTGCCACTGCACTATTATCCAGGGACAAGTCAAACCCGAAAAACTTTACCAAACTTGTATAGTGTTTTTTCTTGCAAGACCAATTTTTGCTGGGAATGCTTATTTCATCATCAGTGTTTGCTGTCATCACATCCCCGTTTCCTACACCTAAATTATCAATGGAAAAGAATAAGGAAAAACAGCATCAGATCAATAGTGGCATTATGGAAGCAGCATCAAGTCCGTGGATACATGTTAAAGAAAAGACTGCAACAATGCTAAAACATGGTCCTGAGTATAATCTAACAGCTGCTAAAATGAACAACAAAGGAGAGAAAACAGCCACTCAGAGTGTAGTGACCATTGACAGAGGAGTCAACTTCAACATAAGTTGTGCAAAGTTGCGTCAAATTTACAAGTCAACACTTAATTTCATGTTTAAAATATCGAGCATTTGAGATGACAAGCTTACGCTCAATCCCACACTACCAATAAGCAGCACGTATTTGGCCAATAAAGTCGATATTTCAGCAGGCTTTTACTTCAGTTAGACAGTATTTTACAATGAAGTACACTCATCTCTACTTGTGCAACTTCAACTAGACTAAACAGGTCACAAATCAGCTGTTAGATTTACTTTGATCAGATTTTCTTTCGAGCTCAAACTCAGAGGCATATTTTCAACACTTATTCATATTATAATCCATGCCAACCCAGTGAAAGAATAAAAGAAAAGGTATAATTTATCTTTTTATTGATTCTTGTTTTAATTATGTGTTCTAACCGTCCACAAACATAAAAAGATAACTCAAGGCTACCTCACCCTTTATCACCATTCTTCTCATCCATGTAAAGGGTCAATTCCATAAAAAACCCTCAACTATGGCTTTAGTCCCAAAAATACCCCAAACTTTTTTTTGTCTCGAAAAAAACCCTAAACTTTTACTTTAGTCCCAAATCTACCCTCCGTCAAAAATCACCGTGAACTCCTTTGACGTGGCCTCACCGGCGCCGGAATCAGGTGAGGGTCACCTAGGCGGCCCTCGCCGGCGTCGGGCGAGGGCGGCCCAGGCCTGGGCGACCCTCGCCGGCGTCGGGCGAGGGCGGCCCAGGCCTGGGCGACCCTCGCCGGCGTCGGGCGAGGGCGGCCCAGGCCTGGGCGACCCTCGCCGGCGTCGGGCGAGGGCGGCCCAGGCCTGGGCGACCCTCGCCGGCGTCGGGCGGCCCAGGCCTGGGCGACCCTCGCCGGCGTCGGGCGGCCCAGGCCTGGCGACCCTCGCCGGCGTCGGGCGAGGGCCACCCAGGCCAAATCTGGCTCAGGCGGCCCTCGTCGGCGTCGGGCGAGGGCCGCTCAGGCTAGATCGGACGAGGGCCGCCAGATCCGGCTAAGGGCCGCCCTCGCCGGATCTAGCTTGGGTGGCCCTCACCCTTGCCTGGGTCGCCCTCGCCGGATCTGGCGAGGGCGACCTTCGCCTGAGTCGGGCGAGGGCGCCCTCGCCCAGCGAGGCTCGGGCGACCCTCGCCGACGTAGGGCGAGGGCCGCCTGAGCCAGATCTGGCCTAGGTGGCCCTCGCCCCATGTTGGCGAGGGTCGCCCAGGCCTAGGCCACCCTCGCCCGACGCCGGCGAGGGTCGCCCAGGCGACCCTCGCCTGATTCCGATGCCAGCGAGGCGGCCCTCGCCTGATTCCAGCGCCGGCGAGGCGACGTCAAAGGAGTTCACGGTGATTTTTTACGGAGGGTAGATTTGGGACTAAAGTAAAAGTTGAGGGTTTTTTTCGAGACAAAAAAAGTTTGGGGTATTTTTGGGACTAAAGTCATAGTTGAGGGTTTTTTATGGAATTGACCCTCCATGTAAATGCTCAAAACTAGTTTCATCCTTAGCATGGCATTAGAAGGCTACATTTGATATCTCATTTGGATCTTAGGATCCTTCATATGTAAAACATTAAGAGGGTACTGTAAGGTACAGGGTTTCCGTACCAACCGAAGGAGCATGGCGTACAGGCATCAGCACTGTAAAATATGTTGAAATTATTTAAAATGAAACATAATTTTCAGTTTTCTCTTAAGAATTTTTTGCTTATTCAATTGAAAATTCCACTTTAGGGCAAGATGGTATAGGGTAACTTGAAACTTGTGAAATAGATAGATTTTAAGTTGGTTTAAAGGTTCTATAAAATAAGTCGTAGATTTCAAAAACTTAAAATTAATACCTTCATGGTAGATTAAGATATAGGTCTATAAGTTCAGAGTTACTTACTAAAGGATGGCTTCTCCCTCCCTCAAAATACTCCAAATAATTCAATGTGAGGTTCTAAAATATCAACGCTTGAAACTAACTCATGACTATTGGCACCTCCTCCAAGAAAGAATTGATTGAATTCAGATCTAATAAGAAGATTTGTCTCCACTGTCTAATTGTTTTCTTCAAGTAATGATTCGGACTTTGTCTTTTCTTCCTGATCTCAATGCAAAAAAGTCCATCTTTTTCCATGGACATGCTTCACATGAATTTCCATGAGCCAGCTATTGGAGGTCTAAGGTTAACATTTGGGGGTGACATGCGCTAAATAAGATTAATCAATACAATGGCGTTGATTTCGGAGGTCCACATTGAAAGTCAATCTAAGAAACTTTCTTACCTTCAGTAATAGCAGTTACTTTAAAGATTAGAAAATAGGGTTTAAAACAGGGGTTCTCGAGTTGGCAAATCTAACAGCCAAATTCGAATAAGGCCTGCAGATTATAATCCATTTATATATGGCTTCCTCGTCCAAGTTCACAGCCCATCTTTCTTCTATTAAATTCCCACATAATCTCAGACCAACGGTTCTATTGGTCCCACATTTTCTTTTTATTTAATGTAAAGGAGAGGTGGAGAGGAGCAGACAAGGAGACCATGCTTTATTGCTTGATTTATCATAATAAAACTCACATTTGCGACCATGTATTTTGATATAGAATTGCGAGAAGGTTGTCATCCAAGACCAAGCGAGGGTCGTGATGCCCTCTCTTGGATCAGGTTAGGATCGCTGAGCTTTGCTTGTGGCCAATGAAAGTTAGAAGAAGAAAAAAGAAAAAAGAAAAAATTAAAAATTAAAAAAATTAAAAAATCATAAAAATTAAAAATTATCTACGTGCCACGCAAGATAATCAGCATTGGCAAGACCGTCACGTTAGCGATTTCTTGTTAAAATTGGTCAAAGTGACTAAATTAGCTAATTGTCAAAAAGTTTTTTTATTAAATTGATATAATTGAAAGTTTAAGAATACATTGGCCAAATTGAAATGTTTAAGACTGAGATAGTATAATTACAATAGGTTTATAACTTTTTTTGATAATTTTTCTCTCATTTGTAAGATTTGGAATAGGAAGTACCTCGATGTATCTTGTTTGTAGATTTTTGGTTGCTTTTGTGTGAGTATAAATATAAATTGTTTGTCTAATTACTCTTATACTTGTTCATTTCACGTGACAACATTTTTTTGCCCGGGGGTGCTTGATTTTCTCGTCACAGATTTTCTATTTGTTCCCATTTTCATGTCACACACCGTATAGCAATCTTCAGGCGACTGGAAGAGTCCAAAACAATGATTCTGATTCGTATGGATTTTGTATTAATGATCGCAATTGGCAAAAACAGGGAATTAAAAGAATCTAGGGCCTAATTATTATTTTTGAGTGGTAATCTGCTTTTTAGTTTATCTTTCAAATATTTCTACTACTTTTTTGCCGAAACTTAGATGATAGAGTTGCTAACACTTCCAAGTCTACTATTGGTATTATTTGAAGGAAGCAACTCTCAACTAATTAGACTCTACTCGTTTTACTGAAAATTTAGGGTACGAATAATAATCATTTTGCTTCATAAATTAATTTCTAGCTAAAATTATTTATATTTCTTGGATGAGTTTTCGAGTAAAAATACTGTTTAATAATGATATCAAATTTCTGTTCGTGGAATAGAAGTTTGTTTGATAACGATATGAAATTTCGCCCTCCCAAGTGGCGGCGGAAGCGGTGGACGAACAGTGGTCAGCAATAGGTAGATGGTGGTGGGTGGGCAGTCGGTTAATAACAAGAGTAAGCAATGAGAATAGTTTTTATTTTTCATTTTTATTTCATAAATAAAAAAGTAAAAAAAAATACTTTTGATTTTTATTCCAAATTTATTTCTTAAGTAAAAATTTATATAAGAAATGGAAAAATAAAATTGCGTTATCAAACAGATTTCTATTCTAAACTTATTTTGAGGAACAAAAGAAAATAGAGAAATAGAAGAATAAAATGGTTATCATACGCACTCTTAATATTTTCAATTAATTTCTTAGGAGTAATTTTTGAGTACATGATAAATTTTTTCCTGGCATTTGGTTGAAATTTAAAAATGACCTGAAAATTATTTAATGCTGTTTGGATAAAACGTTAGATATCATTTTCAAATATGGGAAGCGAAAGTGGTTTTGGGCCAAATATTTCTGCACTTTTCTGGTCCAACTTACTCCCTTTCTCCTTCTTACCACTCTCTTTTCTCCCTTTTCACCGCCGGGCACCATGAAAAGCTCAACAACGTTCATTCACAGTGCAGCCATGGCGGTCACAGAATACAAAGTCAAATGGTGTTGATCAGGTGGCGGGAAAGCTCGAGAAGCCCTCCGACCCAAGTTTCTTGATTACTTGGCCATTTGATTGGTGAAATTTCCCCGCCCTGGCCTCTTCTTCTTCTTCTTCTTCTTTTTCCTTGAATTTTTACTGGTTGTGAACGGTGGCGGTGGTGGTCGCCATGGAGTCTGTGGTGGTTCTTGTTACTGCGGTTGGGAGTGGTTGTGAAGAAGGAAGGTTCAATGGGGTTGGCGATTTGGTTCCGTTTGGTGATCGATGGTGGCGGTGGATGACGATGGTGGGTAAATGGAAGCGTGGCATTCGCGCATGTTTCCAGAGAAGAGGAGAGAGATGATGATGAAACTGGCGTACGATGGCGAGAAGGGTAAGCAGCAATTTCTCGATTTTATGATCTGAAATCATTCTCCTCAGTTTTGAGCATGGCTTTTCCTCTCAATGAAAGTCATTTTCCGAGACTAGCTAAATTTCTAGCATCCAACACTAGAAAAGAAAGAAAGAAAGAAAGAAAGAAAGAAGGAAGGAAGGAAGATATTCACATAGGGATGGAAGAGGTGGGATGTGAAAAGCGAAGCAACAAACCCAATTGGCGTTCTGCAAAGTCCTGGTCTTCCTGGATTTCATTGAAGCTTCCTTCCCACATACGGATTGAACACGACTTTCCAGTTCATTAGTGGGATGATTAGAGAGTTACTTTCAGTTGATTATATGTTATTCGTTGGTATTTTCTAACTCGTTTACTGATTCCAGAGTAAAATATACCAAGTTGCTTAATGGAATAGTTGGTGTGCCTGACTTGTAGGTGTTTAGTGCAAAGAACGTGCTTTTGTTTTCCTTAATGAACAGACAAAGGTAGCTGACTCTACTAACTTGTAGATGCATAACAAAAAGTCTTTTCAAATAATATATCTGGGGAGAATTTCTAAACTTTACGAGAGGAGCACTTTTGGGCCCAAAGTATTTTATCTCGATTCCTTTAACCGTTGATATGTATCCTTGGAAGTCTTGGTCTTTGTTTAATGTTTTTGGGAGGTGAAGGTCTTGCTCGCCATCACTTTGCTTCACCATAACCCTTGCTGTTATATACAGTGACTCATTCACCCATTTTCTCTCTCTGTTAGCTCATTGTCACTTTGTTTCACCACAACCTGTGTTGTTTTCTACAGTTGATGGATTCACCCATGGCCATTGGGGAGATCCCTTTGAGTGCCTTCCTTCAGGTCCTGTTTGAGAAGCTGGCGTCTCTGGGACTGGACTATGTACAAAGGGAAGGAGCAACTTCCTTCTCTGGAATCAGCATCAACCTGCTCAATAAATGGGAGTGGATGCTGGACACAATCAATGCAGTGCTGGATGATGCAGAGGACAAGCAATTGAGCGGTAATGGTCTAGTGAAGCTATGACTGGACAATGTGATGGACTTGGCCTATGACATGGAAGACTTGCTTGATGAGTCAGTGATTGAATCCACTTAGGCCTGGTTGGAAGCAGAATCTAGCACATGCGGAGGTGGGGTGAAGTTCTATTTCTTTAGCCAATATAAATCTTCCAGATCTAACCCAAACTTGAGCTCGCTCATGTCTAAAACCGAGGTTCAGAAGATCAATCGCAGCTTGGAAGATACTGTTACCAGGAAGGCTTATCTAAGCTTGCCAGAGAGTGCTGTGGGCAGAACTTACTTCGCCAACAAAAGGCCCACAGCACTTGCCTGCTGGAGACTCGGTTTTTTGGCATGGAGAAGGAAGAAGCGGATGTACTCAAATTATTGACTGGTGAAGCTGAAAATTCTGATGCCACGCTGAGCATACTCCCCCTAGTTGGGATGGGCAGTGTTGGAAAGACGGCCTTGGCTCAGTGGCTTTATAATGATGCCAATGTGAGAAGCTGCTTTGAGAGAAGAGCATGGGTTTGCGTTTCGGATGTTTTTGATGTTCTCAACATAACAAAGACCATTTTGCTGTCAATCACCGAGTTGTTGTGTGAGGACAAAGATCTGAACTGGCCTCAAGTTAAGTTGATTATCGGGGAAGTTTCTTGTAATTTTAGATGATGTTTGGAATGAGAAGTACTTAGAATGGAGTGCCCTCTTAAAGCCATTTGAAGTAGGGGCTAAGGGAAGCAAGATTGTCTTCACAACTCGCAATCATTCGGTTATTTAACAGGAGCTTCACCTTATCCTTTGAAGGAGTTGTCCATTGATAATTGTACGAGCTTATTAGCCTTTCATGCTCTTGGAGCAACAAATTTTGAGAGGCACATTGATCTTGAAACCATAGACAAGAAAATAGCTGAAAAATATAAAGGTTCACCTTTGGCAGTGAAGGTATTAGGTGGTCTCCTACGTAATAAAGGGAATCCCGATGAATGGGAAGCTATCTCAAATAATAGAATGTGGGATCTTCTGAAGGGAAAAAATGATGAGGTTCTCCCAGTTTTGAAATTGAGATATGTACATCTTCCTTCTTATTTGAAGAGATGTTTTGCTTATGCAGTATTTACCAAGGATTACAAAATTGAGAGGGATAAGCTGGTATTCTTATGGATAGCAGAGGGCTTTTTGGATGGACAAAAAGGAAAGGAGAATAACTTGAGATTAGGATGGAATTACTTCAATGAGTTAGTATCTAGATCATTTCTTCAACAATCAAGTGTCATTGCATCAAGTTCTCAATGCATGATCTTTTGATTGATCTAGCAAAGTCAATTGGGGGCGGGACATGCTTTAGCTCAGGGGAGTCTCAACTAGCAAGAAATGAAGGTGATGCATCTCTTGTGAAAGCTCATTTTGCATCATTCATCTCGTCATGGTCTTTTACATCAAAATGCCTGAGAGCATATCACTAAATGAAGGTACTAAGAAGTTTAATGCTATTTCATATTGGATCTAATGAAGGCAGCAAGTTCCACATTTCCAACAAGGTGTTGTGTGACTTGCTAACAGAATTAACGTACATGAGGGTGTTCTCATTATGTCATTGTGACATCATAGAGGTACTGAATTGTGTTGGTGATTTAAAACATCTTTGATATCTCAATTTCTCATACAAAGACATCAAAAGACTGTCTGATTCAATTGTCGCCTTATGCAAATTCCAAGCTTTGATCTTAAGAGGTTGTCAAAAGCTTTCCATGTTGCCTCTAGGCATCACAAAAATTGGTGAGCTTATAGTTTCTTGACATTAGAGATACAGAGTCTAAATGAGATGCCTTTGGGTATCGGTAATTTGAAAAATGTTATTGTCTTGTTTAAGTTTGTGGCAGGAACAGAGAAGAGTTACAATTAAAGGAGTTGAAGAACTGGTCCCATCTTCAAGGAGAATTAGTTATATTAGAATTGCAAAAAGGGGATGAAGCTAGAGATGCTGTTGATGCTAATTTGTATGGAAAGCAAGGCCTTAGCAACATGTTCTTGCATTGGAGTGAAGATTTTGGAAACATGTGGAAAGATAAGCGTGAAGCATAGGTGCTTCACTCTTTGCGACCTCACACTAATCTTGAAAATCTCACTATCTCATCTTATGGTGGTGCAATAATCCCATAATGGTTAGATGGTCCATCCTATTCTAAGCTAGTGTCTTTGTGCTTACAGGGCTGTCCTAATGTTGTATCGCTGCTCCCACTTGGACAACTACCATCACTTAAGAAATTATCTCTTAATTGTCTATATGTAGTAAGAATGATAGGCTTTGAATTTTACAGAGTTAAAAGGCCTTTCTCATCCTCTACAACTTTGAAGTTTGAAGAGATGTTGGCATGGAAGGATTGGTCTCGTTATGTAGAGGCCCTGAAGAAGAAGAACCATTCTCTAGTTTTCAGCATCTTGTTGTCTAGAGTTGTCCTTTGTTGGTTGGGACATTGCCTTGTCAACTTGATCGTCTCATATAGCTTGAAATCCATTCATGCCAGCATTTGAATAATTCGACCAGTGTAATTGGTCTTCCATTTCTTTGTGAGTTATACCTTAAGGATTGTAATAAGGGGATTTTAAAGTGCTTGGTCAACCTAACTTCTTCAACCATTCTCAGGGTTCAAAATCTTGCAGAGCTTGTTGGTTTTAATGATGAGTTTATGAGCTACTTGGTCAAGCTAAAGGAGCTTCATATAAGAAGCTGAGACAAGCTAACATACTTGTACCAAGATGGAAATGAAACACAAAATCTTACTTGCTCCAAGAATTATGCATCCAAAGTTGTCCTAAATTCACATCTTTTGTGGTAGGAGAAGGAGAGATAGAGCTGCCTTTCAACCTCGAAACGATGGAATTGAGGGATTGTGCGAGTTTAGAAAAACTTCCAAGCAAGATTCACATCCTTAGAGATTTGTTAATTGAGAAGTGTCCAAAACTCATGGGATTATTAACCATTACTTCAAACGACCCCACCAGCACTAACCCGATGCCTCAACTTGCTGCTCTCAAAATACTTACTATGGGTCATTGCAGGGGAGTGAAGTCGCTGGAAGAAATTGCCTTAGAATTGCTGAATTCTTTGATTATTGACAGCTGTCTAAATTTGGGAAGACTACCACAGTGTCTTCACACACTCTCATCTCACTTTTTTGAAAATAAGTAAATATCCGACATTGGAAATAGAGTACTTCCCTCCCCTTCCCATCACCCTGTCATATTACTTTCTCTATAACTGTCTAAAGATAAAGTCACCAAATCAGTGGCATCATCTTACTTCTCTTCAAACGCCGTATATTATGTATTGCCAAAATATCAATTGCTTCCCCAAAGGAGGTTTGCCTCCCATTTGCTGGACCTTATAGTTTTAGCGTGTGACAATCTAAAGCAGCCAGTGAGAGAATGGGGCTTACCCATGCTCACATCCCTCACGTTTCTGTTAATTGACTTAAGCATGAGAGGGGAGGGAGAGAAAGTATGGTTTCCTTCAGATGACAAGGATGCATGGAGTCTTCTCTTTCCTTCCTCTCTAACCTGTCTTTGGATGTTTAAAATGAGGAACGTGGAAAGACTATCAAGCTATCTTCGCAACCATCTCTCCTCTCTCACATATTTACACCTTTATAATTGCCCGAAGTTGAGGTACTTGCCAGAGGATGGCCTCCCTCTCTCCCTCCGAGAACTGTGTATAGATGGATGCAATATTTTGAAAGATCATTTTTCAAAACTCCTTGGTGACTATTGGCCCCTCATCCAAGAGATCCCCAGCATCCTCATTGGTGACATTCGAATCCAATGAATCAATTCTTCAGTGTACAATCAGTTTTCTAGGGTTCGAGTCAATTTTTGGTTTTGATTTCAAATCCGCTTCCTCAATTCAATGTGTAATACAAATTGATATTTTCCCATGGAAATGTTTCCCATGAATTTACAAAAACTAGCCACTGTAGGTCAAAGACTGACGTCTGAGGAGGTGTCCTTGTTGGGTTGGATCAGCTCTGTTTTGTTGGACAATAAACTGTAGGATGACATATCTTGCTATATTGATGACATATCTTGAACTCTGCTTGATGCCCAAACAAATTGTGAATGAAAATGCACTATGCTTTGCATGAGAATCCGAATAAATCATAGCATTCCGCAATCATATTCCTTTGCATTTTCAGCATTTGTTGTGTGTTCTCTGCCCAACAATCTTTTGCCTGTGCCCTGGCTCATTCCCCATTATAATCTATATTGGCAAAGTCTCCTTGAAGGATCAATTGCGAATGCTTTTGAGGTAGGACTAATGCTGTCAATTTTATGTGTCATTATTTGCAATTAAAAAAAGAAAGAAAAGGAAGCCACTAATTTTATTTGGTGCACTAGTATGTTCTACTTTTTCTTCTAATAAATATGATCTATATAAGAATAATCTTTTCAATATCTTAAAACATGATTAGTTATGTGGAAACCCATGATATGATGTAGTTCTTTTTAATGGTTTTCTTAAGAATCAGAACCTTCTTTTTGTTGATGATGATCCTTTGCTGTATTAAGCAGTCAATCTGGGATAAAATTCTAGGGCAGCTCATGGCTCCAAGCTTTCAATACAACTCCAAATAAAGATAGGATTGATATTCCGTAAATCACCTTCCATTTGGATCTTGATCTCTGGCGGTTTAGGAACTATTGCTTGCAGCTTGCTAGAATTTTCAGCCAATACACTTATGCTAGTTTGGTCAAGATTGTAATGATATGCTGCTTGCCTCTAGGTATGCATTGTTAGTGGTGACCTTCGGGTTTGCATTTGTATTTCACTCCATCGCAAAATATGATTTCGTCATACATTATGTCATTTTATCTGAAAATACCTTTTTATGTGACATTCTTCCTACAGGGAGTTTCTAAACAAAAGCTTCAAGCTCACTTGGGTTCCTTTGGCGTGACTGGAAATCTTGCGCTTCAACCAATGTGTTGTCTGGTGCATCTCCTCTCTCTTTGCTACTGTTCGTGTGTAAATTTTTTGTTGAAGCAATTTTCATATGACATTGTGAAGCTCTATTGGAGGTTAGTTAATTTGTAATATGAATCGTGGTTCACTATGTACTTTTCTTGAGGTTTTTTGGATGTTAGTGCACATATAACATGGTGCTTTGACCATATAAATATGTGGTCAGGAAAGTAGAGTTGCATTTGCCCAAATAACTTTCAAGAAAGCTCGTGTAGTTATGCTTGACCAGCCATCCAATCATTTGGTAAGTTTAAGTCATTTTTCTCCATTTTATCACTTTGATTACTTTTTCAGTTATATTTGTTGTTCTTCTTCCACCAATTGAACTCATCGGAAGCTGGTCTTTACATTGAAAATACAGTAGCACCAATTGGTGGACACAGCCACAAAGAACCTCTGCCATCTTACATCTAGCTTATAGTGGAACATAAACCAATCTAATTGTTCCAATTGGCAAAATATTGGGAATAGAACAATTATGCTAACCCCAATCAGTAATACATTAGTCTATAATACCGAGGAGTTCAGATATCTGTGCCTATTGGTGGTATTGGGCTTTGTACATAATTAATGTGGACATTTCATTGTTTATAATTGTGGACTTTAAGTTCTGCTCTGATGACCCACTAAAGTGGTATCTTTGTAAATTGTTAGTTTCTTGTCTAAGGATAGATAGAGTATGACTCTGCGTTTTTTACTATCCCCAACTGTAGGATTTAGATGCAGTTGAGGTGCTCATTCAAGGTCTGGCCTTGTTCTAAGGAGGAATTCTGATGGTGAGATTGATTTTCTTGCCAAGACACGTCAATTTGACCAACAATGGGGCATCTTCACCGCTAATAGCCCTTTTTCCACCTTGATTTGCAGGTTGTTCACAAAGAGCATCTAATATCTATAAGTGGCAAGGTAGCGCTTTTCCATGGGGATTTCCAGGATTTATACTTCACTTCTCGTAGAATCAGATGAGTTTAGTCCTTGTTATCAGGAAGGGGCCGTTCACCGACAAAACAGAAATTGAGGCTTAGCTACCAATATAAAGCAGACGAAGAGAGGATGTCTCCTGATGTACAGGACGTACTTATAGTTGCATCAACTCTCGTTTGTCATTTAATCATAAGATATATTCAGCAAAAAAAAAAGAAAATCATCATAAGAAAGGGTCACTAATTTCTGAGATTTAAAAAGTGAAGTATCCTGGCTCTTGTCTTGTTTGTTCATTTGTGTTTACTGCCGGTTGTATGCATAGAATTTTGTTTGTCTGATCACTCTTATAGTTGTTTATTATGCATGGAAGATAATTTTTATACAGGCCTAATTGATCCCTTTCCAGATTTTTTTTTTATTTTTCTTATGTTTTTGTCATGCCATATGTTATTCTTCAAGTTGAAGAGTCTTTAATACAAATGACAGGATGATTCAAACTGTATTGATTAATGATAATGGCGAGTAGCGAAGGCTAGGGTTTTTACTTTGTTTTCAATACACACACACACACATATATATATATATATATATATGTATGTATGTATGTATGTATATATATTTATATTTCTGACAGGATCATTTTGGAATTTGTTATTACTTGAAGTAAGAAATTCTCAACTAGCACCTATGCATATAAAACCAACTTTCTCAGGTTAGTATGATATGAAAAGCTTATTTTGATATGAAGACAAGAGTAATAGATATAAATTGCCTGATAGAAATCACTCTCTTTTATTAGTTTGCTTCTCAAAATTTATCTTATAACGTCATGCCGTAAACTTTCACAATATGCATCGAATCAGCCAAAATCCTTTGGAATAGTGTCCTTATAGATTAGAATGTTTTATGGTACGATACGTGGATCACAAGCAAGGTAGAATTAGGTCTGAACGAAGTATTCTCACTTAAAAATAGAATTAGGTCCGAACGAAGTATTCTCACTTAAAATATTTCCTCAAACCAATTGGACAGGAAAACAATATCTTCACTTTTCTTTTGGGTAAATAAATATGTGCAAAAGTCTGAAAAGGCACAACAAATCTTTGAGGTAGTGAAATACTAGCTAGATCACCTTGTGACGTCTTGAAATTAGAGCCATTTGAGGGATGGATGGACATGAATTTCGTCAATGCATTGTTGGTTGATCTCACTCGGAACTGATCACTTCTGAGTACTGACCTTGAGGGGAAAGGCTAATGAGGACAGAACTCATGTGACTAAAGAACTTGACTTGGGAAAATAATTCGACTGTGAGACTTGCGTAAAGATGATTTTGTAGTTATGCAGGCCGATTTCAGGATTGACTAGAAGTTGATTCGCGGATAGAACATAATGGGATGACGGGTGATTCTATTTACTGTTATTGAGCCCGTGAACGACCCTATGTTGATCTTGGGTAATCATGTACTTTGAAATAAGAATCTATCCTTCACAATTTCATGTAGTCAATGACGTCCATGTGTCGAGAAGTCTTGAAAGTGATTTGGCATGAGTTGGTTATGCGTGAATCCTCGAAACGGCTTGTTAGTCTGAGTTGTACTAAAATGGCATTTGGATGAAATTGACGTGGCATGAGAATCTAAGATTAGACTTCGAATTTTCGGGAACGTTCGAGACGGACTTTTGGACAGTTCTTCTTCGACAGTTGACAGTGTCAATTGAGCCGAGCATTTGGAAAATGGGTTTATGGACTGAGGAAATGAGCCTATGAGGACGTGGGCCGGGCAAGACCAATGTGGACCTCACTACCGTGGTAGACCCGAGACAAGCAAGTGAGCTCGTTGGATCAAATCGACCAATTTATCCTTCTAAGCCCATTGTCTAACATTGAGCTGTTTCGAGCCCAATTGATTCCTAAGCCTGTTCCTATTTATTTTCTAGCCTGTTTCTTAGACTCACCCTTCATTTTCAGCCCAAGGGCAATTTGGGAAACGTGCAAGGTGGAAATGACCATTTTGCCCCTATATATTTTGAAAAAAGAACAAAAGAAGAGAGAGAAGATGATGTCATTTTGCCTTGGGAGTTGGGGCTAGCATTTATGGCCTTGCTGAGGCTTATCTTCAGCCCTCACTTCACTCTCTCTCTCCTCTTCATCTCTTTCAAAAACTGCACACTTCTTTTCCTTGTTTTCCCTTCCTTCCTTCTGTTTTTCCTTCTGACATTCCTCAGAAAAATCGAGTTGTTCATGCCCTTCCCATGCGAATCACCACCCGTGCCACCCACCATCGTGCTTAGGACATCTAAATCGTCGGAGTCGCTGGCCGACCCGCCGGCCGGCCATAAGCCGGATGCTCCCTAACCGTCTACTATAGCGATTGTCTGCCCAGCAGCGCCTGTTTCAGCCATTTTCCTTCGGTTCCAACCCAACCATCGCCCATCCCAACAGTTCCCCCTCAACCCCCAGGTGTCGCCGATTGCTGGCCAACCGCTCGTCAGAGTTCTGGCTAGCCCGTTTTGCTTCGATCAGCTACTTTCCTCCTATGCAGTCAGTTTTTCAGAAGTTGCAGAGGGAGTCCGAGGTTGCTGCTGCTGTTTTGACCTTGGGACCGCCTTGGATTACTGTGGTAGAGGTCCCCGGGTGTCACCTTCATCGCCGTCGCCGCGTTCTTGTCGCCGGCCCTCTTAACGGGTTAGTTTAGCCCCTAATCCTTTGTTAGTGCCTAAACTTGCTTAGGGTTGGGTTAGTTAGTGTTAGTGCCAGTTTAGGAAGTTTAATTGAGTTGTATTAGCCCTAAGATAGGTGGTTAGATAGATGGTTAAGATTAGATTAGCTTAATGTTGCTTGTTATGCTTAATTGAGCTTATTTGTTGCTTAATTGTGTTTTGTGGTTAATTAAGCATGATTTGCCTAAATTGGTTGATTAATTGTTTTAATTAATGTTTTTTTTAATTTCTGAATTTAATGTTTTAATTAATTTAATTCTGAAAATTACTATTCACGATTACTATTCACAAAATGTTCATAATTACTATTCATGGCATTGTACATACGGAAGCTAATTTTAGTCTTAATTTGATGTGTTCTTGGTTGTTATGCTTTCTTGAAGTGCCGATTGTTAATTATACCTGTGTATAATGAGGAAATGCATAATCGAAGACCGATTGGAATTGAAAGTGTTTGGTTTATTGAGTTATTCCCGAGAATTAGAGAATGTACGTGATTGTTGATTGGTTGGATTTGAAATTTTGGAATTGTCGATTGTTGAATGACATATTGCATGGGTTATTTAAAATGGCATGTCACATGAGCATGAGTGATGTTGCATTCACGACAGAGCAAAGATATAAATGGATTGCTTGATGATATGTTGCATGATCACATTAAGAGAGGGAACCCAGTGTTGCTGGAAGACCGCCAATCCTTATGGGGTTGTGCCGTGGCTGTTTGGTCGCTTGCCTTCAATTGGTTTTCTGACAGGGAGGGGTTCTATGTGGGACTACGGTAGTAGGTGGGTCCTATGCTCCTTCAAGATTGCCGTATTGGGAGTGAGCCCTTGACGTCGCCATGCCTCGAGATAAAGAGGACGAAGCTAGCTTGGCCAAGAATCACCAACCATAAGGTTGTGCCATGGCCCGGAAGGGAGGGGTCTTAATAATCAAAGCATATGTGAATGCTGAGACATGAGAAAGCTGTGTATAATGCTCTAATTATTCGCATGCTCTTAATGTCGTGATGATCACATTATTTATGGCACGCATGCATGAATTGTCAATCGTGCAGGGTGTGGCAATGGCCATGTGAGATTGCTTGTGACGCGACTCGCATGTGATTGATGAATTATATCCTCTAACGGCCATGTGCCTTGCTTGCATTGTACGAGATTTGACGTGCAGGGTATGGCATACTAGGTAAGGTTGCATGTGAACCAAATATTGATTGTTGGTTGACCCTGTCTGTTGTTTGGTTGCGGGTTGCTGGTTGTTTGTTGTTGGGTTGAGTGTGGGGTGGTTCTAGAGAGATATCTTGGATGGAGTTGGTGTACTAACCAGGGTTTAGAGGGAGAACTTACTGAGATTTTATCTCACTGATTATTGTATAACCACTTTCAAGCCCCTAGAATGGCGTACTTGCAGTGGAGAATCTTATCCCCGCTCTACCAGTGATCGACTCGACGGAGCTTGAGTCCGATGGGTCCGAGTGACAGTGATGCTAAACCCGATGGTTCATTTTATATAGCTGGATTAGGCTAGTTTCTTTTTGGCCTAGCTTAGAGGATGGATCGGTCTCTCTGATGGACTGTAAATTAGAAATAATCCTCCATTGGTTATCCAGTAAAATGAATAAATGAGTAGTTGATGTTGTTCTTGTTGTTCATCCCTCTATCCTTAATTGATTGCTTGATTGTTTGTTGAACTGGGGATGATTCGTCTTCCGCTTGCTCATAATGAAAGATAAAATGAATGGTCGTCGACAAGTCCTGGAACGTCGCTTTCTATCAACCAAGGGAAGGGATTGTCACGTGCTCAGGGTTCGGGGCGTGACACACCTAATGATAAAGGTCCTAAGTCATTGAAGGGACTAGAATGCATGTTCTTCTCATCACACACCCTTCATCCTCTTCCTTCAATAACTACCAATACTTTTTAAAACATAACAATCTTACTTTATACATGTGCATAGTGCGTGCCTTGCCTCTAGTGTAAAATTATGAATTAATCCGAATAAAGATTCTTTAAATTTAGAGTTGATATTTTGTGCCCCTATAGAGGATGCCACATTTGTGAATCTAATGATCTACATAGAATTGGTACAACTAGTTGGGGCATTGCGAAATTTCCAACTCAAGAAATTAGATGACATTCATCCAAATCTCATCAACTGTGTTCTAACTGCTCTAGATAAGAGCCATATGCATTGGTCAAAGATCATATTAATCTAGTTCATGGGGTTTGCAAAATGTCCATTGAGACTCTAGGTAGTTGATTTCCACACCTGTGTTTTGAATTAGTTCACAAAAAAAGAAAGAAAGAATGTAATGATCTAAATTTGCCCAATTGTTAGAATACCTTACTCCCCAATTGTTTCCTAAAATGATAATCACCAATCTTATAAAAGAATATACTTTCTTTGTCACTTTGTCTAAACATGCAAACGAGAGCTCAGTCACTTTTTCCCCACTTTAAACTAATCATTGAGCTTTGAGGGTAGTTCCACTATGACAATCAACTTGGTCAGATTCAACTAGTAGCTTGAAATTGAATAGTATTTTTATTGCTGACTGTGAATAATTCGAAGAATGTCCAGCATCACAATATGATGTGGGATTGAAATTATATATTACCAAATGGTGATGTTTTCAATATGGGACTCCCTGATATAATTGTATGGCAAAAATTATGAGAGATAAAAAATGGAAAATGAAAACAAAAGAGATTGCTAAAAGTAGCAGCAATAGCAGAAGCAGTCTAGAATATCAAGAAACCCCAACCTCAACCTATTTTATGCCTCTAAAGTTTTATGTTAAGAATGATTAATATATTCTTGTAAGCCGGTTTCTTCAAAGCTCTCTTTTTAATCAAAGTGATGACTATTTGTTTTCAAGAAAAGCCATATTCATCTGGTTCTAATTTCCCATTCTGTTCCCAGAGAATCCCATAGTACCGACACTATCTACAGCAAAAAGCTTTCTCTCCCCTGGAAATTGTGGAAACGCAAACTTCTAGGATTCAAAGCTGAAAGATTCATAAATAAATTGTGCAAAAAATTGATGTGCCTTTCTATGGTTTATTGAATCACTCTATCCATATAATTGTGATATGATTGGGTTATAGAGCAAGTGATATTGAAATCCTGGGTATTAAGTAAAACCATCTCATGTTAGAAATAAATGGCATAAAAGAGAGCCAACATGAACTTGTATCTATTGATCCATCTTCCTACCAGAGGTGAATCTAATAGAACTGCAGTGATCAGTGCATTAAATTTGCAATTGAAAGTCTCAGTTTCTTCTTATATGACAAGATTAAGGAAGATTCAAATTCACGTGGCAGGAAACTTTATTTTAGTTTTAAAAAGGTTTCACAGTCACAAAGTTTTTCAATCCAGCAACTACATGAAACAAACTTGGTTACTAGATTTGGAAAGGGCCTCAAAACCACTTGCTCTCTTGCCATAGTAATCCCAAAAGTGTCCAAAAAAGTGCTCAAATTTCAACGGATCACGCTCAAAGATCACTCAAAAGTAGCAACAGTATTTGGGCGATATATTAGGATATCAAGGGCACAAAAATCTGGTTACCGTGCACAAACGGGTATAAGTAAGCTATGTCAAAAAATTTCTCAATTCCTTTCATAAATTAGTTTTACAAATTAACATATTTATGCTTTCACAATTCGTCCATCAAGATAGATAATTTCACATAGCATTTCTCAAATCATTTCACAAATAATCAACTCCCAAACTATTTCAAGAGATGCTTTGCTATGCCATTTCAACTACTAAAAGGATAGTCAACGTCCGATCCAGCTTCATGCGACAAATATACTCTAAACGACATGCAATGCATCTTCTATAACTTATAACATATTTAATTTATGTTATTATCAAGACAAGAGTTCAAAAATCATAGAAGAAACAAGCGCTAGTCACTTGAAAATGGAGAAAAGAACAGCCCAAGTGTCAAAACTTGGCACGAGGGGACACTTAAGTGCCAAAAGTTACAAAAGGTACATTTAAGTGCCACTTTTTTTTTAAATTAGATCACTTAAGTACCAACTTCGATGAAGGTCGTCGGAAATCCAACGTGGCTTATTTTAATAATATAACTCGCTTATGTGGCTTGCCGGAAGCTAAGTCAGCAAAACCTTAGCTAAAACAACGTTATTTTGGTGCTGATGTGGCATTTAAAAAATATATTAATTAAATAATTTTCAAAAAAAAATTGAAAAAATTATTTTAAAATTGATTAATTAAAAAAAAAGAGGAAGTGGGAGGGTCGAGCAAAGGCTGTGTAGCCCTCACTACTGCCCCCGTTGCCGCCCCACCATCGCTAGGAAGGGCCGGTGATAGTGGGGCAAGGGTCGGCCGAGGTCCTTGGGCCTTAACCAATGGCCGAGAACCCTGGCCAACTTGCGGTGAGGGCTACACAGCCCTCGCCCAAACCCTCCCCTTCTTTTTTCTTTTTTTAATAAAATCTATTTTTTAATTTTTTTTGGTATGACTTTTTTTTGCCATGTGGATAATTTCTTTTTTTTTTATTAACTTGCCACGTGGATATTTGTTTTGAAAAAAATTGCTCCGTCAGAAAATAAAATCGGCGAAAAATGACACATGTGCTGTTTGGCTGGATTTTTTTGCAGTTGGCACTTGACTGATTTTTATTGCTCCGATTTTGGTACTTAAGTGTACTTTTCTGAACTTTTGACAAAGTTACCTCAAATGAAGGAACATGAAATCCAATTAAGTAACTGAGAAACGGATATCAAAATCAATTAGATAAGTACCTTAACTAAGATTAGACTAAACTAAGTTTATTTGGTAACAAATAATTTTGATGCACCAATAAAAGGCTCGCCCAAAGTAGATAGTTATTGTTGTCCGTTGTATTGCGTCAACTAATGTGCAAAATTTAAAAAAGGAACTCTACCGACTTCTATTTCAAATAGGTCCAAAGTCATTGGAAAACTAACTCTACATGCTTAAAAGGAGAACTCACCTTCAGCCCAAAAGAGGTCCATGAATTGGCGAAATCAGTGCCAAACATAATAGTTCAAATATGGTTCCGATCGTGGGCAATAAACTTCAAAATTTCACCACAACCAAACCGTAATCCTAAGTTGACTTCCATAAAATCGCATAGTTTCATGACACATCAAAGTTTTGTTACTACATGATTTCATAGCTCAACAACCTCTACAATCAACCTAGCAACCAAAAACCCAAATGGAATTGAAATTACAGCTTAATCTAGAAAAATTTCTTTAGTTAGGTGCTTATTAATCCAACGTGTCAAGATGTATCCAGCAAACTTGAACTGAACCCTTTCTCTCTCTAGCACGTGGTTCACTTCACTTTTCCAGCTTTATTCTTCTTTCTCCCTCTAAACTATTCCTCTTTTATCTGATAAGCAAACTACAACAATTATAACTAAGCTTATTGGCGATATTTGCAGGATTTGCGCTCCTATTCGAGGAAACAAGAGATTATAGACAAATCTATATATTGATAGTTTTCCTATTCAAGGAAACGAGAGATTATAGGCAAATCTGCATATTGATTTTTTTCCTATTTTTTGGAGTTTCTTGTTTTTCGGGTTTGCTAGCTTCCTTTGTTGTAGCAACCCTTGTATAAATTGCAAAATAATGGCAGCTTAACTCTCATGACAAAAAATAAGAGAGTTGAGAGTTTTGTCCGAGGACGTAGGCACATTGTTGAACCTAGTAATTCTTGTATTCTTTTTTGTGATTACTTGACTAAAATTCAACATGGTATCGGAGCAAGTTTGATTCAACTTGTGATTTTTTTTTGGTGCTTGTTCCTCTCTTTGTTGCTGTCATATCCTTGTTATTACTAGCAACAATCATGGAGGGGTCAAAGAAGTCAGGAGATGCATCCAACGCAACAAAGGTGCAGAAGACAAACAACTAGCGGTTGACTTCATTGTTGCTAATAGGGGTGAGTGCGGTTCCCGGGTAGAACTGGGAACCGGAGAACCGCACCGGAGGGTCCGGTTCGGTTCCCGGTTCTAGGGAGACCGGTTCCTCATTTCCCGGAACCGGCGGTTCCGGTTCCGGTTCCTGGTTCCTCATAGAACCGGAACCGGAACCAGAACCGGAACCGGGGGTCTACACCTCCCCCTTATCTTTCCCAAAAAAATCCCTAATTCTAAGTTTCTAACCCTAATCTCTTCCCTCTCTCAGTCTCTCCCCAGATTCACGCGCACGCCTAACTTCTTCAATTCTTCTTACTGCGGCACTGCCTTGAACCCTCGACCGTTGCTCGCCGCTCGTGGCATAATCTTGTTCTTTAATTTGTGAGACTTGTGCTGTACCTCTTGCTTTGCAATATGATGACATGATTGTTTTATGACTTAGGGAGATCTTCATAGAAATTGTGTCGTTATCATTATAAAAACTATGTTGAAAGGGATGATCATGGTTCCCGATTCTAGGGAGAGAGGTTCTGGTTCCCGGTTCTTCTTTTTTCAAAATCGGAACCGGCTCCACTTAAATGAAAAAAGAAAAGAAAAAAAGAACCTGTTGGACCTTGGAACCGGAACCGGAACCTGTAAGAGGGTAGGTTCTAGGTTCCAGATTTCGACGGGTAGGTTCCGGGTTCCAAAAACTGAGGAACCTGTACCCGATGGTAGGTTCCAGGTTCCAAGCAGAACCTGTGAGGAACCTGGAATAGCTCACCCCTAATTGCTAAATGAAAAAAAAACCTTCCTTGGTCATGAGCTGTAACAGTTGCTCTTGGGGGTAGATCAAAGCTTGGTCATATCAATAGGAAGATTAAAGCCCCTCCAACGACAGATTCCAAATTTGATGAATGGCAAGCGAATGACCACAATGTGATGTCTTGGATATTCAATTCCATGGAACCGGAGATCTATGAGATATTTGCATACTCAGAGTCAGCCAAGGCATTGTGGGATTCGATAAATGAGATGTATGGTCAAGCCATAAATGCATCTCGAATCTTTGAGTTGCAGCAAGGACTTGCTCGTTCTAAGCAAGGCACAACACAATCTTTCACTGAACACCTAGGAAAAATGAAGAAGCAATGGTATGAGCTTCGTCAATATAGACCTTCAACCCAAAATGTGATGGATTATGTCAATCGAGAAGAGCAAGATAAAATCTTTCAGCTATTAGTAAGCATCAGGCTTGAATTTGAGGACACTAAACGTCAAATTCTTATGAGTCCTCAACTACCTACTTTCAATGAAGTATGTGCCATTATCCAAAGTGAGGAAACAAGGAGACGTGTCATGCCTTCAGCTCCAATTGCATTAGAAGAGCTTGGTGAACAATTGGCCCACAATGCTATCAACACGAAACAAGGAGACCCTACTGCTCGATTTGCCAAAGGAAAATTTAAGAAACCAGAGCGATTTCATTGTGACCATTGCAAGCGCGATGGCCATTCCAAAGAGAGGTGCTGGGTCCTTCATCTGCATTTGCATCTTTCTAAAGACAAGGGTTCAGAAGCTAAGGTGGCAGTCCAAGACAATCCAAATGATTTTTAATCCAAATTGGAGGTTTTGTCTCAACAAGTTCAGCAATTACTTCAGATACATGGCAATGGAACGAATGCTTCTAGCGTTGAAACTAGAAATTTGGCTATGACATCTGGTAATGTTCATGCTTACTCAATTTTATTCAAAACTCAATTTATTGTTGACTTTGGGGCTATAGACCACATGTGTGGTTCTCCAAATTTGCTATCCAGTATTACTTCAGGCATGTCATATCCACCTACTACTATTGCTAATGGTGGGCAAGTTCCAACTAAGGGTGTTGGACAAATTAATTTTTTCTCAAATAATTCTGAAGCATTATTGGTACCTGAATTATCCTCAAATTTAATGTCAGTTAGCAAATATCATAGAATAGCTTCGTCTAAACCTACGAAGCTATTCTGTGATAATCAAGCAGCAGCACACATTGCTTCAAAGCCATTCTTTCATGAGAAGACCAAACACATAGAGGTCGATTGTCACTTTGTAAGGGAAAAGGTTCAAGACAAGACGATAGAGACACTATATATTCGTAGTAAGGATCAACTTGCTGATGTCTTCACCAAAGCTTTATCCAAGGGAGTATTTCAAGATATGTTGAACAAGTTGACCTCTGACGATGTCTTCGCTCCAACTTGAGGGGGGGTATTGACGATACTTGCAGGATTTGCGCTCCTATTCGAGGAAACAAGAGATTATAGACAAATCTATATATTGATAGTTTTCCTACTCCAGGAAAGGAGAGATTATAGGCAAATCTGCATATTGATTTTTTTCCTATTTTTTGGAGTTTCTTGTTTTCGGGTTTGCTTGCTTCCTTTGTTGTAGCAACCCTTGTATAAATTGCAAAATAATGGCAGCTTAACTCTCATGACAAAAAATAAGAGAGTTGAGAGTTTTGTTTGAGGACGTAGGCACATTGCTGAACCTCGTAATTCTTATGTTCTTTTTTGGGATTACTTTACTAAAATTCAACAAAGCTGAAGGAAGTTATTCTGTTGGGCTTCAAAGATGCAGCTTCATGGGCGTAATAAATGAGAACTGGGTCTCTTGAGCCTAAGGCCATCTGTTTTTTGTTTTTTTGTTTTTAAAAGACCATTTCCTTACAGTAGCAACTCTTGTTAAAGTCTTGGACATAGGATGGGGAAATTTTTTTGAATGAACCCGGAGCATGTGAGCCCAGCTCACATCCACTATTGAATGATGTGAGCTCCATGTTGAACCCAACTTTTCACGGTGTATGTGAGAAATTGTAAATCCTAGAATTCATTCTTTTCATTATGAATGTATCTATAGATTAAGTTAGTTTAGTCATTAGGCAATTTAAGGTAACTGGCTATGATGGTTAGTCCGGCTAGTAGTGCCGAATGTGACAGAGGGATAGAGTTGGAATGAGTCATCCTACGGAGGTGCTGATGACGGCGGCATGCCAATGGCCATTGGATGGGTGGCGCTCTCTATGTCACCCTATTTGTGTTTTTTTTTTTCCTTTTCAGTTTTTTGCTGTTTTTTTCTTGTTCGCTTTTCTTTTTGCCTTTTTTCTCGTATCAAACTTAAACTTGTAAACATTAATGAAAACCTAGAGACAATTCTAGTAAAAAAGTACAATAGAGATTAATGAATGAAAATCCCCAATATGATTAAACATGATAATAGTTAAACGAAAATTATAGTTTTGTTAATTTTACATGTAAAAAGTGGAAATTTCACTAGTAATAGAAAAAGAGACATTCACATAGCGATGAACAAGAAATGCAAAAAGTGAAGGAAGTCTTGGTCTTCCTGGAAATGATTAAAGTTTCTCTCCCATCGTTACCTCTTCTTTTTTTTTTTTGCAAAGTCTTGGTCTTCGTGGAATCGATTAAAGTTTCTCTCCCATCATCACTTTTTTCTCACAAAGTCTTGTTCTATATGGAATTGATTAAAGTTTCTCTCCCATCATCACTTTTTTTTCACAAAGTCTTGGTCTATATGGAATCGATTAAAGTTTCTCTCCCATTATTACTTTCTCGTAATGTGCTTCACTTTTGCTTCGCATGCAATGCGTGGAAATTATCTACTTTTGCTTCACTTTTTAGGGAAAAAAAAAGCACATGATGTCCAACAAAGTCTTTGGGAATATTCTCTAAATATTGCAAAACAAACACTAATAGACAAAAAGTATTTTATGTCGATTTCTATAATCTCTTATGTGTATCTTTAAAAGTCTGGGTCTTCCTAAAGTCTACAATTTTCTCTCTTCATTAGCTCCTTATCACTCAACCCTTGTTTATCTCTTCAGTGGCCAATTCACCCCTGACCATTAGGAAGATCCTTTTGGGTTCCTACTTGGCTTCCTTCTTATACTAATTTCTAGTATTGTTAATTTTAAGCAAGACATGTAACATGTGGAAATTCTACTAGTAATGGAAAAGGAGATATTCACATAGGAATCGAAGAGGAGGGATGTGAAAAGTGAAATAACAAAGCCAATTTACATCTTGCAAAGTCTCTGTCTTCCTAGAATTGATTAAAGTTTCTTTCCCGTTATCACTTTTTCCCTTTTGCTTCACATTTTACACAAAAAAGTTGATGAGTCGCTAAAGTCTTGGTCTTCCTAATATGCCAAGAAGTTTGAGTTAGACCGAAGAGCGTAAGTTTTAATGTGCGTTATGTCCTCAAGCTAGATTGTTGTCCTTTTTCTTCAAATCAATACTTCTGGATGTCGTTTGAAACAGAGGACCCTTTCTTTTGACCAAAGCATGTGATTTTGTTTTCCCTATCAAACAGATAAACCTAGCAGTCTTTGATGACTTGTGGATGTGTAATAGAAAATAAAATGCCATTGTTGGCTCTATCCTCAATAATTTAGGTTTCAATTACATTGACAAAGTGGCGATCCTTTGATGTTGTTTTGGCCCCATGATGCACGAGGAGCTGCCAAGGAGGCATAAGTTGGCACGAGATGGCTAGATGCAAAATCCTTGCGACAAATACCATGTCATGATGGAGTTGGACATAATTTTGAGCCTTCAGATATAGATGTCAGGCCTCAAATTAATTATATGGGCTAAAGTCAAGTCTCAAATTGTTTGTGTACAGGCTACCGATAGTGCATGATTGTGAATTCTCCAAAATCACTATAATTAGCATACACACCAAGGCAAAATACTAATTCGCTTCAAGTAATATTAGAGGAAAGGCATAATACCAATTTGTGCACTCACTCAAAATAAGTAGGTTGAATCGTCCTCAAAATTCTAAAATTGTACATAATGCAGATTCATTGTGTAGAAAATTTTCCATACCAATTGGTTTGGTCTCCCCACTCGAAAAAGAAAAACAAATTTTGATTATCATGCAAGACATGCTAGACTCCAACTTGATGTAATATGAAGGCTCTCCCTCTCTCTCTCTCTCTCTCTGAACCTACAATATCTATGGACTAATTTTATTATAACATTCAAGAATACCATATGAGTCTTAAATGCTCTCCTCTTTGAATGAAAATGGTGAACATTTTCATTTTCAGCCTTCAGTAATTGGTAGATGAAATATAAATTAGTACATTAGGGGGGTTCCTTGATGGTCAAGTCCATGAACCTACAAAATCTATGGATTAATTTAAAAAAAAATTCAGGAATACCATATGAGTCTTAAATGCTCTTCTTTTCGAATGAAAAATGGTCAATGTCATTTTCATTTTCAGCCTTCAATAAATAATTGGCGGATGAAATACAAATTAGTGCATTGGGGGGGGGGGGGGTTGTTTCCCTTGGAGGGTCAAGTCTTTAATATACTTGATTGGATATGATGGCAAAAAAGGCTAACGCAAGGCCCTCCCAGTTCCATCATTTTGTTTTAGCATATATGGGATTAATCTTTTGTCACTATTGGTGAATATGATCCAATAATTGTTTTGTTGATATAAATAGCCTCCATGATTCCCCACATCCTTGGGTTAACTAAAGTTATGCCACTATTGATGAATAATAAAAGCTATCAAATCTATTAAGATATGAAATGTGGTTGGAACCTTAAAAAATCTCTCCACGGCTCTTCAAGTTGAACTATCTCGGGTTTCTACTCTTTACCGTGTAAAATGCAATAACATAAAACCTTTAAATACTTAAACTTTTTTGATAGAGAACAACAAGAGGAATTAGCTTAGTTCAATCCGAAAGACGAACATATTAATTTCGATAGGATTAGAAGTTAGATAAAAATCTCAATGTATGAACTAGGGGAGAATAGTTTTAGGTTCTTTTCAGATTTCATCTCAAATCTGGAATCTACCATTCGGAACAAATTCCTCATTTTTTGAAACCTGGAACGTACCGTATATGTCCTAAAATGTAGAACCCCTATTGTTCTCTTCAATGATCGGTAAATCCATGACCATTGGAGAGATCTTTGCGGGTCCCTTCTTGAGTTCCTTCGTATACTACTTTTTTTTTATTGTTGATTGTAAGCAAGACATATAACGTGTGGAAATCCTACTAGTAATGGAAAAAGAGACATTCACATAGGAATCGAAGAGGAGGTATGTGAAAAGTGAACTAACAAAGCCAATTTACGTTCTTCAAATTCTTGGTCTTCCTAGAATTGATTAAAGTTTCTTTCCCATTATCACTTTTCCCCTTTTGCTTCACACTATACACAAAAAAGTTGATGACTCACTGAAGTCTCGGTCTTCCTAATACGCCAAGAAGTTTGAGTTAGACCGAAGAGCGTGAGTTTCAATGTGCATTATGTCCTCGAGAACTTCTCGATGTAGTTTGAAATAGAGGACCATTTCTTTTGACCAAATCACGTGATTTTGTTTTCCTCATCAAACAGACAAACCTAGCAGTCTTTGATGACTTGTGGATGCATAATAGAAAATAAAATGCCATTGTTGGCTCTATCCTCAATAATTTAGGTTTCAATTACATTGACAAAGTGGCGATCCTTTGATGTTGTTTTGGCCCCATGATGCACGAGGAGCTGCCAAGGAGGCATAAGTTGGCACGAGATGACTAGATGCAAAATCCTTGCGACAAGTACCATGTCATGTTGGAGTTGGACATAATTTTGAGTCTTCAGAAATAGATGTCAGGCCTCAAATTAATTGTATGGTTTAAATTCAAGTCTCAAATTGTTTGTGTACGGGCTGCTAATAGTGCCCGATTGTGAATTCTCCATAATCACTATAATTAGCATATACATCAAGGCATAATACTAATTCGCTTCAAGTAATATTAGAGGAAAGGCATAATACTAAATTGTGTGCTCACTCAGAATAAGTAGGTTGAATCATCCTCAAAATTCTAAAATCGTAGATAATCCATACCAATTGGTTTGGTGTCCCCACTCAATAAAGAAAAAAGAATTTTGCTTTAGGAATGCAAGACATGCTAGACCCCAACTTGACGTAATACGATGGTGCTCTCTCTCTCTGAACTTGCAGTATCTAAAACATGATTGATGAAAGTATTTGAAATAGTGTGGACTAATTTTATGAAAACAATCAATAATACAATATGAGTCTTAAATGTCCTTCTTTTCTAATGAAAAATGGTGGACATTTTCATTTTTCAGCCTTCAACTATTGGTGGATGAAATACAAATCACTTTGGGGGGGGGTCCTCGGAGGGTCAAGTCCTTAACCCCGTGCTTGATTGGATAAGGAGACGTGGGGCCCTCCTAGTTCCATCATTTTGTTTTAGCATACATGGGACCGATCTTTGGTCACTATTGGTGAACATGATCCAATTATTTTAGCATGTACACAGCCTCCATGATTACTCTCATCCTTGGGTAAACTGAAGTCATGGCAAGCATAAATAACAAACACCATCGAATCTATTAAATCATGAAATTTGTTTGGACCCTTGTAAAATCTCTCCATGACTCTTTTAAGTCGAACTAACTTGATTTCTACTCTTCACCTTGTATAATGCAAGAACATAAAAATTTTAAATATATGGAATGTGTTTGTTTCACTAAAAACTCAAGATTTGGAAAATATTTTTGGAAAAATGATTTATTTATTGCTCACAAAATCAATAAATCAATAAATTTTTTTAGACAAGAATAGTTAGATATAAATTGATGTTGGCAATGAATATCTTTTTCATTGATTAATTCTTTAAGCTATATAACTAATTATTTTTTGGAAAATGTTTTCCAAATCTTGAGTTTTTTTTTTTTTTAAACAAACACTCCCTCAAACTATTTTGATAGGGAACAACAGGAGAAATTGACTCAGTTCAATTCGAAAGAGGAACATAGTGGAAAATCCGAAAAGGAGCAGAAGCCAGATACAAATCCTTGTCTCTGAACCTGCATACCGTTCTTTGCAAAGAGAGGTGAAACATGGGCAATAATAAGCAGGTGGCTACAGCCACACCAAGGAAGGATCATCTGACTATTCCATATCTCCTAAAATTAAGAAACCTTGAATTACTAAAATAAGTATAAATAGCTTAGAAATAACCAGTTGATTGATAAAACTTGTTGATACCTAACTTTTGCCCGAAAGTCATTTTCATTTAATTTTGAAAATCTGGAATTGTTTTCCTCCCAAAAAGAAAAGTTCATTGGAATTAAAGCATTTTATAAGCATGTACCAGAATTTCGACAAATAGGATTAGGTTCTTTCGAATTTATTCCCCAAATAAAAAAAAGAAAAAGAAAAGAAAAGGAAAGATAAAATGGGAACCTCCGAGAGAAAAAACACGCACGGCAGAATCCATCTTGATTATCCTGTTCGTTTCCTTAAAGCCACACCGCCATCATCCACCACCGTCACCATCATCATCAAACTCTCCACTCTCATTCAACTCACTTCTTGCATGCGTATCGATTGTCGCCAATCACCACCATCTCTAGTCGTTGCTCCATCGATGTTATCGTTCGTCGTTGCAAGCAGGCGCCATGCATTGCCATAGCTGAATACTCACGCATACACGGTGAACTGCCGAACCTGGCGCTCGTCCCGTTGCTCAACAGTGTTCTCCTCCTCCTCCTCATCCAAACTTAGCGCTCGTGCTTGCTGGGTTGCTGTTGCTGATCTAATCCCGTTCGCCCGGTCAGCTCCAGGAAGTTTACTAGGAATAGGTAAAAGACATCTATCTACTTGCTCTCTTTTTCCCTCAAACTGATGCAGCCAGAACTTGGCTACCTATGGCATCCAATGGGCATTTATTACACGAGAGCAAATAGCTGTTCCTTCTGAAATCTTTCTATTAATGGAGGGAATAACATTATCTTGAGCAAAAGAAAAGGCGGCAGCAGCAACAAACTTTAGTTCTTTAACTGATCCCAATTTTAATAACAAAATTGGAGGAATTTGATGTCAGATACTTGCTGTGCAGATTAAAGTCGCGGCTTGATTGCATAATCATGGTTATTTATTGAATATTTCCGCTGTTGGTGTTCAAATTGCATATCGCAACATCACTCTTGAGCACAGCTTCACCTTTAATTTCATGTTTACATCGCAATTAATTTACGTGTATTTAATTTTATAAATGTCATCCACCGCCTGTTATAGACGTGGTTTACATTCTAGATTTGTATATTAGGGGGCATATTTAATGAAATCACATGTAGATTAATTAGGGTCTACATTTAGGAAGTTACATATTAAACATTTAAGGAATCTCATATTCACAATTCTAAGTGTGTTCATATTTGCATATTTGGGCATTTGTAGGATTTTTCATTACATTAGGATGGAATTTCATTTTTTTTTATCGTAGCATGACAATTATATTAGAAAAATTAGGCTTTTCATGGACAAGCATTTTCATGCACATCTAGAAAATTTGGATTGCATTGTTATAAATTGTCATATGTGCGCGTTTCCTCTCATAAATCACATGTTATAAATTGAAAAATCTAGGAAAATCATGTCTTGCATGTTAGTAATTTTACATTGTGTCTTCATTAGAACAAAAAATGTAAAAGTGGGACTCTTCGTAAGTTTCGACGAGTATTATCGCCCCTTTCCAGCATTATTTTTTCTTTATCAGTTTTTTTTAACTGTTTCTCGTTTTCTGTTTTTGTTTTTGCTCTTTTTGTCATTTATCAGACTTAAACTTGAAAAGACAAGTGAAAATTTAGAGATAATTCCAGTAGACAAGTACAATAGAGATTAATGAATGAAAAATCACAATATGATCAAAAATGCCAAAAGTTGGACGAAAATTACAGTATTGTTAATTTTAAGCAAGAGAACAATAATCAATGTTCATTGTCAAATAATATCTCATTCAAACACATACAAATAATTAAGACCCGTGCAATGCATGGAAATTCTACTGGTAATGGAACACAATACATTCACGTAGGGATGGAAAAGGAGGGATGTGAAAAGTGAAGCAACAAAACCAATTTGAGTGCTGCAAAGTCTGTCTTCCTGGAATCTATTAAAGTTTCTTTTCCATTAGCAATTCTTCACTTTTGCTACACTTTCCAGACAAAACCTATTATGTGCGTCCTTGAAAGTCTTGATCTTAGTAGTCTCGGTCATCCTGGACTTTATAGTTCTCTCTCTCAATTAGCTCATTATCGGTTTGCTTCATTATAACTGTTGTTCTCTACAGAGACTGATTCACCCATGGCCATTGGAGAGACCATTTTGGGTTCCGTCCTGGCTTCCTTCTTTGAGGTCCTTTTTGACAAATTGGCTACTCTGATATTGGCCTATAAACAAAGGAAAGAGGCACCGCCCTCTGGAATCAACACCAACATGCTCATTAAGTGGGAGAAGGAGCTAGAAAAAATCAATGCAGTGTTGGCTTATGCGGAGGACAAGCAACAAAGTAGTAAAGATCTAGAGAAACAACGGTTGGACCTATGGCTGGACGATGTGAGGGAGTTGGCCTATGACATGGAAGACTTGCTTGATGAGTTTGCAATTGAAGCTACTGAGGTTAAATCGGCAACAAAATCCAGCAGAAGCAAAGGTTGGATGAATTGGGAGTTCTCTTGCTTTGGCCGAGATAAATCCTCGGGATCAAGTCAAAACCCACGCTTGCTCATGCCTCAAACCAAGGTCCAAGAGATCAATGGCAGGTTGGAAAAGATTGTCAGCGGGAAGGATTCTCTAAGATTGATAGAGACTAAAGTGGACAAATTTGACTGCACCAACAAAAGGATCGCTAGCACTTCTCTGCTGGAGGTTCAGGCTCAGTTTTTTGGTAGGGATGAGGAAAAAGAGGATATAGCTAAACTACTGACTACAGAAGCCAAAAATGGCAATACCCTGCCGCACGTAGTCGCTATAGTGGGGATGGGTGGTGTTGGAAAGACGGCCTTGGCTCAATGGTTGTACAATGACACCAAAGTGAGTAGCCATTTTGAGAAGAGAGCATGGGTTTGCGTCTCAGATAACTTTGATGTTGTCACCATAACAAAGACTATTTTGCGATCAGTCACTAAATTATCTTGCATGGACAAAGATTTTAATGAGCTTCAAATTGAGTTGAAGAACAATCTATTTGAGAAGAAGTTTCTTGTGGTTTTAGATGATGTTTGGAATGAGGAATACGAAAAATGGACTGCCCTCTTGACACCACTTAGAGCAGGGACCGAGGGAAGCAAGATCATCCTCACGACTCGCAACCATACCGTTGTTTCCATTACAAAAGCTTCGTCATATCATTTAGGGGGGTTGCCCCTCAATAGTTGTGCATGCTTATTAGCCTTTCATGCTCTTGGAACAACAAATTTTGAGGGCCACCCAAATCTTGAAATAATAGGCAAGGAAATAGCCAAAAAATGTAAAGGCTTACCTTTAGTAGCAAAGATGTTGGGTGGTGCCTTGTCGAATGAACATAATCCAGATAAAT
Source organism: Corymbia citriodora subsp. variegata (assembly GCA_014858505.1). NCBI lineage: Eukaryota > Viridiplantae > Streptophyta > Magnoliopsida > Myrtales > Myrtaceae > Corymbia > Corymbia citriodora. The sequence continues at coordinate 6,954,361 of CM026411.1, forward strand.
GGAAAGCTATCTCAAATAATAGAATGTGGAATCTTTCGAAGGGGAAAAAGGATGAGGTTCTCCCAATTTTGAGATTGAGCTATATCCATCTTCCTTTTTATTTGAAAAGATGTTTTGCTTATTGTGCGGTATTTCCCAAGGATTATGAAATCGAGAGGGATGAGCTAGTACTTTTGTGGATAGCAGAGGGCTTTTTAGATGGACAAAAAGAAAAGGAGGATATCTTGAAAGAGGGACGGGAATGCTTCGATGAGTTAGTATCCAAGTCATTTTTTCAACAATCAAGTGTCGAAGCATGTAAGTTTTCAATGCATGATCTTTTGAATGATCTAGCAAAGTCAATTGCGGGTAGGACATGCTTCAGCTCTGGAGAGTCTCAAGTGGCAGGTAATGAAGATGATGCATCTCTTGAGAAAGCTCGCTATGCATCATTCATCTCGTCATCGTGTGTTACATCAAAATTCATGAGAGCATTTCACAAAATGAAGGCAGTGAGAAGTTTAATGCTACTAACTATTAAATATGATAGAAAAGTCTCTATCTCCAACAAGGTGTTGCATGACTTGCTAAGAAAATTGAAGTACTTGAGGGTGCTCTCATTGTGTCATTTTTCCATTGTAGAGGTACCAAATTGTGTTGGTGATTTAAAGCTTCTCCGATATCTCAATTTTTCCTACACTTATATTAAAAGGCTACCCGACTCAATTGACGCCTTACGCAATTTACAAGCTTTGATCTTAAGAGGTTGTCGAATGCTTTCTACGTTGCCTCCAAGTATCACAAAATTGGTCAGCTTACAATTTCTTGACCTTAGAGATACAATGAGTCTAAACGAGATGCCATTGGGTATTGGTAATTTGAAGAATCTTATTATCTTGTCCAAATTTGTGGTAGGACTAGAGAAAGGGTCTCGGTTAAAGGAGTTAAAGAACTTGCAACATCTGCAAGGAGAATTGTTCATATCGGAATTGCAAAAGGTGGAAGAAGTCAGAGATGCTGTTGGTGCTATAAAAGGAAAGCAAGGCCTTAGAACCTTATATTTGCATTGGAGTGAAGATTTTAGAAATCTGCCAAATGCTACGTGTGAAGAACAGGTGCTTAACTTTTTACAACCTTACACTAATCTTGAAAATCTCACTATCTCCTATTTCAAAGGTGCAATTTTCCCATTATGGTTAGGTGATCCATCCTATTCTAAGATAGTGTCATTGTGCTTGCGGGACTGTCTTAATGCTATATCGCTGCCTCCACTTGGACAACTACCTTCACTTAGAGAATTATCCCTCAAAGGTCTAGGTGCAGTAAGCATGATTGGCCCTGAATTTTATGGAAGTAAAAAGCATTTTTCATCCTTAATCACTTTGAAGTTCAAAGAGATGTTAGCATGGAAGGATTGGTCTCCTTATGCCAGGGGCCAAGAAGAAGAAGTCTCATTCTCTTGTCTTCAGCATCTTGTTGTCGAGAGCTGTCCTTTGTTAGTCGGAACATTGCCTTTTCAACTTGATCATCTCATAAAGCTTGAAATTCATTCATGCCCGCATTTGAATAACTCAACCAGCAAGGTTTGTCTTCCATCTCTCCATGAGTTATACCTTGAGGATTGTAACAAGGAGATCTTAAAAAGCTTGGTCAAACTAACTTCTTTGACCATTCTCAGAATTGAAAAATTTACCGAGCTTGTATGCTTTGATCATGAGTTTATGACTTGCTTGGTCAAGCTAAAGGAGCTTCAGATAAGAAGATGTGACAAGCTAACATACTTGTGGCAAGATGAAAATGAAATGCTAAATCTTACTTGCCTCCAAGAATTAGCTATCGATCACTGTCCTCAATTCACATCTTTTGTTGTTGGAGAAGAAGAAATAGAGCTGCCTTGCAATCTTGAAAAGATGAGATTATACAATTGCATGAGTTTGGAAAAACTTCCAAGCAAGATGCATACACTCAAAAATTTGATAATTTGGAATTGTCCAAAACTCATGGGAGTAACTATTTCTCAAGATGACCCGAACAGCCATAACTTGACGTCTCAACCTGAATCTTTGCAGATAAGTGAATGTGATTCTTTGACATCCTTTCTGTTTGCTAGGGGTAGACTTGCTACTTTGAAGACACTTGAAATTAGTAATTGCAAGAGAGTGAAATTGCTGGAAGAGTTCATTGTAGAATCATTGAATTCTTTGGATATTTTATATTGTGAAAATTTGGTAGGCCTACCACAGTGTCTTCACACGCTCTCCCATCTCACTCGTTTGAATATACGAGGCTGTCCAGCACTAGAGATAGAGGATTTCCCTCCCCTTCCCGTCACCTTGTTGAGTCTTGCACTTTGGAACTGTCTGAAGATAAAGTCCATTGCCAACTGTAACATTGCTGGCTGTAACAATCTCACTAAATTGACAATATGGGAGTGTCCGGCATTGGAGATAGAGGAGTTCCCTTCCCTTCCCATCACCTTATCAGAACTTACACTTTGCAAGTGTCCGAAAATAAAGTATCTACCAAATCAGTGGTGTCAATCGACATCCCTCCAGGGGCTACATATTTATAGTTGCCAAAATATCAAACGCTTCCCCGGAGGCGGTTTGCCTCCCAATTTGCGGAGCCTTGACATTTTAGAGTGCGAGAATTTGGAGCAGCCAGTGAGAGAATGGGGTTTACCCCTCCTCACGTCCCTCTCGTCTCTAGATATTGATGGAAGGAGAATGGGAGGGGAGGGAGAGAAGGTGCGGTTTCCTTCAAAGGACGAGGATGAGGAGGATGCTTGGAGTCTTCTCTTTCCTTCCTCTCTAACCATACTTAATATTCGCAATATGAGGCAGGTGGAAGGATTATCAAGAGGTCTTCGGAACCATCTCTCCTCTCTCCAATATTTAGGGATTTTCGATTGCCCGAAGCTGAGGGACTTGCCAGAGGATGGCCTCCCTCCCTCCCTCCATCGATTATGGATAATAAGATGCCAGATTCTGAAAGATCGATGCTCAGAGCACACTGGTGACTGTTGGCCCTTCATCCAAGAGATCCCTGAAATCCTCATTCGTTGATTCGTGCATCAACACTGCAGTGAGTTTTCTAGGGTTCGGGTAAGTTTTTTGGGTTTCGAAGGCATCGATTTCGATTTTGCTCTCTCAGTTCTATGCGTAATACAAATTGATGCTTTCCCATGGAAATTATTCACATAGATTTTCCAAAAACCAGCCACTGAAGGTCAAAGACTAACATCAGTGTGGGGGTTCTCGTCAGGCTGGTTTGGCTCTGTTCCGTCGAACAATAGAGTGTAGGACGAAATGCTCACAAGGCTGCCTCTCACTATGTTGATGACATATCTTTAGCTCTCCTTGATGCCCAAACGAATTGTGAATAAAAATGCATTGTCATGAAGAATCATAGCCTTCCACAATCATTGTGATTCCTCCGCGTTTTCTGCGTTTGTTGCATGTCTTCCCAACATCTTTTTCTTGGGCCCTTAAGCTCATTCGCTGTCATGATGATCCTTCGTAGTATTAAGCAGTCGATTTGGGATACAATTTTGGGGCGGCTCATGGCTCCAAGCTCTTAATACAACTTCTCATGACAGCATCGATATTCCATAAATCACCTTTCCATTTGGGTCTTAATTTCTAGTGGGTTAGGAATGGTTATTGACAACTTGCTAGAAATTTTTAGCCAACATACTCATGCTTGTCTAGTTGAGATTGTAAAGATATGCTGCCCACATTTGTGTTTGCATTGTCTGTAGCGACCTCTAGGGCAAATCTATTCAGTTCTTTGAAGTATCGATTGTTTACATTACTCTATTATGGAATATGATTTTTTTTCATACATTTATCTTAAAATACTTTCTTGTGTGGCACTCTTCCTGCAATATTAAGCAAAGGATGAAATGTTCATAGTGCTGCTTCATGCTAAATTGATGACATATGTTGAACTCTTCTGGATGCCCAAACAAATTATTAATGAAAATGCACTGTCATGAAGAATCGTAGTGTTTCACAATCATATTCCTCCGCATTTTCAGCATGTGTCGTATGTTCTCTTCACAACATCTTTTTCTTGTGCCCCAGCTCATTCAATGTTGTTGTTTTGCAGATACCATTGTGCTCTATATTGGTAAAATCTCTTGGAAGGATCGCTTGGGAACCCCATCGAGGTAGGGCTATAGTGCTGCCAATGTTATGTGCCATTTTTTGCAATTTACAAGAAAGGAAGAAGTGTTAAATTTTATTTGGCGCATTAATCTGTTCTATATTTTCTTCTGGTGATTATGATCTAAATAAGAATAATATCTCTCAAAATCTGAAAACATGATTAGTTACATGGAAATTGTGATATGATTGTGAAGAAAGGGAATATAGTTTTTTTTATGGTTTTCTTTAGAATTGAGAACCTTCTTTTTAAGGATGATGATCCTTCATAGTATTAAGTAGTCTCTCTGGGGCAGCTTGTGGCTCCAATCTTTTAATGCAAATCCAATTCATGGTAGGATCAATATTCATAAACCACCTTCCATTTGGGTCTTTTTCTCTATTGGGTTGGGAACTATTACTTATAGCTTGCTAGAAATTTTTAGCCAATATACTAATGCTTATTTGGTTGAGATAGTGACGATATGCCGCTTGCCTCTATGTTTGCATTGTCAGCAGTGACCTCTAGGGGAAATTTGTTTAGTTCTTTAAAGTATCGGTTGTTTGCATTTAGTCCACTGCAAAGTATGATTTTGTCATACATCATGTCATTTTATCTGAAAGTACCTTCTTATGTGGCATTCTTCTTGTAGGGAGTTCCAGAACAAAAGCTTTGACCTCACTTTGGTTCTTTTGGTCTAACTGGAAATCTTGCACTTCGACCAATGTATACCTTGTCTACAACATTTCCTCCCTCTCTGCTACTGGTGCACATATAAAACTTTTTTGTTGAAGCAATTTTCTTATGACATTGTGAAACTCTATGGGAGGTTAGTTAATTTCTAAATTGTGGTTCACTGTTTACTTTTTGCAAGACTTTTTGGATGTTATTGCACATATAACATGGTACTTTGACCATATAAATAGGTGGTCAGAAAAGGTAGAGTAGCATTTGCCAAAATTACTTTCAAGAAACCTCACATAGTGTGCTTGAGGAGTGATCTAATCATCTGGTAATATGACTTGGATTGCTTTTTCGGTTAGCTTGTTATTGTTCTTGCACTAATTGAACTTATCAGAATCTAGTCTTTCTATTGAGAATACGGTAAACCAATCAGTGATCATAGTTACGGGGAGCCTCTGTCATCGTACATCTGATTTATAGTGGAAGAGAAACCAATCTAATTGATCCAACTTGTAAATTATTAGGAACAATTATGCTAGCCTGATTAGTGTCTTTGTATTATAGTAATTTCAATACCAAGTTGTTCCAAAATCTGTGCCTATAGGCATTATTTGGCTATGTATATAGTTAATGTGGACTTCTTTTGTTTATAAATGTGGACTATAAGTTCTGCTTTAATGATCAGTGATTACTAAAGTGTTATCTTTTTAAATTGTTCATTTCTTGTCTAGTGATAGGTAGATGAGTAAGATTCTGTGTTTTTTACTATCCCCAACTGTAGGATTTGGATGTGGTTGAGGCGCTCATTCAAGGTTGGGTCTTATTCCAAGGAGGAATTCTGATGGTGAGATTGAGTTCCTTGCCAACATACTTCAATTTGACCAACAATGTATCATTTTCATAGCTAATAGCCCTCTTGTCATCTTGAATTGCAGGTAAGTCACGACAAGCATCTTCAAGTGTGGACGAGTTTGGGTGGTTTCTCAAGGCAAGGTGGCACCTTTCCATGGGAATTTCTGGGATTATAAGAAGAGATGCTTCAGTCCTCATAGAATCAGGTGATTTTAGTTCTTGTCATCCGCAAGAAGTGGTTCAACGATATCACATTACCCTTACAAAATAGAAATTAAGGCTTGGCTACAAAGTGAAAGCAAAAAAAAGGATGAAGAGAGGATGACTGCCAATACACAAGACCTTCTCACAGTTACATTGGCCCTCATTTGTCATTTAAACTTGATTAGGGCCCTTGGAAGGATGAGTCTAAGTTTTGACTTCGTATATCCAGTATCATTTGCCAATAGCTACTGAAGCAACTAAGTGTCTATTTTACAAAGAGTTAGCTTTATGGAAACATTTGCCTCATTGTATATCCAATATCATTTGCATGAGATCATAAAGAATCATAGCAATCCACAATCATATTCCTCTGCATTTTTAGCTTTTGCTATATGCTCTCTTCCCAACATTTTTTTTCTTGTGGCCTAGCTCATTTACTCTGCTGGTTTTGCAGATAATATTGTTGATCTGTATTGGCAAAATCTCTTGGAAGGATCACTTGGAAATGCTGTTGAGGTAGCGCTAATGCGGTCGATGTTATATGTCGTTTTCTGCAATTTGACCAAACAAAAAGAAGCGCTTAATTTTATCTGGTGCACTGATGTATTCTAAATTTTCTTCTCATGAATATGATCTAAATAAGAATAATCTTTTTGAAAATCAAAGAACATGATTAGTTATGTGGAAGCCTTGATATGATTATGAAGAAATCGGATGCAATGTTTTTATGGTTTTCTTTAGAATGAAGAACCTTCTTTTCGTTGATGATGATCCTTTATGGTATTAAGCAGTTGATCTGAGGTAAAATTTTGGGGCAGCTCATAGCTCCAAGCTATCAATACAATTCCAATTCATGATAGCATTGATATTCCATGGGTCTTGTTCTTTGGTGGATTTGGAATTAATGCTTATGACTTGCTAGAATTTTTTAGTTAAAATTTTTTAGTTAAAAATGTACTTATGCTTGTTTGGGTGAGATTGTAATGATAGGCTGCTGTGTTTGCAGTCAACTATGACCTTTGGGGCAAATCTATTCAGTTTTTTAAAGTATTAGTTGCCACCATGGAATATGATAAAGTCAAACATTATGTCATTCTATTTGAAAATAACTTTGTGTGATATTCTTCCTGCAGCGAGTTCCGAAACAAAAGTTTCAAGCTCACTTGTGTTCATTTGGTGTAACTGGAGATATGCACTTCGATGCTTCTCCTCCATCTCAACTACCGTTGCATATGTAAATGTTTCGTTGAAGCAATTTTCGTATGACATTGTGAAGCTCTAGTTGAGGTTAGTTAATTTGTAATCCGAATTGCAGTTCATTGTGTACTTTCTCTAAGGCTTTTTGGATGTTATTGCACATATAACATGGTGCTTTGACCATATAAATAGGTGATCAGAAAAGCAGAGTTTCATTTGCCAAGACAACTTTAAGAAACCTCACATAGTTTTGCTTGACAGGCCATCCATTCGTTTGGTAAGTTTTACTCATTTTTCTCCTCTTTATGACTTTGATTACTTTTTTAGTAAGCTTGTTATTGCTCTTGCACTAATTGAACTTATTGGAATCTAGTCTTCACATTGAAAATAGAGTAGAACCAATCAATGAAAACAGCTACGAAGAGCCTTTGCCATCTTACATCTAGCTTATAATGGAGTAGAACCCTCTAATTGTGCCAACTGGCAAATTATTGGGAATAGAACATTTATGCTAGCTTGATCAGTGTCTTTGTTTTACAGTAATCTATAATCCAACTAGTTCAGATATATGTGCCTAATAGGCAGTATTGGGCTATGCACATAATTAATGTGGAAATATCTTTGTTTATAAATGTGGACTTTAAGTTCTGCTTTAATGATCAACAACTACTAAAGTGTTATCTTTGTAAATTGTTTTTGTAAATTGTTAGTTTCTTTTCTAAGGATGGATGGAGTATGACTCTGCATCTTTACTATCCCCAATTGTAGGATTTGGATGCAGTTGAGGCACTCATTCAAGGTCTAGTCTTGTTCATGGAGGAATTCTGATGGTGAGATTGATTTTCTTGCCAAAATACTTGCAATTTGACCAAAGATGAATCGTCTTCATAGCTAATGGCCCTCTTTTCACCTTAATTTGCAGATTAGTCACGATGAGCATCTAATGGTTTTAAGCGTGGACGAGCTCTAGATGGTTCCTCAAGGCAAGTTTGTGCCTTTCCATGGGGATTTCCAGGATTTATAAGAACACTTCAGTCCTCGTAGAATCAGACGAGTTTTGTTCTTGTCATCAGCAAAAAGTGGTTCATCGGGGTCTCATTATCTTACAAAACAGAAAGTGAGGCTTAGCTACATAGAGAAAGCTAAAAACGACAAGGAGAGGAGCTGATATACAAGACGCACTCATAGTTACATCGGCCTTGTTTATCATTTAAACTTGATTAGTGCTTGTGGAAAGATGAGTCCTAATTTTTTTACGAGAAGTCAGCTGGACGGAAACATATTCCCCATTTTTGTTGTTTGGCATTGTTTAGGAGAATTATATGGAAAATATTGTCATGGTCAACAAAAAAATTGTACTTTCAAGTCTTAGCACAAAATTCTGTATAAATACCTGAATCCATTAGATAATATACTTTACCATGTTAAGGTCAGTATCCAGAATATGAAGCTTTCTTCCAACAGCAACTACTGTACATATGAATAATGGATTGAAAACAGTGGTTTTGAATATGTGAATATAACAGCAAAATTCTGAATGAACCCTGCACATCAGAACTTTTTCTTCTATTCAAGTACCCACTCCATCTCTTGACAACACTTGAATCAATCCTAAACATTATTTTCCCTGCGCAGCAGGGGGTGGGGGAGGGAGAAAGGATCAAATCCCCGTTGCTAATCTTTGGATGTTATCTTGAGGAGATTGTGTCTACTATGAGAAACTTTTTTTCCGACAAAGTCATCACTCAACAACACATATGACCCATTCTTGGGAAGTAGGCAAGCCCCGTCAATATTAACCCCGTGAAGGTGCCAAAGGTCCAGAACCAATCACATGTAACGACACAAAATACCATCCGTAATGGTTTCAATCTCGTGACCTCAATTTTGTAGAATATCAGCTCGTACCAGTAAGTCACAAACCTCGGTGATTAGGGATCTCCCATACTTGTGGGTTGACATAATCGTAAGATTTATTCAGCAAAAAAAAAAAAAATCATCCAAAGAGTCGCTAAATACTGAGAGTAGGAAAGTCACAAACACAAACCTCGTTTGTTCATTTTTGGTTACTGCCGGGTGGGTATACATTTAATTATGTTTGTCTGGTCACTCTTATAGATGTTTATTATGCATGAAAGATAATTTTTATTCAGTCCTAATTGATCACTCCTTTCCAGATTACTTTTAATTTTTCCTACGCTCTTCTCATGCCATACGTTATTCTTCAAGCTGAAGAGTATCCGATACAAATGATGGCATGATTCAAATTGTATTGATTAATGATGATGGCGATTAGCGAAAGTCAGAGAATTAAAGAAAAAATCTGGGGCTTTTACTTTGCTTTTCATTACACGTTATTTACTTTTGTGACTGAATTATATTGGAGTTGATTATTACTTGAAGCAAGGAATTCTCAAGTAGCACCTAAATGGGGGAAAAAAAGAAGTCTCACGTTCCTTATGATATGAAAAGCTTATAAGGGAATAAAGACGAGCAATAAATATAGATTGCCTGTTAAAGATATGGTCTCTTCAAATGATTTGTTCCTTGAAATTTATTTTATGTCATTGCTCCATAAACTTTCATGATATGCATCAATTTGCCCAATATCCTTTTGGATACTGTAGTTATAGTTTAGAATATTGTACGGTTCGATATGTGGATCAAAAGGAGGATGGGATCAGATATGAAGAAAGTATATTGTATCAAACACATACAAAGTAATACCACAAAAACAGTGTGCAGCCAAGCAAAGGGTGACTTTAGTGACGCACGCCCGTTCATACAAATGACACCTTTATTTGGTCATGACTATACTTATTCAGTCGTGATCTCCATCGATAACTATATTTTATCCTAAGGGAGAGATTATGCATCGTTTCAAAGACTCACTTTTTAACCCCACTAAATTTGAAGAATTTCAGTTTACTCCTGCCATGTATTACCAGACGAAGCCACTCTACTTTGTCTTTGTTACGTTAACCACTATGAATTTCTGTCTCCTTCTCTAACCTCTATTGGGATAAGAGGAGGAACGTGGAAAGATTTGTCTTCACAACCATCTCTCCTCCCTCAAACAATTATATTATATAGATTGCAAGAAGTTGAGGCAATTGCAAGAGGATGGCTTGCCTTCTCCCTTGAAGTATTCCGCCTAGATCAAATTATGAGATTATGAAAGATCGATACTTGAAACTCACTAGCGACAATTAGCATCTCATCCAAGAAATTTCACTCATTGTAATTGCTCAAGTTCAAATCCGATGGACTGAGATAGATTGAATCCCCTTGGCAATAAGAAGATTTCTCTCCACTGTCTAATTGTTGTAGCTTGAAACTGCAAGATCAATTTTATCGTTTGCAGCTACCATGTCGTCGTGTCAAACATGGCTAAACATACATGCCTTGGTGGTCCTTTTTTTTCTTTTTTATTTCCTTCTTCTCATAAAAAAGAACAAATATATGCACCGCCCACCAGGCACTAAACGGTCATTTCTTTTTCCCTTAATCACGCAATTTGCTCTGCAGTCCTGTTCTTTCAAAAGTAGAAGAAGATGAAGAAGAAGAAGCTGTCAGGAGTTTGTAAAGGATAAGAAGATAAAGGGTTGTAGCAAAATGTAGAAAACTTTTGTGTAGAAGAGATGTTTCATCTTTTTCGTTTTCCTATTCGTCCTGTGGAACGATGGTCTTGACTTGATGGCGCACCAAAATTCAAGTTGTTCCGGTTCAGAGCGAGCCATCCACAGTGGAACCAAGGGGTTTGCGAGAATAAATTTCGAACCTCGTACGTCACGCTTCTTTAAGTATATAAGTTGGTTGGCTCATCATCCCAGGTAAGGAGAAACCATTACAAAAGAATTTTTCATTAAGATATTCTTATGATTTCATGACATTCCCAAGAGAGTAGGTTTCATCTTGTCTATATATATATAAATGGGACTTAGGTCACCGTATTCTGACATTTAAGGAGTTAATATTTCCACACGATTCTCAAAATGTGGCTGTCAAAATAAGGAGAGGGTTTGACCGAAAAATAAATAAATAAGGAGAGGATCATTAAGTTGGGCATTTCTGAGAAAATCTTTAGCAGCACATTTGATAATCCATTGTTAACACTTCCGTTGAAAATTTGAATGTGCGCGTAAGCATGATTTTGATATTGATGATAGTTTTTGCTTTGATGTATGCAAGTGTATGTGTATAGTATGTATTTCGTAGAGGATGGACAAGGGACAAGGTACGATAGTTCAAGGATATAAGTCATGGGATAAGAAATAATTATTTCACTAGTATAACAAAGTGGTGTAACATAGTTGTAGGAGGAGGTTTTGGTGTTTGTGGAGTAGTATAAGGATATGGTGTTTATTCTCAACTCCCTCACACACTCACGGTGGAGGTCTAAACCTCACACACCTAATCTAGCATAAGAAGGCTGTATTTATAGCCTCTTTAACCGACTTACATGCAGCAACTTTTGACTTAGTTTACAAGATTTTTTTAGGGGTGTGCAAAAGAACTGGGAACCGCCCGGACCGCCTGGAACCGGACCGGACCGGCCCCGAACCGGTGGTTCCTAAAGGGACCGGTCCGGTTCCCGGTTCCAATAAATTGGAACCGGTGCGGATCCACCCGCCCATCCATCCGGACCGGATTGGTATTATAATAATAATATATATTAATTATTATTGTAAAAAATCATTTTTTTTAGTTGAAAAAAAATTAAAATTTTGAAGCCTCATGTTTATAATTTTTATTGTTCTATTTGAGGCAACCTACCAAGAGAGGTAAAGAAAAAAGCGTGAGAACATTTGCAAAATCTCTAAATAGATCATCTTTTCGATACGTGTCCAATGGAGTTTATTTTCTTCGTCCGCTCGTGAGACCGGTTCCATAGATCCACCCAAGAACCGGACCACCGGTCCGGTCCGGTTCTCGGGTGGATCCATGGAACTAACGGGCGGTTCCTGGATCCAATTTTTTGGAACCGGTCCTTAGTGGGCGGTTCCTGGTTCTAGGGTGGGAACCGCCCACCCGGACCATGCACACCCCTAATATTTGTTGCACTGATATGTTCTAAATATTCCTACATATGTAAAGTAGCTTCTTTCTTCACGTGGAGGCCTCAAGTCTTGACTTCTTTTCACTGTTTCTTTTGCTGCTGCTTGCTTGCATTCCCACGTTAGTCTTCAAGGTTCAACTAACTACTGCCATCGAGGATTCTTCTAGTTCGCAAGCTGTATGTTGCTTGGTTCTAGTTCTCCATTTTTCTTGATTCTTCTTTCTTCATGGTTAAGCAGCCTTCACATTTGAATTGAAGTTGTCCTCTTCAATTTGAACACTTCTTGTTCTCTTCATGATTAAGCAAGTAGTTTCCAGACTTTGTTGAAAATGGATCACCAATTTCCAACAACTTCCTTGATCCGGAGTTTGGTCCAACAGTGAAAGCCTATTTACAATGGGATTTTTTTCCATGAATGGTGCGAGTGCCACTGTATTAATCTGTGCGTGCAAGATATTCCTTGTCAGTTTTACGATTTTGTAGTTGCTATACGTGGGTGGGTTCAACACAGTAGATCTGCTCCACTCAGGCAATTAGAGTTGGAAGTTCTCTACATAACACAACGAAGGAAAATTGAAACCTTTACTACGAGGGGGAATTTCACGTATAAGATGTTGAAGAAGGCTCGAGAGGTGATGAAAATACTGTTGCGACCCTCTCGAAGCGATGCTTATATGTCGAGGGAGCGGGTGTAGAGGCAATGTCAAGCAGGAGACCAACGGTCCTCATATTTCAAGGTGCTTGCCTTCTTGGGCACAAGTTTTCCTAAACCTTCGTATGACGTTGTAAAGTTCTTTTGATTTGATTTATATATTAAATTCTGTCCTATTTAAGAGTCATCACTGAGGCCGGCTAGAGTCAACATTCCACTTTCAACATAATTAGAGATTCCAAGTTTGGGAATTTGATTAGACTAATTATCTAATTAGTGTCCTTTCCATAGATGAACATCAATTCTATTTTTCCATTCAAACTAACTTTGTAATGCGATTTCTACGCAATCCTGATGTTCTTTGTACTTTTCTTTTATTTTATGCTAAAACCAATTAAAATCTAAGGTGTTCTACATGCAAAAACAATCTTGCAATACAACTCCGAAAATTTACACCAGTGAACAACTGACATTTCTCGGGGCTTTCGAATTTAAATTTACTGCAAGAATGGAGTTAGTGCACACTTAAAAATAAAACATGGCTAAATTCCTACTATCCAAAGATCGGATTGAGGCGTTCAATAGAATCACAAAAAACAAGCATATGCCGACTACGATGAATACTATCATGTATGAGAGAAGTAGAAAACAAGGAGAGACCCATAAAAAATTCCAAACTTCCCTGTTCAGACCATGGATTATTCTGAACCGGGGTAATTTTTGGTCGCAAAAACTTCATAGCTTTCATTAAATGATAGTTTGAATACACAAATTACTTCCGTAAGAACATAGCAACTTTAAAAGGATAGAGGAGGGATAAGAGATTTGATTCAAAGGGAGGGTTTTATTGCGATGGGCTTTGACAACTTAACCCACAACCTTATTACTCTCTTTTGCGGTGGGCAACCCAATCCACAACCTTATTAGACTCTCTTTTGCAATAGACTATCTTCATCGACTGGAAATATTCTGAACTGAGGTATGATGGTGCATACGTTGAATTTATTGGGAGTGCACAGTAAAGCCTGATACTAAGATTGCCAAAAGGGAAGCTTAAGTCCGAGCCTATCAACATATCTAATTAAATCCATTTTCACTCGAAAGTTTAAATTAATGATTTATAGGCCCATTAAGATTTATTAGCTACTCCACATCATACTAATTTTCTAATGTAGGATTTCTGTAACACGACTCACTTATACATGGATTATATGATGTAGAGTCTTTGCTTTATCATGTTACGGTTATGCTTACTAAAACACAAGAAATCATCGCAAGCCAACACCTAGTGAGGGACTCAATGTGTTGACATTCAACACAAGGCCACAACATACACGGAGAAAAGAAAACTATAACTGAGAACTAAATGAGCAAACGTAAGGATGAAAATCCTTCCTTAATAAATCAAAGGCCACTCAACATTATAGCATATATATACCCATCAACCTTAGGAAAATAAGCAATAATTAAATAAACATAAACATTGCTCATCAAAAATAATCATAATTAATTATTTCTCTAAAATAATTAATTATCCATAAATAATCAATTATTCGAAATTAAATAATCCCGTACAGAGGTTTGACGAGCCGTGGTCACTGGCAATGCAGAAAAACCAGATATGACAACCTGCTAGTCCAGCGCAAACAGATCGTTAGTCCTGATAAGATCAGAGCAAACAGAAGCTGATCAGCGCAAACAGATTGTTAGATCTAATTTTTTATTAAAAAATCCTTCCAAAACAACGACATACCTTTGCAGGATCGATCTAGATGCCAATCACCTTTCGAATAAAAATGCAGCAAGTCTTGAAAGGCCCAAGGCACCTCGAACAATATGAACCATCGCAACTGCAATATTGTTCGGGGACAAGTTGACACCGAAAAGCTTTACTGAAATTGTAATGTTTTTCTAGCGAAGAACATTTTTGCTGGAAGTGCTTTTTTCTTCGTCAGATCGCATCCCCATTTCCTACACCTAAATTACTAATGGAAAAGGGATAAGGGAAAACAGCATCAGATCAGTAGTGGCATTATGGAATCAGCATCGAGTTTGTGGATACATGTTAGAGAAAAGACTGCCACAAGTTATATCATGTTCCTATGCAGAATCTAACAGCTGCCAAAATGAACAAAAAGGAACAAAAAAGCCACTTGCAGTCTTGGTATAATTTATGATTCTGTGCACATTTCGTCCTAGCAATAGGTTCATTTGTTGTGCCCCTGGGAGTTTGATACTCTATCACCGCGGAAGTCAGCTTTCCCATACTCAGTAAAATGATTTAATCATTTGTGAAAGAGCCATTTTAGCACACTACATTATTTTGTAAGACAGTCTACTTTGCGAGAAAGCTGTATGAATATATTTTCCCCATTTTCATTTTTGGCACTGTTTAGGAGAAATGATTAGGAAAATCTTATCACGGTCAACAACAATTTGTATTCAACTCTAAGTACAGAATTGCTTGTAAAAACTATAATGTAGGCCTTGCGTAGCCAAAAAATACTATAATGAAATTCCATATAAATACCTGGATTTGTAAGACAATATTCTTTTAACGTGTTCAGGTCATTATTAAAAATAAGAAGCTGTCTTGCTTCCAACTGCTAAGGTGCAGATGGACGAACAGAACTGAAAACTGAGGTTTTTGAATGTACGAATATGACAGATAAATTCTGAATGAGCCTTGCAGATCAAAACCTATTCCCAAACTGGTTGTCTGGTCAAAGATTAAAGCTCATCTTTCTTTTAATCAAATACCTACTCCATCTCTTGACAACATTTTTAGCAGTCCTACGTATTATATATCCTGTGCAGGAGGTTGAACGGGAGGGAGGATCAATAGCCGTGGCTACCCTCTGGATGTTACTTCGAGGACTTGTGTCTGCCATGAGACATTCTTATTCCGAGAAGATCGTCGCATAGCACCACTTACGATTAACTCCTTGAAGTGGGCAAGCCCCACCACAATTACCACCATCAAGGTGCCAAAAGTTCAGAACCATTCACATGCACCACCATTGCAAAATGGTTCAATCCCGTGAGCTCCCATGTTGAAGTTACATCTTGAGTTGGAGCAGATGCAGGAAATTTGATTCGGAAAGGAAATGTGCTACTATGGCTTCGTGATATAAAATGTTGAGGAATGCTGTTACACCAGTTCTATTATTGGACACTTTCTGTTACATGATAAAGTTATTGCCAATTACATGACCTTTGTGCCATAACAATCATTTTCATGTCAAGGAGCAAAAACTGTTTTCTACTTCTTCATCGTCAAACCCTGCTCGAGACATGTCTCACTAACTACTTTTAGCAGTCTTTTAATCTGGAGTTGCTGCAAGTTGAGCTTGATGTTGACCTTTGTTGAGAAAAAATTGAGTTTGTTCTGTCAGTCTACGACTTTGACCCAGTAGGATCTGCAGCGAACCATAAACGCTCCTTCCTTTGCGAATTGAGGTGGCAAATTTTGCCGGCCGTTTGACTTTTTAGCTGTCTTCCAAGAATAGAACATGCCAAGGTCCTACTGAACAAGATCTAACATGTTAACAATCATCTTCATTTCTGAACTTTATCTGACTTGTGAAGATGAAGAGGTTCTCGAAGAAGCTTAAATGTCACAGAAAATCTTCTCTCCATTAGAGGAGCTTGATTCTACTCTTTCATTAGGATTCTTGATGACATTGATTATCTGTAACTTCAATAAATTCGATGTCAACGAGAATGAATTCATAAAAGATTTTGGTTCTGAGATGATGATCTGCAGTATAATGAAAATCTGGAGGTTATTCACGGCCGATTCCAGTATTCTGCCATCTCCACCGCCTCGCAACAGCTTCTCCGGCCTGCAGACGCAACTCTTCCAGTTCCTTCCACGGCGAGAAGCTTTCTGAGTCTTACCGATAGCTCTGCAGTTACGGTCTAGATTTGTCTTGAATTTACTGTATACAGTCGATATTTCTCCGTCTCACTTGAATTGGAGCTTATCGTAGCTGAACGCCTTCCTCGATGGCTTCATTATCGTTCGTTTTTGTCACTGCCTCCACCTTCGGTTTCTATCATTTTCGTTCTCTGATGGAGGAGGACAGTAGCCGTGGCTGAAACTGTGACAGCCCAAGCGACGGTGCGCGGGGAGGAGGGATGGCGGTGCGTCCGCGCCTTGGTCCTCGGACGTGCGCAAGGGAGGAGAGGATATGTCTCTTGTCCCACATCGCCTAGGGAGGGAGTCCTGGGTTAGCTTATAAGCATATGGGTTCTTTACTTGTACATATGCGTTTTAAAACCGTGCGGGCCTCGGCCCAAAGCGGACAATATGTGTATAGTGGCCCACATCGCCTAGGGAGGGAGTCCTGGGTTAGCTTATAAGCATATGGGTTCTTTACTTGTACATATGCGTTTTAAAACCGTGCGGGCCTCGGCCCAAAGCGGACAATATGTGTATAGTGGCGAACCCAGGATGTTACAGGTGGTATCAGAGCCGACTCCCGACCGCGTGTGGGACCACAGCGAGGACGCTGTGCCCGAAGGGGGGGGAGAATGTGACAGCCCAAGCGACGGTGCGCGGGGAGGAGGGATGGCGGTGCGTCCGCGCCTCGGTCCTCGGACGTGCGCAAGGGAGGAGAGGATATGTCTCTTGTCCCACATCGCCTAGGGAGGGAGTCCTGGGCTAGCTTATAAGCATATGGGTTCTCTACTTGTACATACGCGTTTTAAAACCGTGCGGGCCTTGGCCCAAAGCGGACAATATGTGTACAGTGGCGAACCCAAGATGTTACAGAAACTCGATTGGAATCGGATTCTTCACTTCAAGCTCTTCATCGTTCGGTTACTGCAACAATATTGAAGGTAAATTCTCTCTCGTTCTCTGGATTTCATCTTTCAATTCGGTCAATAGCATTGATTCTCAGTCTTTTTTTGAATTTCCAGAGTCCCCTTCGTCGAAATTTCATCTCTATTGCCCTCCGGACACTGTTAGCTGCCGCCAACCACTACTGATCGTCACCGTTTGCCATTTTCCCCCCACCAGGCGTCGGAAGCTTTGTTCACCCCTGTTCTCAGTCACCATTGTTGAAGCGCTCGAACTGCCGTCACCACTGGCTCTCACAATGGTTCCAGTTCATGAAGCTGCTTCTGTGATTACTAGGGTCCGATCATTAATCATCACAAGTAATCATCCTTTATTCAATCGAATCATGTATGCTCTGTTTCCAGTTGCTCTACGTACAAACCACTGCCTGGGTAAAATCTACTAATTGCTTTGTGATGATCTCGTTCACATAACTGAACTGTACTGATATGGATATTTCAGGCTGAGGTGTTTTTCTGTATTTTCATATCTGAATTGTGCACTGCGTGCTTGAGTTGGGACATTCTTAGCATGACATTAGAAGGCTACATCTGATGTCTTATTCTGATCTTAGGATCCCTCCTATGTAAAACACTAAGAGGGTATTGTAAGGTATAGGGTAGGAAAAATGTTGGTGTGATTTGTGCCGGTCCCAATATTTGGGAAGAAATTATGTAGATTTATTTAATTTTTATATTTTTTGGGAATTTGGGAATTGCCTATTTTGGCTTTAGGTTTTTCTCTTATTACATTCCTTTTTTGCACTTCATCAATAAAATGACAGTCCCTCTCAAAAGAAAAACACAACAAAAACTTTGAGAGGGGATTACCCAAGGACGTAGGCACATCGCTGAACCTCGTTAAAATCGTATCTTCTTATTTATTTCTTCAAAAAAGATTTCGTACCAACTAAAGGAGCATGGCATACAAGTACCAACACTATAAAATATGTTGAAATTATTTAAAATAAAACATAATTTTCAGTATTCTCTTTAGAATTTTTCGCTTATTCAATTGAAAATCCACTTTAGGGCTACATGGTATAGGGTAACTTGAAACTTGTGAAACAAATAGATTTTAAGCTGGTTCAAAGGTTCTATAAGATAAGTTGTAGATTTCAAAAACTTAAAATTAATACCTCCATGGTAAATTAAGATAGAGATCTATAAGTTAAGAGTTACTTACTAAAGGATGGCTTCTCTCCCTCCCTCAAAATACTCCAAATAATTCAATGTGAGATTCTAAAATATCAATGTTCGAAACTAACTCACGACTATTAACACCTCCTCCAAGAAATTGCCACTCATTGGAATTGATTGAATTCAGATCTAATAACAGGATTTGTCTCCCCTATCTAATTGTTTTCTTCAAGTAATGATTCGGACTCTGTCTTTTCTTCATTATCTTGATGCAAAAAGTTCATCTTTTTTCACGGACATGCTTCACATGAATTTCTGTGACACAGCTACCAAAGGTCGAAGGTTAACATTTGGGGTGACATGTGCTAAATAAGGTTAATCAATATAATGGTGTTGATTATGGAGGTCTACATTGAAAGTCAATCTAAGAAACATTCTTACCTTCAGTAACAATAGCTACTTTAAAGATTAGTAAATAGGGTTTAAAGCAGGGGTTCTTGAGTTGGCAAATCTAACAGGTAAATTTGAATAAAGTCTGCCGATTATAATCCATTTATATATGGCTTCCTCGTCCAAGTTCACAACCCATCTTTCATCTATTTAAATTCCCACATAATCACAAACCAGCGGTTTTATTGGTCCTACATTTTCTTTTTCTTTATTGTAAAGGAGAGGTGGAGAGTAGCAATCAAGGAGACCATGCTTTATTGCTTGATTTATCATAAAAAAACTCAACATCTACGACCGTGTATTTTGATATATAATTGCGAGAAGGTTGTCATCCAAGACCAGGCAAGGATCGTGATGCCTTCTCTTAGACTAGGCGAGGATCACTGACCCTTTACTTGTGGTTGATGATGGTTAAAAAAGAAAAAGAAAAAAATAATTAAAAATTCATAAAAATTAAAAGTTGTTCATGTCAAAGTTGCTCGTGCCATGTAGAACAATCAATATTAACTAGATTGACACATTAGCAATTTCTTGTCAAAATTGATCGAAATGACTAAATTGGTTAATTGTCAAAAGATCTATGACTAAATTGAAACAATTGAAAGTTTAAGACTAAATTGGCTAAATTAAAACATCTAAAACTAAATTGGCACAATTACAATAAGTTTATGACTTTTTTTTTATAATTTTTCCCTCAATTATAAGATTTGGAATAGGAAGTACCCCGATGTGTCTTGTTTGTAGATTTTTTGTTGATTTCGTGTGAGTATGAATATAATTTGTTTGTCTAATTGCTCTTATAATTGTTCATTTCACACGACAATTTTTTTTTCTCACGGTACTTGATTTTCTCGTCAAAGATTTTCTATTTTGTCACATTTTCATCTCACACACTAGCAATCTTCAAGCAACTTGAAAAGTCCAAAACAATGACTATGATTTGTACGAATTTTGTATTAATGATTGCAATTGGCGAAAGAAAGGAATTTAACAAAAAATCTAGGGCCTAATTACTATTTTTGAGTGGTATGAAATGCTCTTTAGTTTATTTTTTAAATATACCTATCACTTTTTTACCAAACCATTTAGAGCTGGCAACCCCTCTAAGTATACTATTGATATTGCTTGAAGAAACAAACTCTGAACAGTTAGGGCTACACTTCCGTTCGTTTCACGGAAAATAACTTCCAGGAAAATGTTTTCTGGATTTTCCGACGTTCGTTTCACGGAAAATAAATTCATTGGGGAAAACATTTTTCATGAAAGAAAAAAAATCTTCTAAAGTGAGAAAATGTTTTCCACTTTTCAAAAGTGGAAAACATTTTCCACATTCACTCTCTTTTATCTTACACTCTCCATTAGTCCTCACTTATTTCTTTTATTTTTAGATTTTTAGATTTTTTTCATAAATTCGAAATTTTTTGTTATTTTTTAATAAAATCGATTTTTTTGCTATTTTTTAATAAAATCGATTTTTTTGTTATTTTTTTAAATAAAATCGATTTTTTATTTTTCTTTATTTTTCTGTCTTTTTTTTTTGTTGTTTTTCTTTTTCGGCCAGTCGTTAGCCACGGCAACAGCCGGTGACTAACGATAAGCGAGCCAAGCTTGCTAGATCGGTCTAGATCGGTGACGCCCGAGCATCACAAGACGGAAACTTATTTCCAAATTTATCTCTTTTTAAAATAAAAAACAGTAACAATCTCTTCCTTTGCTTCACGAACCCAGCATCCCCATGCTTGCCTCTCTTTGCTTCATTCAAAATAATCAAATCCCTCCTTTTTAAAGTAGAACAAAGTCAATCGCTTGCCCCAATTGGTCGATCTCCCTCACTTAGCCTTTGCTCGACGTTGTGCTTCTTCTTCCTCCTAGTAGTTCAATTACTTTCCAAATTGAAGCTGCATAACTCGCAATGTCGATTTGCGAAGCTTGAGTCTCATTGCTTTAAGCTCATCTTGCCAATGAGCTTATCATGCGAGCTCGCCAGAAGTAGGCGAGCCTTGAGCCTTGCTAGCAAGGTGAGCTTGAGGCATGGCCGGCAACTAGCCAAGGAAGGAGAGAACATAAAATAAAGAAAAAAAATAATTTAATAATCTATTTTAAAAAATAATAAATAACAATTTTAAAAAATAAAATAATAAAAAATTTATTGAAAAAGAGTTTATAAAGGAAAATATTTTCCCAAGCGAACAGTGGAAAATATTTTTCACTTCAAAATCAAGTTTTACCCGAACACCGGAAAATAATTACGTTTTCCTGGAAAATAACTTCTTGGAAATTGATATTGCTTGAAGAAACAAACTCTGAACAGTTAGGGCTACACTTATTTCACTAAAAAATTTAAATTTTTCATATGGTTTTTTAGAATTAATTTTCGAGTAAGTGATAGGTTTTTTTTTTTTTTTGTCGTTTGATTGAAATTTGAAAAAATGAAGCGAGAACTAACCACTTTCCTTGCTCAAATTAAAAAATGATATTGAATTTTCTATCCAAACAGCATAATTTATTTATTTTTTCTAATTTGGGCAGGGAAAGTGGATTGGGCCAAACACTTCTTCACTTCTTTGGTCCATCTCACTTCTTTTCTCTTCTCACCGCTTTCTTTTTATCCCTTTCTTCTCCGCCCGGCACCGTGAAAGGCTAAACCCCGTTCCTTCACGACGCAGCCATGGTAGTCACAGGATACAAAGTCAAATGGGGGCCTCTGACCCACGTTTCTTGATTACTCGGCCCTTTGATTGGTGAAATTTCCCCCGCCCTGGCTTCTTCTTCTTCTTTTTTTCAAGAATTTTTTCTGGTTGTGAATGGCGGCGGTGGTGGTGGCGATGGAGGCTGTGGTGGTGCTTGTTACTGTGGTTGGGAGTGGTTCTGAAGAAGTAAGGTTCAATGGGGGTGGCGATTTGGTTCTGTTTGGTAATCGATGGCGGCGGTGGCTGACGATGGTGTGTAAATGGGAGGGTGGCATTCACGCATGTTTGCGGAGAGGACGAGAGGGATGATGATGAAACTGGTCTGCGATGGTTAGGTGGGTAAACAGCAATTTCTCGATTTTATGATCTGAAATTATTCTCCCCAATTTCGAGCACGGCTTTTCCTCTGCATTTTCGGCATTTGTTGTGTGTTCTCTTCCCAACAATCTTTTTCTTGTACCCTGGGCTCATTCACCATTGTAATCTGTATTGGCAAAACCTCTTTGACGGATCACTTGCGAATGCTTTTGAGGGAGGACTAATGCTGTCAATTTTATGTGTCACTTTTTGCAAGTAAAAGAAAAAGAAAAGAAACCACTAATTTTATTCGGTGCACTGGTATGTTCTAATTTGTCTTCTAGTAAATATGATCTATGTAAGAATAATCTTTTCAATATCTTAAAACATGATTGGTTATGTGGAAACTGTGATATGATTGAAAAGAAAGAGGATGCAGTTCTTTTTTATGGTTTTCTTAAGAATCAGAACCTTCTTTTTGTTGATGATGATTCTTTGCAGTATTAAGCAGTCAATCTGGGATAAAATTCTAGGTAGCTCATGGCTTCAAGCTTTCAATACAAGTCCAATTCATGACAGCATTGATATTCCATAAATCACCTTCTATTTGGGTCTTGATCTCTGGCGGTTTAGGAACTATTGTTTGCAGCTTGCTAGAATGTTTAGCCAATACACTTATGCTTGCTTGGTCGAGATTGTAATGATATGCTGCTTGCCTCTGGGTTTGCATTTGCATTTTAGTCTACCGTGAAATATGATTTCTTCATACATTATGTCATTTTATTTGAAAATACCTTCTTATTTGGCATTCTTCTTGCAGGGAGTTTCTAAACAAAAGCTTCAAGCTCACTTGGGTTCCTTTGGTGTAACTGGAAATCTTGCGCTTCAACCAATGTGTATCTTGTCTGGTACATCTCCTCTCTCTCTCTCTCTCTCTCTCTCTCTCTCTCTCTCTGCTACTGTTGCCTATGTAAAATTTTTTTTGAAGCAATTTTCCTATGACATTGTGAAGCTCTATTGGAGGTTAGTTAATTTGTGATATGAATTGTAGTTCACTGTGTACTTTCCTGGAGACTTTTTGGTTGTTATTGCACATATACATGGTGCTTTGACCATATATATAGGTGGTCAAAAAAGAAGAGTTCCATTTGCCAAGATAACTTTCAAGAAACCTCACGTATTTATGCTTGACCAGCCATCCAATCATTTGGTAAGTTTTAGTTATTTTTCTCCATTTTATGACTTTATTACTTTTTCAGTTATGCTTGTTATTGTTCTTGCACCAATTGAACTTATCAGAATCTGGTCTTTACATTGAAAATATAGTAGAACCAATCAGTGAACACAACTACAAAGAGCCTCCGCCATCTTATATCTAGCCTATGGAACATAAACCAATCTAATTGTTCCAACTGGAAAAATATTGGGAATAGAATATTTATGCTAAGCCTGATCAGTGTTTTTGTATTACAGTAGTCTATAATACCAAGTAGTTCAGATATCTGTGCCTATAGGCAGTATTGGGCTTTGCACATAATTAATTTGGACATTTCTTTGTTTATGAATGTGGACTTTAAATTCTGCTATGATGACTTACTAAAGTGTTATCTTTGTAAATTGTTAATTTCTTGTCTAAGGATAGATAGAGTATGACTCTCCATTTTTTGTGCAGTTGAGGCGCTCATTCAAGGTTTGGTCTTGTTCTGATGAGGAATTCTGATGGTGAGATTGATTTACTTGCCAAAACACTTCAATTTGACCAACGATGGAGCATCTTCACAGCTAATTGCCCTTTTTCCACCTTGATTTGCAGTTTGGTCACAAAGACCATATAATATCTGTAAGCGTAGGCAAGCTCTGAGTGGTTCCTCAAGGCAAGGATGCGCCTCTCCATGGGGATTTCCAGGATTTATAAGAAGATTCTTCAGTTCTTGTAGAATCAGATGAGCTTAGTTCTTGTCATCGGGAAAGGGCTGTTCACCAACAAAACAGAAATTGAGACTTGGCTACCAAGATAAAGCAGACAAAGAGAGGATGTCTCCTGACATACTGGACGTACTTATAGTTGCATCAGATCTCGTTTGTCATTTAATCATAAGATATATTCAGCAAAAAAAAAAAAATCATCAGAAGAAAGGGTCACTAATTTCTGAGAGTTAAAAAGTGAGGTATCCCGGTTCTTGTCTTGTTTGTTCATTTTTGTTTACTGCCGGGTCGGTATGCATATAATTTTGTTTGTCTGATCACTCTTATAGTTGTTTATTATGCATGGAAGATAATTTTTATTCAGGCCTAATTGATCATTCCTTTCCAGATGTTTTTTATTTTTCTTATGCTTTTGTCATGCCATATGTTATTCTTCAAGTTGAAGAGTCTTCAATACAAATGACAGGATGATTCAAATTGTATTGATTAATGATAATGGCGAGTAGCGAAGGCTGGGGAATTAAAGAAAAAGCCTGGGGCTTTTACTTTGTTCTTAATATACACACATATATATTTATATTTCTGACAGGATCATTTTTGGAATTTGTTATTAGTTGAAGTAAGAAATTCTCAACTAGTACCTATGTATATAAAACCAACTTTCTCAGGTCAGTATGATATGAAAAGCTTATTTTGATATGAAGACAAGAAAAAAGATATAAATTGCCCGTTAGAAATTACTCTCTTTCATTAATTTGCCCCTCAAAATTTATTTTATATCATTGTGCCATAAACTTTCACAATATGCATCAAATCACCCAAAATCCTTTGGAATGGTGTCGTTATAGATTAGAATGTTTTATGGTATGATACGTGGATAACAAGCAAGGTAGAATTAGGTCTGAACGAAGTATTTTCACTTCAAATATTTCCTCAAACCAATTGGATTGGAAAACAATATTTTCAATTTTCTTTTGGGCAAATAAATTTGTGCAAAAGTCCAAAAAGGCACGACAAATTTTCGAGGTACTGAAATACCAGCTAGATCACCTTAAAGGTTGTAAGTCATTGGAGGGACTAGAATGTATATTCTTCTCATCACACACCCCTTCATCCACTTCCTTCAATTACTACCAATACTTTTTTATACATAATAATCTCGCTTTATACATGTGTGTAGTGCATGCCTTGCCTCTAGGATAAATTATGAATCAATCCGAATAGAGATTCTTTAAATATAGAGTTGAGATTTTGTGCCCTTATAGAGGATGCCACATTTGTGAATCTAATGATCTACATAGAATTGGTACAACTAGTTAAGGTATTGGGAAATTTCCTACTCAAGAAATTATGACATTCATTCAAATCTTATCAGTTGTGTTCTAACTGCTCTAGATAAGAGTCACATGCATTGTCAAAGATTGTATTAAACCAGTTCATGGGGTTTGCAAAATGTCCAGTGGGACTTTAAGCAGTTGGATTTCCACACGTGTCTTGAATTATTTTACAGAAAATAAAATAAAAAAGAATGTAATGATCTAAATTTGCCTAATTCTACAATTGTTAAAATACCTTATTCCCCAATTTTTTTCTAAAATGATAATCACCAATCTAATAAAAGAATATACTTTCTTTGTCACTTTGTCTAAACATGCAAACGAGAGCCCAGTCACTTTTTCCCCAGTTTTCAACTAATCATCGAGCTTTTAGGGTAGTTCCACTATGACAATCAACTTGGTCAGATTCAACTAGTAGCTTGAAACTGAATAGTATTTTATTGTTGACTGTGAATAATTCAAAGTATGTACAACATCACAATATGATGTGGGACTGAAATTATGTATTACCAAATGGTGGTGTTCTCAATACGTGACTCACAGATATAATTGTACAACAACAATTATGAGAGATAAAAAAAAGGAAAATGAAAACAAAATAGATTGCTAAGAGTAGCAGCAGTAGCATAAGCAGTCTAGAATATCAAGAAACCCCAACCTCAACCTATTTTATGCAATAGAAAGTTCACTCTCTCTCTCTCTCTCTCTCTCTCTCTCTCTCTCTATGTTAAGAATGATTTATATATCCTTGTGAAGCTGGTTTCTTCAAGGCTCTCTTTTCAAGCAAAGTGATGACTATTTGTTTTCAAGAAAAGCCATATTCATCTGGTCCTGATTTCCCCATTCTCTATTTCCAAGAAATCCAATAGCACTGGCGCTATTTACAGCAAAAAACTCTCTCTCCCTTGAAAATCGTGGAAATGCAAACTTGTAGGATTCAAAGTTGCAAGATTCAGAAATAAATTGTGCAAAAAATTAATGCGCCTTTCTATGGTTTATTGAATCACTCTATCCAAATAATTGTGATATGATTGGGTTATAGAGCAAGTGATATGAAATCCTGGGTATTGAGTAAAACCATCTCATGTTAGAAATAAATGGCATAAAAGAGAGCCAAAATTACAACATGAACTTGTATCTATTGATCCATCTTCCTACCAGAGGTGAATCTAATAGAGCTACAGTGATTAGTGCATTAAATTTGCAATTAAAAGTCTTAGTTTCTTCTTATATGACAGGATTAGGGAAGATTCAAATTTATGTGGCAAGAAACTTTATTTTAGTTTTAAAAAGGTTTTAGAATCACAAAGTTTTTCAATCCAGCAACTACATGAAATAAACTTGGTTACTAGATTGGGAAGGGGCCTCAAAACCAAATGCTCTCTTGCAATAGTAATCCCAAAAGTGTCCAAAAAAGTCCTCAAATTTCAATAGATCACGCTCAAAGATAACTCAAAAGTAGCAACAGCATTTGGGCAATATATTAGGATATCGGGGGCACAAAAATCTAGTTATCATGCACAAACAGGTATAAGTAAGCTATGTTAACAAATTTCTCAACTCATTTCATAAACCATTTTTACAAATTAACATATTTATCCTTTCACAATTCCTCCATCAAGATAGATACACTTCACATAGCATTTCTCAAATCATTTCACAAATAATGAACTCCCAAACTATTTTAAGAGATACTTTGCCATGCCATTCCAACTATTAAAAGGATAGTTAATGTCCAATCTAGCTTCACGCAACAAATATGCTCTAAACAACATGCAATGCATCTTCTATAACTTATAACATTTTTAATCTATGTTATTATCAAGACATGAATTCAAAAATCATAGAAGAAACAGGCACCAATCACCTGAAATTGCGAACCAAACTACCAAAGTTACCTCAAATGAAGAAATATGAAATCCAATTAAGTAAGTGAGAAATGGATATCAAAATCAAGTAGATAAGTACCTTAACTAAGATTCAACTAAACTAAGTTCATTTGGTAACAAATAACTCTGATGCACCAATAAAAGGCTTGCCCAAAGTAGATGATTACTATTGTCCGTTGTATTGCGTCGGCGAATGTGCAAAATCTAAAAAAGGAAATCTACCGACATCTATTTCAAATAGTTCCAAAGTCATTGGAAAACTAACTCTACATGCTAAAAAGGAGAACTCACCTTTGGCCCAAAAGAGGTCCATGAATTGGCGAAACCAGTGCCAACCATAATAGTTCAAATATGGTTTCGATTGTGTGCAATAAACTTGAAAATTTCACCCCAACCAAACCGTAATCCTAAGTTGACTTCCATAAAATCCCATAGTTTCACGACACATCGAAGTTTCATTACTACATGATTTCATAACTCAACAATATAATCAGCCTAGCAATTAAAACCCAAATGGAATTGAAATTACAGCTTAATCTTTCTTTAAATAGGTGAATTAAGTCTTCGAATTCTTATTAATCCAACATGTTAAGATGTCCCCAGTAAACTTGAACTGAACCCTTTTTCTCTCTAGCGAGTGATTCACTTCACTTTTCCAGCTTTCTTGATTCTTCTTTCTCCCTCTTAACTATTCCTCTTTTCTCTGATAAGCCAACTACAACAATTATAACTAAGCTGAAGGAAGTAATTCTGTTGGGCTTCAAAGATGCAGCTTCATGGGCGTAATGAATGAGAATTGGGTCTCCTAAGCCTAAGTCCATTTGTTTTTTGTTTTTTTAATAAAGACCCTTTCCTTAGGGTAGCAACTCTTGTTAAAGTCTTAAACATAGGATGGGGGAAAAGTTTTTGAATGAACCCGGAGCATGTGAGCCCAGCTCATATCCACTAATGAATGATGTGAGCTCCATGTTGAACCCAACTTTTCATGGTGTATGTGAGAAATTGTAAATCCTAGAATTCATTCTTTTCATTATGAATATATCTATAGATTAAGTTAGTTTAGTCATTAGGTAATTTAAGGCAACTGGCTATGATGGTTAGTCCGGCTAGTAGTGCCAAATGTGACAGTGGGATAGAGTTGGAATGAGTCATCCTGCGGAGGTGCTGACGACAGCGGCATGCCAATGGCCATTGGATGGGTGGCGCTCTCTATGTCACCCTATTCGTGATTTTTTTTTTCTTTTTCAGTTTTTGGCTGTTTTTTTCTTGTTCGCCTTGCTTTTAGCCTTTTTTCTTGTATCAAACTTAAACTTGTAAACATTAATGAAAACCTAGAGACAATTCTAATAGACAAGTACAATAGAGATTAATGAATGAAAATCCCCAATATGATCAAACATGAAAATAGTTAAACGAAAATTGAAGTATTGTTAATTTTACATGTAACAAGTGGAAATTCTCTAGTAATAGAAAAAGAGACATTCACATAGCGATGAACAAGAAATGTGAAAAGTGAAGGAAAGTCTTGGTCTTCTTAGAAATGGTTAAAGTTTCTCTCCCATCATGACTTTTTCTATTTTCGCAAAGTCTCGGTCTTCGTTGAATTGATCAAAGTTTCTCTCTCATCATCACTTTTTTTCATAGAGTTTTGGTCTATCTGGAATTCATTTAAGGTTTCTCTCCCATTATTACTTTTTCGTAAAGTGCTTCATTTTTGCTTCACATGCAATGCGCAGAAACTATCTACTTTTGCTTCACTTTTTTGGGGGAAAAAAAAGCAGATGATGTCCAGCAAAGTCTTTGGAAATATTCTCCAATTATTGCAAGACAAGCACTTGTAGACAAAAAGTATTTTATGTCGATTTCTCTAATCTCTAATGTGCATCTTTGAAAGTCTTGGTCTTCCTAAAGTTCACAATATTCTCTCTTCATTAGCTCCTTATCACTCAACCCTTGTTTATCTTTGATTGATTCACCCATGACCATTGGAAAGATCATTTTGGGTCCCTACTTGACTTCCTTCATATACTAATTTCTAGTATTGTTGATTTTAAGCAAGACATGTAACATGTGGAAATTCTACTTGTCACGCCCCGGCTCTCAAGCTCGCGGCAACCCCATTTCACTTGAGGTCTATTTGTATGACGTCCCAGATACTGTCGTCAACCAATTCATTTTATCTTGTAATTAAGCACATGCGGAAACAAACAACTCCCAAACCAAACAACAGGGATAGTAACAACGGCAGCAGAGGAAAGACAACCAGTATTTTATATATCTGAAGGTTAGCCAGCATACCAGCAAATACATACACGCCTTACTATAGGCAACAAGCTAAGGCCTACTCAAAAAGGGATCGGCCTAGCTAACCTAACCCTGTACAAGTGGGGGAAGGCTGGTCAAAAAGGAAATAGGCTACAGCTGCCTACTCACGGGCCTTAGAGGGATCGCTCTCTTCGATTCTCGGTACTGCATCATCTAGGGCCTGAAAATGTTAACCACGACGGGTTGAGATAAACTCAGC
Organism: Corymbia citriodora subsp. variegata; assembly: GCA_014858505.1. Taxonomy (NCBI): domain Eukaryota; kingdom Viridiplantae; phylum Streptophyta; class Magnoliopsida; order Myrtales; family Myrtaceae; genus Corymbia; species Corymbia citriodora. Next base: position 6,984,232 of record CM026411.1, read on the forward strand.
AAATTAAAGTCCTAAGCTCCGGTTAGGAATTTCGCTCGCCTCGGGAGTTTAACATACAACCTAATACAGCAATCAGTGCAATACCACCTCAGAGAAATAACCACAAAAGACAGTTTAATACACATATGCAATCACAGGCAACTCTACTTGGCCTTGTCACACGCGACCTGCAGAAACTGTCATTTAATCCATCACGACATTAAGAGCATGCGAATAATCAGAGCATCTCACACAACTTTCTCGTGCCTCACATCCACACATATGCTCCGATTATTATGACCACTAGGGCCATGGCACAACCTTATGGTTGGCAGTCTATCAGTCAAAGACCAGGCATTGTCCTCCCCCATGAGTTACGGCGACGTCACGGGCTCTCTCCCATCGACAGCATTCCCTATGGAGCATGGGGCCTGCTCATTGCCGCAGCCCCACAACTGACCACTGTCAGGCAACCGATCGAAGTCAGGACGACCAAAAGGCCACGGCACAACCCCATAAGGATTGGCGGTCTTTCGGCAACGCCGGGTTCTCCTCTTAATGTGACCATGCAACACATCATCAATCAATTCGTTCTTTTCTTTGCTCTGTCGTGAATGCACATCACTCATGCTCATGCGACATGCCATTTCTGATAACCCACGCAATATGTCATGCAATCTCACTCGACAATTCCAAAATCCAATTTCCAGTCAGCATTCGATCATGCATTTCATCAATATTCACAAGTATAATTAACAATTGGCACTTCAATAAATCATAACAACCAAGAGCACATCAAAATAAGCCAAAAATTAGCTTCTGTATGAACAGTATCGTGAATAGTAATATGTGAATAGTAATATGTGAACAGTAATCCGTGAACAGTGATTAGTGAATACTAATCTGTGAACAGTGATTAGTGAACAGTAATTTGTCCGAAATTAAATAAATAAATAAAAATAAATAAAATTAACCATGGTTAACAAATTAACCTAACCATAGTTAAATTCTAACCTTGGTTACTTTAAAACTAACCTTAGTTACTTTAATTAATTAACCTTAGTTACTTTAATACTAACTATGGTCAATTAACTAACCCTAGTCAGCTCAATTAACTAACCCTAGTCAGCCTTAATTAACTCAACCACCATTAACAAACTAAGCCATAATTAACCAAGCAACTAATTAAACCCTAAACAAGGATTAGGAAGTTAACTTACTTGGATCGGAAATCCGGCGACACCGGCGCGTAGAGGGGAACGAGGGCTACGAGGGGTAAGCTCGGGGATGGCAATGGATGACAAACGATGGCCGAAACGGGCCAAAAACAATGCTGGTTACTGTTCACGCGGAACCGGTGCAACTGAGTGGAAAAGGCCAAAACGGGTGGCTAATGGCGACCAGGGGTGACCAGGGTGCGCGGCTAGCTTCCTAACTTCTAGGACTACACTTGGGGCGGTGGTGGCGGCTCCGGTGACTGCGGCAAGGCCATTTTCCGGCTGGAAAACAGCAAGGACAGCAAGAAATAGCAGAAATGGAAGAGAAAAGGAAGAGAAAAAGGGAGAGAGAGGGGGGCTGGGCTGGTGCATGAATTTTGGGGGAGAAAGAGGAGAGAGAAGGAGCTGCTGGAGACTAGGATAAGGCCAAGGCAAGTGGGCAAGCCACTTGCTTCAAGAACCAATAAAAAACAAGCAAAAACAAAGCATAAACAAAGCCCACTTGGGCACAAAAGCAAAAGGCCAAAGAGAGAAGCCCATGGGCTGGAAATGGAGGGGAACTTGGGCCAACTTGGGCCCCTCTTGGGCTGGGCTGAATGGGTGCAAGGCCCATTGGGCCGCCGGTCTTGGGCTTGCCCACCCGTGGGCCCGAAACCCGGTCCAATTTTTCTTTTTTCCGACACTTCCATGTCCAACGGAAAATTCCAAAATAAATGAGGCGACGTCCAAATATTTAGTCCTGATATCCCTGAGAAATCGGTTCCCAAAATCGGATTAAAAATCGGAGCTAAATTGAGTTGATTGCGACCGTAATACAATTTGGATTATCGGGCGCTCTTTTAAGACTTTCCTCACTTTTGACCCATGGTCAATCATTCTTTGATCCACGTTAACATCAATTCTTGAGTCACGGACGTCCCTCGATTGTCATGTGATCCCGGGGGCTCAATTGATAATCCCAAGTACCAGATGAAAAGGATTCAGTTTACCGTCGTTCGTAGTTCGTATCGAAGCCGTGCGGAAATCACCCGAAGTCCAACTTCGTACTTCTGCCGAATCGATTTATTTCCATTTCCTTAATATTCTAGTACTTAGAGGATATCGATCCCACCCAGGTCCTCATGGTCGAAGAATTCGTTCTTGATCAAAATTGCGAGTCGTACGCGAATCATTTCCTATCGATGCCTCTCTGTAATCCATTATCCCACGAACACACAGTTCGAAAAATTTTACTGACCAGGCCTTCAACTAATATCGCCATTTTATAAAATCCTAAAATGGGGTCAATTTTCAGGATGTTACACTACTAGTAATGGACAAGGAGATATTCACATAGGAATGGAAGAGGATAGATGTGAAAAGTAAAATAACAAAGCCAATTTACATCCTGCAAAGTCTTGGTCTTCCTAGAATTGATTAAAGTTTCTTTCCCATTATCACTTTTTCCCTTTTGCTTCACAGTTTTCACAAAAAAGTTGATGAGTCACTAAAGTCTTGGTCTTCCTAACACGCCAAGAAGTTTGAGTTAGACCGAAGAGCATAAGTTTTAATGCACATTATGTCCTCGGGTTAGATTGTTCTCCTTTTTCTTCAAATCAAGACTTTTGGATGTCATTTGAAACGGAGGACCATTTCTTTTGACCAAAGCACGTGATTTGGTTTTCCTTCTCAAACAGACAAACCTAGCAGTCTTTGATGACTTGTGGATGTGTAATAGAAAATAAGATGCCATTGTTGGCTCTATCCTCAATAATTTAAGTTTCAATTATATTGACAAAGTGGCGATCCTTTGATGCGGTTTTGGCCCCATGATGCACGAGGAGCTGCCTAGAAGGCGTAAGTAGGCACGAGATGGCTAGATGCAGAATCCTTGCGACAAGTGTTGAGAAAACTCCTGGTTTTGATGTTTACAAAACATTTTATGAGTTTATACACATTATTTGAAGGGAAAGAACTCAGGAAGACATAGGCTTTAAAAGTCTGCTGGTAGCAGATGACAAAGCATGAGATGTCTTAGAGTTTGACCGTACCAGACGGAAAGACTTATCCAGACTGAGATTTAAGTCTGACCGTACCAGACTGAGATCTTAAGTCTGAATGTTCCAGACTGAAAATCTAGGCAGACTCAGAACTATGGAATGTCAGACTTAAGATGAATCCACGAGAAAAGATCACCAACGGTACAGTATTTCACTTACCTTTTTATATATTGATTCTGTTATACTAATCTGATTGACAGGATCAATTAATGGACAACTTCCAAAGAAGAATAGAGCACTTATGGAAGCCCAGATTCTGGTTGTATGGGCGAACAGAATCTAAGGGGATCTGATCTACCCTCAACGGTCAAAATGACTTGCCTTGTAAAGTCTGTCCAAGAAAGGAAAGACAAAACTCTCAAGGAAAGAGCCAACGGTCGAGTCTGGCTTTGAGAGTATTTAAGGATAGGTTGAGACTTAGGGGTAGAGAAGATGAACATCATTCCAAAGCTGATTCCATTCTTCAATTGTTGTTCATAGTGCGTATTGAGTGATCTCAGTGTATTACCAAAAGAGAGTGACTTAGTGAGACAGATCATCACTGAGTACAAACACTCGAGAGTGTGTAATCACCGTTGATCATATAGTGAAATACAGCCGATTGGCTAGTCTCCTGGAGAGTGGACGTAGGCTTGCCTAAAGCCGAACCACTATAAACAGTGTTTGCAATCTTCTCTACTCTCTCTATTTAATTTCTGATTGTTGATTGCAATAGATCGATATTACTTGAAAAATCTCTCTACACCTATTCACCCCCCCTCTAGGTGTTTATACTAGTTCTAACAATTGGTATCAGAGCCTCGTGCTCAAGATCTTGAAGTGTTTATTACTTCTGAGCTAAAGATCCTATATGGCTAGTATTCTTGCACCAGGTTTGATTGAGGGGCAGAGCAACACCCATCCACCCTACTTCGATGGCAAAGATTACAACATTTGGAAGAATAAAATGAAGGCCTTCCTCAGATCGAAAGATCCACTCGAATGGGATGTGGTTGAAAGGGGAATTAATCCCACTGAGGATACTGGAAAAAGGTCAAAGAGAATCGATGGCAAAGAAACAGAAGCATCATCCACTATTTCTCCAGAAGAAATAACGAAGAGACAAACTCTTGATGCAAAGGCTATTTATTCTCTGTATTGTGCTCTATCACCTAATGAATATAATCGAATATCTTCTTGTGATACAGCAAAGGAAGTATGGGATAGACTACATGTGACCTATGAAGGAACTGATCGTGTCAAGGAGACCAAAGTAAACATATTGCTTGGTCAATACGAATCTTTCAAGATGAAACAGGGAGAATCCATAGGAGATATGTTTAGTCGTTTTACAGAGATTGTAAACGGATTGGCATATCAAGGACAACCTGTCCCTGGACCAATGAAGGTCAACAAACTTCTGAGAGGACTGTCTAAAGAATGGAACAATGTGAAGACCTCTATCAGAGAAACTTTGCGAATTTCACCGCTGACAGTCGATGAGCTCGTTGGTACTCTGCAGTCTTATGAAGCAGAGCAAATGAATGAGGAGGTGGAATCCAGAGGTAAGAAGTCTATCGCTCTTAAATCTACTATTGATTATGATGTTATAGACTCTGAGGAGGAGCTAGACGATGAAGAACTTGCACTGCTGATCAGAAAAGCAAGAAAACTAAACAAGAAAGGTAGAAAATTCGACAACAGGAAACAAGGCAGACAATCTGCACAACGCAAAACTGATGATGAGGAGGATTATACCAAAGATGTCATTTGTTTTGAATGTAAGAAAAAGGGTCATATTAAACAAAATTGTCCCAAGCTCAAAAAGAATAAAGGGAAATTCGAGAAATACAAGAAGGCCCTGAAAGCTGAGACGTGGAGCGATACTGAAGTTGAGGACAGTGAAGACGAATATGGGAACATTTGTCTTATGGCTCATTCAGACTCAGACTCTGAAACTGATTCAGGATCAGACTTAGATTCAGACAGAGAAATTGAGGTAAATCATTCTGATATCCCTAGAGAAGTCTCAGATTATATAAATGAGCTTTGTTTAAATTTAAAAACTACCTTGAAAAAGATCTCCAGTTTAAAAGTGAAAAATCGTAAGTTGAGTCATCAGAACTGTTTGTTAAAAGAAAAATTTGATGATCTCAAAAAGGAATTTTCAGAACTGAAGGAAAGTCGTGATTCTGTTTTAAATGAAAGTGAGTCTTTTAAAAGGGAACTTTTAGAATTAAAGGAAAATCAAGGCTCCCTACAGAATGAAAATCTATTTCTTAAAAAGGAAGTTTCGGATATCAATGCAAAGTTTTCAAAAGGGACGAAAAACCTGCAGCATATTCTTTCTATACAAATTCCATATTATGATAAGTCAGGACTTGGATTTTGTAAGGAAAGTAAATCATTGATTGATTTCCCTAAGGTTAAGGAAAGAATTAGAGAAAGACCTTCCCGACAAGCCTATAATAATCATTTTAAAAAGAATTTTGTTAGAACTGTTGGTCGAGAATATCTTAAGTGTTCTAACTGTGGAGATAGAGAACATTTTGAGAATAAATGTCCTAAAGTCTGGAGACCTGTTCAAAAGAAGTGGATAGAAAAAGCTTACACTACTAACTTCAATGGACCCAAGAAAATTTGGGTACCAAAGAAAAAATGAGTATGTGTAAACTTTGCAGGTAAGCTTCAAAAGCAAGAAGAAATGGTATTTGGACAGTGGATGTTCAAGACATATAACAGGAAATTCAAAGATGTTCGTAGGACTCAAAAGAATCAAGGGAGGAACTGTTTCATTTGGGGGAAACACCAAAGGAAACATTGTAGGACTGGGAACTGTCAAAATCGGAAGTTTAATCATCAACAACGTATCTCTAGTCAAAGGATTAAGCTACAACCTTTTGAGCATCAGTCAGTTATGTGATGCCGGCTTCAGAATAAACTTCAAAGAGAATCTATGTTCCGGAACAAGCAATGACTATTCATAGACTTTTACTGGACGAAGGCATGGGAACATTTATCTTCTGGACATAAATGAAGACACTGCAAAATGTCTATTATCAGTCCAAGACGAAGCAGAAATATGGCACCGCAAACTCGGGCATGTCAGCATGAAACAGATTTCCAAACTTGCCAGTAAAAAGCTTGTTCGAGGCTTGCCCTCACTAAGTTACAAGAAGACAGAGCTTTGCTCTGCATGTACATTGGGAAAACAAGTAAGAAGTTCTTTTAAGTCTATAAAACAGATTACTTCTAACCGTGTGTTGCAGCTTATTCACATGGATCTGTTTGGACCAACCAGAACCCAGAGTATTGGAGGTAAGAAGTACTGTCTTGTGATAGTAGATGATTACTCACGATTTACATGGGTATATTTTCTAGCAAATAAAGGAGAAACATTCTCATATTTCTCAACTTTTGCAAAGAGGGTCCAAAATGAAAAAGGGTATTCTATTTCAAGTATCAAAACAGATCATGGGGGAGAATTTGAAAATCAGGACTTTGTAAATTTTTGTGATAAAAATGGTATACAGCATACTTTCTCATCTCCCTATACTCCAGAGCAAAATGGAGTGGTGGAAAGAAAAAATCGATCTTTGCAGGAGATGGCCAGAACATTGCTTATAGAAAGCAAAGTGGCAACTCGATTCTGGGCAGAAGCAATTTCTACTTCATGCCATATTATTAATAGAGTATTTCTTAGACCAATTCTTGAGAAAACCCCCTATGAGATTTTCAAAGAAAGAAAACCTATTGTTTCATATTTTCGAATCTTTGGTTGTACATGTTATATTCTTAAAACTGTTAATCATCTACCTAGTAAGTTTGAAGAAAGGTCAGATGAAGGAATTTTTCTGGGATATTCAAACTCTAGTAAAGCATATAGAGTGTTCAACAAGAACACTCAGACAGTGGAAGAATCCATGAACGTAAAGTTTCTGGAGAAAGGAGATTCAAAACAGAGCAGTACAGTAAATGAAGAATCAGAATCAAATGCTGCTCCTGAAGGATCTGGTCTCATCAAAGTAGCAGAATCTACCCAGGAAACATTGGAAGGAGCTGCTCATAAAGAACAAGTAATTCAATCTGACATCCCTGTATCAACAGAAGTTTTTAATAATGATGAAGTTCCAAATAGAAACTGGAAGCAGAAGTCCAGTCATCCGAAGGAGCTTGTGATTGGAAACATCAATGAAGGGATTCAAACCAGATCAAAGAATAAAAATGACACAGGTATTGTTGCACTAATTTCTGAAATTAAACCCAAAGGAGTCAATGAAGCACTGGAAAATGAAAGCTGGATAGATGCTATGCAAGAGGAGCTTCAACAGTTCAAGAGAAATGATGTTTGGGAACTAGTGCCCAAACCCAAAGGAAGAACCATCATTGGTACTAAATGGGTGTTCAGGAACAAAGTTAATGAACTTGGAAAAGTCACTAGAAACAAGGCAAGGCTCGTGGCAAAAGGTTATTCCCAATCTGAAGGAATAGACTATGATGAAACCTATGCACTAGTTGCAAGACTTGAAGCAATCAGACTATTACTTGCCTATGCTTGTTATCAGAATTTTAAGTTATATCAAATGGATGTGAAAAGTGCTTTTCTAAATGGGTTTATCAAAGAAGAAGTCTTTGTAGAACAACCTCCTGGATTCGAAGAACCAAGAAAGCCAGATCATGTATACAAATTAAAGAATGCACTCTATGGTCTGAAACAGGCACCTCGAGCATGGTATGATCGGTTGAGTAAGTTCTTACTTGACAATAAATTCAAGAAAGGTATGGTAGATACAACCTTGTTTATTCAGAAGGAAGGTAAAGATATACTGTTAGTACAGATTTATGTAGATGATATTATTTTTGGTTCATCTAATGAGCATCTGTGCAAGAACTTCTCTAAGTCTATGCAGGAAGAATTTGAAATGAGCATGATGAGAGAACTGACATTCTTTCTAGGACTTCAAGTCAATCAAACGAAAAGAGGCACCTTCATCAGTCAAGAGAAATATGCCAAAGACCTGATCAGAAAGTTTGGATTGGAAAATTGCAAAAGGACTGAAACTCCTATGGCAACATCCATCAAACTAGATCAGGATGAAAAGGGAAAGAAGGTTGATCAGAAGAATTACAGAAGCATGATCGGTTCTCTACTCTATCTTACTGCATCTAGACCTGATATTCTATACAGTGTGTGTCTTTGTGCTAGATTTCAAGTAGATCCTAGAGAATCACATCTTTCTGCTGTTAAACGTATAATCAAGTATATATCCACTTATCCACACTTGGGTTTATGGTATCCAAAAGAAACAGATTTTACTCTTCTTGGCTATTCAGATGCAGACTTAGCAGGTTGCAAAGTAGACAGAAAGAGTACTTCAGGAACATGCCAACTTATAGGGAAAATGCTAGTCTCATGGTTTTCCAAAAAGCAGAATACAGTAGCTCTTTCAACAGCAGAAGCAGAATATGTTGCACTTGGGAGTTGCTGTTCACAAATTCTGTGAATGAAACAGCAACTGAGAGACTATGGAAAGGAAGAATCTTGTACTGAAATAAGATGTGATAACACTAGTGCTATAAATCTCACAAAGAATCCGATTCTACACTCCAGGGCGAAGCACATTGAGATTAAACATCATTTCATTAGAGACCATGTGCAAAATGGAGATATATATGTGAATTTCATTGATTCCAAGAATCAATTAGCGGATATCTTCACAAAGCCACTGGACAAAGGTACGTTCGATTCTATATGTGAGAGATTAAACATTATTAATCCTTTTCTATAAATTTTATGAGAACAGGACAAAGTCTGGTAGAAGAAATAGTCTGGTTAGACTAATCTTCAAAGAAGATTGAAGATGGAAATAGTGGTATTTTGGGATGGTATGTTATTTCCTTATTTAAATATGGTAAATCTTTAGTAAGTTTTTGAATAGCATGATTGATTTGAATATTTTTGGCACATGTCCATGATGATTGACTATTATTATTAAATCTAGAATAACTGCCATTTTAATTTGTTTTGGGGTTGCGACTGTTCATTCGTTCTCTCTACGAAGGGTATAAAAACGTCTAAAAGTCGGATTTTTTTTCACAACTCTTCAGAATGTTTTGTCTACAAACCCTAACACAGAAAAACGCTTTCTAAATCTACTTCTTCAAAACCCACATTCTTCGAACATGGCTTCGAAATCCTCTGTATCTCGATCAAGGTCACCATCTCCAAGAAGAAGATCAAACAGGATTGCAGGGAGAGGAGGAAGGAGAGTCGACAGAGGGCAGACACATTTCGACCTCACACAAACTTCTGAAGATTCTCAAGGAAAATCTCCAAGAGGCTCTTCTCAAAATGACCCTGAGGAATCTCCAAAAGCTCTCCGCCCACAATCTGAAGAAACGAATGTTTCACAAAGAGGTATGTCTGGTTTAACTCTACCGGCACCCAGTGAAAATCCTCATGTAGTACTGAGGAGATATGAAAAATTAGTCCAAAGGAATGTTAGGGATAATGTCAAACTGTTCTTCTTGAGAGAGAAAGGGTATGCGAATGAACTTCGTCTCATTCAAGCAGTACAGGCCACAGAATCACCATCTACTCGTACAGAACGAGTAAGGGATAAAGCAAGAAGCAAATATAATGTGAAGGAAGATGATGAGAACATATATAGAAATTTTGAAGTGAGAATGGGAATAGCTGCTATAGCCAGAAACACAACTGGGAAATTATTTTGATCTAAAGAGCATAAGATTTTCTTTAACAGATTGGTGGATCGAGGTATCATGAATCACAGAATTGTGGATTTTGATTATTTGGATGCTGCTGATGTAAATCTGCGGGAATGCTTTGAAAAGTTGCAGATGGACAAATTTTGCACTGATTCTGCTGCTGTTTACCCTGAATTAACAGCATATTTCTACTCGAATTTGACATTTTTATCTCCAGATAGAATGCAGTTCAGTGTTAATGATAGGTTCTATGATGTCAGTTCAGACATTCTGGCTGACATTATCAAAGTTGAAAGAGGGGCATTCAGGCCAATAGACGTTTCTTATGAGACAGTAAGTAAGTTTCTTCCAAAGTCTGCGAGGGCCAGTATAACTTATCCTTTTCTGACTTCTGCAAGAACTATTCTACATAAGATCATTATCAGCTGCATTCGTCCAAAAGCCTCATCTAAAACTGATGTATCCAAGTTTGAAGCCAAACTGATGTGGGCTATTGAAAGGGGAGTACTGTTCTCACTGCCTCACACAATAATACTGCATATGTATCGGACAGTGGCTAAGGAAAAAGGACAGTTGCCCTATGGAGCTTTAGTGACAAGGATCTTTGAACACCTGAAAATAGACATACCGAGGAGATTCAGCACTAAAACTCTTCCCACAATGGCTATTGACATGAAAATGATCAATAAGATGAGACTGAGAGATGTTGCAGAGACCTGGAGACGAAAAGATAAGGAATTGGCTAGAGCAGAGACAGCAAAACGAAAAGATAAGGAATTAGCTGCTGCTGAGCCAAGTTCAAAAAGGAGAAGACAACTCCTACTGGTAGATGAAGAAGATGAGGAAGAAAGCATCTCAGCAATTTTGGCAAATATGCGTCAAACTTCTCAGAGGATGTCTGAACCAGAAGAAGAAACACATGCAGAGAACATTCTCAGCACAGGAAATGAGAAGAATGATGCATCAGAGTCAGAAGAAGATCCAGAAGAAGAAGAAGAAACTGAATCAGAAGGAGATGCAGACGAAGAAGAAGAAGGAGATCAGGAAAAAGAAGGGGAACAAGGTCAGAATGAAGCATCAACTCAGGGGGAGCATCCTACTGATTTTGATATTCAAGTACCTGCAGCTTCATCTGGAAATGCTGATTATCAGAAAGTAATGGCACTGCTAACAGAAATCAGAAATCAGCAAGTAGCAATGGAAACCTCCTTCAACAACAGACTGGAGACTCTCGAGAAGACAGTTAATTAATGCATTGACAAGATTGAGAAGTCTGCATCAGATATGGAGGATTTCACCCTTGTTCGGACCCCTACCAAGAAATCTTCTTAAAATTTTCGAAATTTTTGTTTTTGACTAAATCTTTTTGAAGTTGACAAAAAGGGGGAGTAGTGGTATTTATCTAGTCTTTTTGACTTGGCATTATGACTTGAATTGACTTTGACTGGTATTGTGACTACTGTGATTTCTTATGATGCATGATTGCTTGGTAAGTAATATGCTGATCAAGTCTGAAAAATACTGAGCTGTGATTTGAAGATATATTATTGTTGTATTGTCCATACAGGATTGAAGAGCAGGTTAGTTGGAAGTAGATTCTATCTAACCATATTTTGCAGGGACAATAAGCCATATGCATAAAAAGTTTTGTAACCATCAAAAAGGGGGAGATTGTTGAGAAAACTCCTGGTTTTGATGTTTACAAAACATTTTATGAGTTTATACACATTATTTGAAGGGAAAGAACTCAAGAAGACATAGGCTTTAAAAGTCTGCTGGTAGCAGATGACAAAGCATGAGATGTCTTAGAGTCTGACCATACCAGACGGAAAGACTTATCCAGACTGAGATTTAAGTCTGATCGTACCAGATGGAAAGACTTATCCAGACTGAGATTTAAGTCTGACCGTACCAGATTGAGATCTTAAGTCTGAATGTTCCAGACTGAAAATCTAGGCAGACTCAGAACTATGGAATGTCAGACTTAAGATGAATCCACGAGAAAAGATCACCAACGGTACAGTATTTCACTTACCTTTTTATATATTGATTCTGTTATACTAATCTGATTGACAGGATCAATTAATGGACAACTTCCAAAGAAGAATAGAGCACTTATGGAAGCCCAGATTCTGGTTGTATGGGCGAATAGAATCTAAGGGGATCTGATCTACCCTCAACGGTCAAAATGACTTGCCTTGTGAAGTCTGTCCAAGAAAGGAAAGACAAAACTCTCAAGGAAAGAGCCAACGGTCGAGTCTGGCTTGGAGAGTATTTAAGGATAGGTTGAGACTTAGGGGTAGAAAAGATGAACATCATTCCAAAGCTGATTCCATTCTTCAATTGTTGTTCATAGTGCGTATTGAGTGATCTCAGTGTATTACCAAAAAGAGAGTGACTTAGTGAGACTAAGTACAAACACTCGAGAGTGTGTAATCACCGTTGATCATATAGTGAAATACAGCCGATTGGCTAGTCTCCTGGAGAGTGGACGTAGGCTTGCCTAAAGCCGAACCACTATAAACAGTGTTTGCAATCTTCTCTAACTCTCTCTCTACTTGATATTGGTTTGTTGATAGATCAAATTTTACATATTTGCGAGAAAAATCTCTCTACACCTATTCACCCCCCCTCTAGGTGTTTATACTAGTTCTAACAACAAGTACCATGTCATGATGGAGTTTGACATAATTTCAAGCCTTCAGATATAGATGTTAGACTACTAATTAATTATATGGCCTAAATTCAAGTCTCAAATTGTTTGTGTACGGGCTGCTGATAGTGCATAATTTCAAATTCTCTAGAATCACTACACTAATTTGCTACAAGTAATATTAGAGGAAAGGCATAATACTAATTTGTACGCTCACTCAGAACAAGTAGGTTGAATTGTCCTTAAATTCTAAAAATGTAGATAATCCAGATCCATTATGTGGAAAATTTTTCATACCAATTGGTTTGGTCTCCCTAGTCAAGAGAAAAACAAATTTTGATTATCATGCAAGGCATGCTAGACTCCCAACTTGATGTCAATGGCTCTCTCTCTCTCTCTCTGAGTCTTAAATGCTCTTCTTTTCAAATGAAAAATGGTGAACATTTTCATTTTCAGCCTACAATATTTGGCAGATGAAATACAAATTAGTACATTAGGGGGTCCTCGGAGGGTCAAGTCCATGAACCTACACTCTCTATGGATTAATTTTATGATAACATTCAAGAATACCATATGAGTCTTAAATGCTCTTCTTTTCCCATGAAAAATGGTGAATATTTTCATTTTCAGCCTTGATTGGATATGGAAGCAAAAAAGGCTAACGCAAGGCCCTCCCAGTTCCCAGTTCCATCATTATGTTTTAGCATATAGGGGACCGATCTTTTGCACTATTGGTGAATATGATCCAATAATTGTTTTGTCATATACATAGTCTCCATGATTCCCCACATCCTTGGATAAACTAAAGTTATGCCACTATCGATGAATAAAAAAAGCTATCAAATCTATTAAGATATGAAATGTGGTCGGAACCTAAAAAGATCTTTCCATGTCTCTTCAAGTTGAACTATCTTGGGTTTCTACTCTTTACTCTATAAGATACAATAATAGAAAACCTTTAAATCTTAAACTATTTTGATAGAAAACAACAAGAGGAATTAGCTTAGTTCAATCTGAATGACAATTGTACTGGGAAATCTGGATAGGATTAGAAGTCAAATACAAATCCCAATGTACGCACTATGGGAGAGTGGTTTCAGGCTCTTTATGTGTTCCACCTCAAATCTAGTACTTAGCCATCGAAACAAATTCTTCATTTTTGGAATCTGGAACGTACCCTATATGTCCTAGAACATAGAACCCCCATTGTTCTCTTTAGTGATAGGTAAACCCATGACCATCGGAGAGATCTTTTCCAATCCCTTCTTGACTTCCTTCTTATACTAATTTCAAGCATTGTTGATTTTAAGCAAGACATATTACGTGTGAAAATCCTACTAGTAATGGAAAAAGAGACATTCGCATAGGGATCAAAGAGGAGGGATGTGAAAAGTGAAATAGCAAAGCCAATTTACATCCTGCAAAGTCTTGGTCTTCCTGGAATTGATTGAAGTTTCTTTCCCATTATCACATTTCCATTTTGCTTCACATTTTACACAAAAAAGTTGATGACTCTCATAAAGTCTTGGTCTTCCTAATCCGCCAAGAAGTTTGAGTTAGACCGAAGAGCTTAAGTTTCGATGTGCATTATGTCCTCGAGTTAGATTGTTCTCCTTTTTCTTCTGACCAAAGCACGTGATTTTGTTTTCCTTACCAAAAAGACAAACCTAGCAGTCTTTGATGACTTGTGAATGCATAACAGAAAATAAGATGCCATTTTTGGTCATATCCTCAATAATTTAGGTTTCAATTACATTGACAAAGCGGGGATCCTTTGATGCGATTTTGGCCCCATGATCAAGTTAGATTGTTCTCCTTTTTCTTTTGACCAAAGCATGTGATCTTGTTTTTCTTACCAAAAAGACAAAGTCATGATGGAGTTCGACAAAATTTCAAGCTTTCAGATATAGATGTCCAGCTTCAAATTAATTATATGGTCTAAATTCAAGTCTCAAATTGTTTGTGTACGGGCTTATGATAGTGCATGATTGTGAATTCTCTAGAATCACTATAATAGCATATACACCAAGACATGACATTAATTCACTTCAATAATATTTGAGGAAGAGGCATACTACTAATTTGTGTGTTTGTGCTTTCACTCAGAATAAGTATGTTGAATGGTTCTCAAAATTCTAAAAAATCGTAGATAATTCATATCCATTGTCTAGAAAATTTTCCATAACAATTGGTTTGGTCTCCCCACTCAAAAAAGAAAACCGAATTTTGCTTTAAGAAAACAAGATCATGCAAGACATGTTAGACTCCAACTTGACGTAATACGGTGGCTCTCTCTCTCTCTCTCTCTCTCTCGTTAAACCCCTCGAGTCGTTCCATTTCCACACACATGTTTTGCTTGTGCATATTTAGATTCTCAGCTTTTGTTAATTCTTAGAGCCTACAATATCTAAAACATGATTTATAAAAGTATTCAAAACAGTATGGACTAATTTTGTGATAGCAATCAGTAATATCATATGAGTCTTTAATGGTCTTCTTTTCGAATGAAAAATGGTGAACATTTTCATTTTCAGCCTTTAATAATTGACGGATGAAATACAAATTAGTGTATTAGAGGGCGGCGCCTATGGTGACAAAAAAGGCTAAGGCAAGCCCCTCCTACTTCCATCATTTTTTTAGCATATACATAGGTAAATTGAAGTTATGTCATGGATGAATAAGAAAAACTATCGAATCTCTTAAGACATGAAATTTGGTTGGACCCTTAAAAATATCTCTCCATGACTCATCTAGTTGAACTATCTTGGGTTTCTACTCTTTACCATGTAAAATGCAAGAACATCACACCTTTAAATAATTGAACTATTTTGATAGAGAACCAGAAGAGGAATTGGCTTAGTTTGATATGAAAGAGAAACGTAATGGAAAATTCGGATAGTTTTGGCCTTCTTGGAATTGAAGTTTTTTTCCCATTATCACTTTTTCCCTTTTGCTTTACTTTTTACAAAAAAAAAGTTGATGAATCCCAGTAAAGTCTTGGTCTTCCTGATACGCCAAGAAGTTTTAGTTAGACCAAACAACCTATGGTTTTACGCACATTATGTCCTTGAGTTATATTGTTCTTCTTTTTATTTAGATCAAGACTTTGGGATGCCGTTTGAAACAGGGACCATTTCTTTTGACGTAAGCACGTGATTTTGTTTTCCTTATCAAATAGCCAAACCTAGCGGTCTTTGTTGACTTGTGGATGCATAACAGAAAATAAGATGCCATTGTTGGCTGTATCCTCAATAATTTAGGTTTCAATACATGGACAAAGAGGTGATCCTTTGATGTGATTTTGGCCCCATGACGCACGAGGAGCTATTGATTAGGCATATGTTGGCATGAGATGGCTAGTTGCAGAATCCTTGCAACAAGTACCATGACATGATGGAGTTTGACATAATTTCGAGCCTTATGTCCAGCTTCAAATTCATTATATGGTCTAAATTCAAGTCTCACATTGTTTGTGTATAATCTTCCGATAGTGCATGATTGTGAATTCTTTGGAATCATTCTAATTAGCATATACACCAATGCATAATACTAATTTGCTTCAAGTAATCTTAGAGGAAAGGCATAATATGAATTTGTGCGCTCACTTAGAATAAGTAGATTGAATCGTTCTCAAAATTCTAAAATAGTAAATTATCCATATCGATTGTCTAGAAAATTTTTCATACCAATTGGTTTGTTCTCCCCATTGAAAAAAAGAAAAAAGAATTTTTCTTTAAGAAAGCAAGATCATGTAAAACATGCTAGACTCCAACTTGACGTAATATGATCTCTCTCACACTAGTTGGTTGAACCCCTCAAGTCGTTTCATGTCTACACACATGACATGTTCCGCTCATACATATTTAGATTCTCGACTTTTGTTAATTTTTAGAACCTACAATATCTAAAACATGATTGATAAAAGTATTCGAAATAGTATGGACTAATTTTATGATAATAATCAATTAAACCGTATGAGTCTTAAATGCTCCTCTTCGGATGAAAAATGGTGAGCGTTTTCATTTCAGCCTTCAATAATTGGAGAATGAAATACAAATTAGTGCACGAGGGGGTCCTCGGAGGGTCAAGTCCCTGGTGCTATGCTTGATTAGATATGGTGACAAAAAAGGCTAACGCAGCGCCCTCGTCATTTTGTTTCAGCATATGTGGGACCAATCTTTGGTCACTATCGGTGAACATGATCCAAAAATTGTTTTAGCATATACATAGCCCCATGATTACTCTCGTCCTTGCGTAAACTGAAGCCGGGGCAAGCATGCATGACAAAAAACAACGAATGTATTGAATCATGAAATTTGTTTAGACCCTTGTAAAATCTCTCCATGACTTTTTAAGTTGAATTGACTTAACTTCTACTCTTTGCCTTGTATGATGCATTAACATAAAAACTTTAAATATTTAAAGTGTGTTTGTTTCCCCAAAAACTCAATATTTGGAAAACATTCTCCCAAAAAAAGATTGATTTATTGCTCATAAAGATGAATGAATCAATTTTTTTTTTTGTCATTCGCTAAAACAGTTAGGTATGAATTGACGTTGACCATGAAAATCTTGAGTTTTCTGAAATAAATGCACCCTTCAACTACTTTGATAGAGAACGACAAGAGGAATTGGCTCAGTTCGATACAAAAGAGGAACACAATGAAAAATCTGAGAAGGAGCAGTAGCCAGATACAAATCCTAGTGTCCTAAATTGAGTGCCATTCCTCTTCAAAGAGAGGCGAAACATGGGCAATACGCAAGGGGTACATCTACAACTAGGAAGGTTCATTATACCATTCCACATCTTCTACAATCAAGAAACCTCAAGTTACCAAAATAAGTATAAATAGCTTAGAAATAATCATTTGATTGATAAAACATTTTATTTTTTTGATGCCCAGTATCCACCGGGCCCAACTCGCTTAAGCGTGCTAGCCCACACCCCATAGAGTGCGTGTGCACCCCGGACCAAGCGTCAATACCTAAGGGGAGCTAGCAGAGGAGCCCACCACCCTGGCCCCCCACCTAAGACGCATTAGCCAACTACATGATTCGATCCCAGGACCTTGTGCAGGGAGGTCCCAAAACCGAACCGACTCAGCTGGCCCGCCGGTGAGTTACCTAACTTTTGCCCAAAAGCTGTTTTCATGTATTTTTGGAAAACTGGAATAGGTTTTCTTCCCAAAAAATAAGTTTATTGGAATTAAAGCATTTTATAAGCATATATCAGAATTTCCACAAATAGGATTAGGTTCTTTCGAATTAATTCCCAAAATAAATAAAAAGGAAAAAGAAAGGAAAGGAAAGATAAAATGGGAACCTCCGAGAGAAAAAAAACACACACGACAGAATCCGTCTTGGTTCTCCTGCTCGTTTCCTTAAAGCCACCCCGCCTCCCTTTTTCTTCATCCCACACCACCACCACCATCACCATCAAACTCACACCCACGGACTCCTCTCTCATTCAATTCACTTCTTGCATGCGTATTGATTGTCGCCAGTCACCACCATCTCTAGTCGTAGCTCCATCGATACCTTCGTTCGTCGTTGCAAGCAGCGGCCACGCATTGCCATAGCTGAATACACACGCATACACAGTGAACTGCTGAACCTGGCGCTCGTCCCCCTGCTCAACAGTGTTCTCCTCCTGCTCATCAGAACCCAGCGCTTGTACTTGCTGGATTGCTGTTGTTGATCTATTCCCGTTCGCCCGGTCACCTCCAGAAAGTCTACTCGGATTAGGTAAAAGACATCTATCTGGCCCCTTTTTTTCCCTCAAACTGATGCAACAAGTTTAATAACATATTGGGGAAAGTTGATGACATATACTTGCTGGCCAGATTAAAGTTGCGGCTTGATTTCATAATTCATGGTGATTTGCTGATCTTAATGTGGCCTAGTTGTTTTAATAAGGTGATACATCTGCACGCATAATTGTTTGAGCCAAAACATGGACCTTTATTTTATGATTTTTCATTACATATTAGGATATAATTGCCTTATGTCCGTATCAGGACAATTATGTTAGAAAACTAATAATTCCCACGGACAAGCATTATCATGCACATTTAGGCCATTTGGAGTGCATTATTATTAGTTCTCATATTTGAGCGTTCCTTTCATAAATCACATGTTATAAACAGGAAAATCTAGGAAAATCATATCTTGCATGTTAATAATATTAGATTGCATCTTCATTAAAAAAAGAAAAAAGAAAATGCTAAGTGGAGCTCTCCGCGAGTCACTAAGAGTATTATTGCCCCATTCCTGCTGTTTTTTTTTCCTTTATCATTTTTTGCCGATCTTCTTTTTTAGTTTTTCCTTTTGCTCTTTTTTCATTTATTAAAATTAAATTCGAAGAGATAAATGGAAATCTAGACATAATTCCAATAGACAAGTACAATAGAGATTAATCAATGAAAAATCACAATATGGTACAAAACGACAAAAGTAGGACTAAATTTATAGTTTTGTTAATTTTGAGTAAGAGAACAATAATCAGTGCGAATTGTCAAATAATATCTCATACACACAGACAAAAAAAATTAGCACCCACGTGGAAATTCTACTAGTAATGTTAAAAAGGCTTTTGCATGGGAATGGAAGGAAGAGGAGGGATTTGAAAAGTGAAGCCAACAAATCCAACTCGCGTCTCCATAAGTCTTGGTCTTCCTGGATTTAATCAAATATTCTTTCCTATCAGCTCTTTATCAATTTTGCTTCACTTTCATGAGAAAAAAGTTCATGATACCCAGTGAAGTCTTGGTCTTCCCTAGTTTATGATTTATTTACATGAACAAGTATATGATGTGGAAACTACAAATGTCTAGGGATAATCTCTAAATATTACAGAACAAGCACTTACATTAAAAAAAAAAAGTTGCAGCAAGATGGGCGGCAATATCTGCTGAAAGGTGATGAGTTAGTAGTTGATGATTGGGAATCGCTTGATCCGAGAATCATGGTCCTTTGAACTCGATTTTCCTGTTCATTGGTGTGATGGTAGAGTATAGTTTTCAGTAGAATATATACATTGTCATTTGGTGATTTGTGACTTGTTTGTTATTTGCAAAGTAAAATAAAGCAAGTTACTTAATGAATTAGTTGGCGTTCTTGACCCTTTTTCTTGTTTAGCCCAAGCACGTGTTTCCATTCTCCTTATTGGACAGACAAAGTTGACCGTCTTTGATGATATGTATATGTATAATAGAAAATAAGATGCCATTATTGGGAGGATCCTCAATATGTTATGTTTCAAAAGCATTTATTTTACTAAGTTGCACAAATATGCTTGTTTGTCAATCCTATTAATTTGGTCAGCTTCATTCATCACTAAACAAGAACAAAGGGACAAGCACACCAACTAGTCCATTAAGCAAGTTGCTTTCTTTTACTCTGGAAGTGGTAAACGGAGTCCAGTATTAACAATATATAATCCACCGGATATTACACTCTACTCATCACACTAATGAACTTCAAAATCGTGTTCAAAGGACCACAATTCTCCTATCAAGGTGATTCCCGATTATCAACCACTACCTCAGCACCCTTCAGCAAATCATTGTCGCCCATCTTGCTGCGAATCTTTAGCAGTCACTGCCATGTAAAAGACTTCATTGATTGCACATTTAGCAATAAAACAGAAAACAAAGACATTGAAATCATAAGGTCACTAAAAATATACGAACGCAAAAAAAGACAACAAAACACTCGTGAGTGATGACACTTAAGACAAAAATATGCATGCACTCTAAGTTGGTCATTATAAGACTGTTTTGGATGGCCAAAAGTAAAGGTCCGACAGCCAAAAGTCTTGATCCGTAGAATATGGAGAGCAACTGACGTAACAAGCACTTGTGGACAAATAGTATTTTATTTTGATTTGTCTAACCTTTTATGTGCATCCCTTGAAAGTCATTGTCATGGTCTTCCTAGACTTCAAGTCATTGTCATGGTCTTCCTAGACTTCATCGTTTTCTCTCTCCATTAGCTCATTGTCACTTTGCTTCACCATGACACCTTTGTTGTTCTTTAGTGATTGATTCACCTATGGACATTGGAGGGATCGTTTTGGGTTCCTTTTTCACTTCACTCGTTGAGGTCCTATTCGACAAGTTGACTTCTCCTGTATTGGATTATGCACAATGGGAAGGAATCAACACCACCCTGACTAAGGAGTGGAAGGAGAAGCTAGTCAAAATCAAGGCAGTGCTGGCTGACGCAGAGGACAAGCAACTTAGTGATAACCATGAAGTGAAGCTATGGCTGGAAAGTGTTAGTGACTTGGCCTATGACATGGATGACTTGCTTGATGAATTTGAGATTAAAGCCGCTCAGGTTGAGTCTGAGGCAAAATCTAGCACAAGCAAAGGTATGGAGAAATGGAAGCTCTCTTTCTTCGGCCGACCGCACTCGCTTATGTTTAAAACCAAGATACAAGAGATCAATGGCAAGTTGGTAGCGATTGACACCGAAAAGGCTCGTCTAAACTTGAGAGAGAATGATAGGGATAGATCCAACCAGCAAAAGGTATACAACCACTTCTTTGCCAGAGTGTCGGTTTTATGGTAGGGAGCAGGAAGAAGCACATATACTCCAACTATTGATCAATGACGACAAAAATTATGATGCCACATTGAGAATAGTCCCCATAGTTGGGATGGGCGGTATTGGAAAGACATCTTTGGCTAAGCGGCTGTATAATAGTGCCGAAGTGAATAGATGTTTCGAGAGGAGAGCCTGGGTTTGTGTTTCCGATGTTTTTGATGTTTTCAACATAACAAAAGATATTTTCCACTCGATCACCGAGAAGTCATGGAAGAATGAAGATCTTGACAGGCTTCAAGTTAATTTGAGGGATAATCTATCCGGGAAGAAGTTTCTTGTGGTTTTGGACGATATCTGGGATAACGACTACCGAAGATGGACTGACCTCTTAAGGCCATTTAAAGCAGGGGCTAGGGGAAGCAAGATCATCATCACAACTCGCAACCATGCTGTTGCTTCCATGACAAGAGGGTCGCCGTATATTTTGAAGGAATTGTCCCTTGATAATTGTATAAACTTGTTAGCCTTTCATGCTCTTGAAGAAGAAAACTTTGAAAGCCACCATGAATTTGAAACAATAGGTAGGAAAATAGCTGAAAGATGTAAAGGTTTACCTTTGGCAGTGATGATGTTGGGCGGTGCCCTACGTAATAAAAAGAATCTTGATGAATGGGCAGATACCTTAAATAACATAATTAAGGATCCTCTGACGGCAAAGAATGAGGTTCTCCCCATTTTGAAATTGAGCTACATCCATCTTCCTTCCCATTTGCGGAAATGTTTTTCTTATTGTGCGATACTTCCTAAGGATTACGAAATTGAGAGGGATGAGTTGGTACTGCTATGGATAGCGGAGGGATTTTTAGATGGACAAAAAACCAAGGAGGAGAAACTAAGAGAAGGACGGAATTACTTTGATGAGTTAGTAACCAGATCATTTCTTCAACAATCAAGTGTCGACATATCTAAGTTTTCAATGCATGATCTATTGAATGATCTAGCAAAGTCAATTGATGGTGGGATATGTTTTAGCTCTGGGGAGTCTCAGTTGGTAGCTAATGAAGATGATGCATCCTTTGGGAGAGCTCGTTATGCCTCATTCATCTCGTCGCGGTTTGTTACATCAAAAAGCTTAAGGGCATATCATGGAATGAAGGTGTTAAGAAGTTTAATTCTAGTGCATGTTGGATCGAGTAGGGGCTTACATAAATTCTCTATTTCCAGCGAGGTGTTACAAGACTTGCTAACACACTTCAAGTACTTGAGGGTTTTTTCATATGTCATTGTGACATCGTAGAGGTACCGAATTATGTTGGTGAATTAAACCATCTTCGATATCTCAATTTCTCGTACACTTATATCCAAAGGCTACCTGAATCAATTGGCGGCTTGTGCAAATTACAAGCTTTGATCTTAAGAGGTTGTCATCTCTTTCAGAGTTGCCTCAAAGTATCACAAAGTTGGTTAGCTTACAGTTTCTTGATATTAGAGATACAGAACATCTAAAAGAGATGCCATTGAGTATGAGTAATTTGAAGAATCTTACTATCTTGTCCAAGTTTGTGGTAGGATCAAAGAAAGGGTCACACTTAAATGAGTTGAAGGACTTGTTACATCTTCAAGGAGAATTATTCATATCGGAATTGCAAAAGGTTAAAGAAGTTAGAGATGTTGTTCATGCTAATTTGTTTGAAAAGCAAGGCCTAAGGAACTTAATCTTGCATTGGGGTGAAGATTTTGGAAATTTGCGGGATTATAAGAGGGAAGCACAGGTGCTTCACTCTCTGAAACCTCACACTAATCTTGAAAATCTCACTATCTCGTGCTATGGTGGTTCAATATTCCCATTCTGGTTAGATGATCCATCATATCGTAAGATAGCGTCTTTGCGCTTGCAGGGCTGTCTTAATGTCTCATCATTGCCCTCGCTTGGACAACTACCTTCACTGAGAGAATTATCTTTTGAAGGTCTGAATACAATAAGAAAAATAGACCATGAATTTTACAGAGGTAAAAAGGCTTTTTCGTCCTTAACCTCTTTGAAGTTCGAAGAGATGTTGACATGGAAGGATTGGTCTCCTTATGTTGGGGGCTCAAAAGAAGAAGTCCCATTCTCCTGTCTTCGACATCTTGTTATTCAATGCTGTCCTTCATTGCTCGGGACGTTGCCTTGTCAACTTGATTGTCTTATAAAGCTCGAAATTCATTCATGCCCATGTTTGAATAACCCAACCAATGAGTTTTTTCTTCCATCTCTCGATGAGTTATACCTTAAGGGTTGTCATAAGGAGATCTTAAAGAGCTTTAGGTTGGTCAAGCTAACTTCTTTGACCATTCTCAAAATTTATAATCTTGTAGAATTTGTTTGCTTTGATCATGGGTTTATCAGCTTCTTGGTCAAGCTAAAGAAGCTTCATATAGCAAAGTGTGACAAGCTAACATGTTTGTAGCAAGATGAAAATGAAATGCAAAATCTCACTTGCCTCCAGAAATTGGTCATCAAAGATTGTCCTCAATTCATATGTTTTGTGGCACAAGAAGGAGAAATAGAGCCACCCAGCAATCTTGAAAGGATGAAATTGGTGAATTGCACAAGTTTAGAAAAGCTTCCAAGCAAGATGCACACACTTAGATATTTGGTGATTTTGAATTGTCCAAAAATCATGGCATTAAACATTCCTCAAGATGACCATAGAAGCGATACTCCGATGTCTCAACTTGAATCTCTTTCGGTAAGTTGTCGTGATTCTTCAATATCCTTTTCATTTGCCAAGGGCAGACTTGCTCCGTTGAAGGCACTTTCTATATTCAACTGCAAGGGAGTGGAGTAATTGGAAGGGATTGCTGTAGAATCGCTTGAAACAATGACAATTAATAACTGTCAAAATCTTGGAAGCTTACCACAGTACCTTCACATGCTCTCTCACCTCACTCAATTGAAAATTCGTAATTCAACAGTGGAGATAGAGGATTTCCCTCCCCTTCCCATCACCCTCTCGAGTCTTGAATTTAGTTATTGTTCGAAGATAAAGTCTATTGCCAGCTGTAACATTACCAACTGTAACAATCTCACTGAATTGCAAATATGGGACTGTCCAGCATTGGAGATAGAGGAATTCCCACCTCTTCCCATCACCCTGCGGAGTCTCTTACTTTGGGAATGTCCGATGATAAAGTCCCTACCAAATCAATGGCATCATCTTACATCCCTCGAGAAAATAGAAATTATACTTTGCCAAAATATCAAACGCTTCCCCAAAGGAGGTCTGCCTCCTAAATTGCGAGACCTTTCAATTTGGGGGCTTGTGAATCTAGAGCAGCCAGCGAGAGAGTGGGGCTTGCACCTGCTCACATCTCTCGAGAGACTGTGCGCTTATTTTAACATGGCAGGAGATGGAGAGGAGTGGTTTCCTTCGGAGGAGGAGGATGCCTGGAGTCTTCTCTTTCCTTCCTCTCTAACCTTTCTTTCGATATTTCATTTGAGGAATGTGGAACGACTATCAAGCGGTCTTCACAACCATCTCTCCTCTCTCCGATGGTTATTGATTGACGATTGCCCGAAGTTGAGGTACTTGCCAGAGGATGGCTTCCCTCCCTCTCTCCAACAATTGCGCATATTTAGATGCGAGATTCTAAAAGAGCGATGCTCAAAATACACCGGCGACTATTGGCGCCTCATCCAAGAGATCCCTGAGATCTGGATTGATTAGCGGATCTGGTGAATTGATCTGTGCATCTACACTACAGTGAATTTCTCAAGGTTCGGGTAATTTTTTTTTTTGGTTTCGAAGGCATCGATTTCCATTCTATTTTCTCAATTCGATGCTCAATACAGACCGACATTTGGGTGGGGGATCTCGTTTGGGTTGGATCGGCTCTGCATCGTTGGACAATAAACAATAGGACGAAATGTTCGCAGTGTTGCCTCTTGCTATGTTGATGACATGTCCTTAACTCTGCTTGATGCCCAAACTAATTGTGAATGAAATCGCACCATCATGAAGAATCGTAGCATTACACCATCATAGTCCTCAGCATTTTCAGCGTTTATCGTCTGTTCTTTTCCCAACATCTTTTTGTTGTGCCATTAAGCTAATTCACTCTGGCTATTTTGCAGATACCATTGTCATCTGCATTGGCAAAATCTCTTAGGAGGATCACGTGCGAATGCTGCCAAGGTAGAGCTAATGCTGTCAGTGTCAATGTTTTGTATCATTTTTAGGAATTTATCAATAAAGGAAGAAGCAATTAAATATATTTTTTGCACTGATATGTTCTAAACTTTCTTATACTGAATATGATTTAAACAAGAATAAATCCTTTTTCAAAATCTGAAAACATGATTAGTTTTGTGGAAGCTGTGATGTGATTGTAAAGAAAGGGGATATAGTTTTTTCTTGTCATGGTTCTTTTAGAATCGAGAGCCTTATTGTTGCTGACGATTATTCTTCATAGTATTAAGCAGTCGATCTGGGATAAAATTTTGGGGCAGCTCATGGCTCCAAGCTTTCTATACGACTCCTATTCATAACAACATTGATATTCCATAAATCACTTTCCAATGGGTCTTGATCCCACTGGTGGGTTTAGGAACTATTGCTTACAGCTTAGCTTGAAATTTTTAGCCAATTTACTTATATGCTTGTTTGGTTGAGATTGTAATTATATGATGCCTGCCTCTAGGTTTACATTGTCAGCAGTGACCTTTGGGTTTGCATTTGCGTTTACTCCACTGCAAAATATGATTTCGTCATACATTGTCATTTTATCTGAAAATACCTTCTTATGTGGCATTCTTCCTGCAGGGCATTCCGGAACAAAAGCTTTGAGCTCCCTTGGGTTACTTTGGTGAAATTGGAAATCCTGTGCTTCAACCAATGTATACCTTGTCCGGTACTTGTCCTCCCTCTCTGCCATTGTTGCATATGTAAATTTTTTTGTTGAAGCAATTTTTGTATGACATTGTGAAGCTCTAGTAGAGGTTAGTCAATTTGTAATCTGAATTGTTGTTCACTATGTACTACTCCGAGGCTTTTTGGATGTTATTGCACATATAACATATTGGTTTGACCATATAAATAGGTGATTAGAAAAGAAGAGTTGCATTTGCCAAGATAACTTTCAAGAGACCTTGCATAGTTTCGCTTAACGGGCCATCTTATCATTTGGTAAGTTTACTCATTTTTCTCCACCTTATGACTTTGATTACTTTTTCAGTTAGCATGTTATTGTTCTTGCACTAATTTAACTTATCAAAATCTAGATTTTACATTGAAAATACAGTAATACCAATCAGTGATCACAGCTACTGGGAGCCTCTGTCATCATACATCTAAGTTATAGTGGAACTGAAACCAATCCAATTGTTCCAACTTGGAGAATATTTGGAATAGAGTAATCTATAATATCAAATAGTTCTGATATCTGTGCCTATAGGCAGTATTGGGTTCTGCATGCAATTAATGTGGACCTCTTTTTTTTTTTTTATAAGTGTGGTCTTCCAATTCTACTTTAATGACCAGTGACTAAAGAGTTATCTTTGTAAATTTTTACTTTCTTGTCTAGGATGAGTGAGTGTGATTCTGCTTTTTTGGCTATCCACAACTGTCATATATGAATGCAGTTGAGGCACTCAATCAAGGTCCAGTCTTGTTCCAAGGAGGAATTCCGATGGCTTGATTGATTTTTTTTTTTTTATCAAAATACTTCAATTTGACTAATGATGGATTATTTTTATAGCCAATAGCCTTCTTTTTGCCTGAATTTGCAGGT
Organism: Corymbia citriodora subsp. variegata; assembly: GCA_014858505.1. Classification (NCBI taxonomy): domain Eukaryota; kingdom Viridiplantae; phylum Streptophyta; class Magnoliopsida; order Myrtales; family Myrtaceae; genus Corymbia; species Corymbia citriodora. Next base: position 7,011,150 of record CM026411.1, read on the forward strand.
TAATCATGATGAGCATTTAATATCTGGAAGCTCAGGTGAGGTCTGGCTAGTATCTCAAGATAGGTGGTGCTTTTCCATGGGAATCTCCAGGACTACGGGAAGATATTGCAGTTCTGGTTGAATCAGGTGAATCTAGTCATCATCATCAACAGAAACTGGTTCACCGGGTTCGCATTACCTTACAAAACAGAAAAAGAGGCTCAGCTATAGAGAAAAAGTGGAAAGGACGAAGAGAAGATTGCTACTGATATACAGAACGGATTCACTGGCCCTTGTTTGTCAATTAACCTTGATTAGGGCTCATAGAAGGATGAGTCTTAAGTTTTTGACATCCAGCATTTAGTATCATTTGCCAAAAGCCTAAGAACTGAGTTGGGAATGCAGTATTGGTATAATTTATCATTCTTTGCATATTTTGTTCTAGCAATAGGTTCATTTGTTGTGCCCCTGGATGTTTGATAATCTATTGTCGCAGAAGTCAGCTTTCCTATACAAATTTGATCCAAAAAGGAAATGCGCTACTATGGCTTCATGATTTACAATATTGAGGAATACTGTCACATGATTATTGCTTGCTACATGAGGTTTATGCCACAAGAATCATCTTCATGTTGAGCAGCAATGTTCTCCACTTCTTCCTCATCGGACGCTGCTTGCATCATTGTCTCACGACTACTTTTAGCAGAGACTTTTGATCTGGAGCTGCTGCAAATTGAGCTTGATGTTAACTTTCGTTGAGGAAGTATATGGTTTTGAAGGCATCGATATACATTCTGCTTTCTCAATTCGATGCTAAATACAAACTGAAGTCTGGGTGGGGGATCTTGTTGGGTTTGATTGGCTCTGTTTCGTTGGACAATAAACTGTAGAACGAAATGCTCGCTGTGCTGCCTCTTGCTATGTTGATGACATATCCTTAACTCTGCTTGCTGCCCAAACTGATTGTGAATGAAATTGCACCATCATGGAGAATCATAGCGTTTCACAATCATAGTCCTCCACATTTTCAGAGTTTGTTGTCTGTTCTCTTCCCAACACCCTTTTTCTTGTGCCCTTAAGCTCATTCACTCTGGTTGTTTTGCAGATACCATTGTGATTTGCATTGGCGAAATCTCTTAGGAGGATCATGTGTGAACGCTGCTGAGGTAGGGCTAATGCTGTCAGTGTTAACGTTTTGTATCATCCTTTGCAATTTGTTAAAAAAGGAAGAAGCAATTATATATATTTGTTAGGGGTGTGCAAAAGAACCGGGAACCGCCCGGACCGCCCGAAACCGGACCGAATCTTTTTCAAAATCTAAAACATGTTTAGTTTTGCAGAAGTTGTGATGTGACTCTGAAGAAAGGAGATGCAGTTTTTCTTTTTTTATGGTTTTCTTTAAAATTGAGAACCTTCTTGTTGCTTATGATTATTCTTCGTAGAATTAAGCAGTCAATATGGGATAAAATTTTGGGCGCAGCTCATGACTCCAAGCTTTCAATACAGCTCCTATTCATGACAGCATTGATATTCCTTAAATCACCCTCCGTTTGGCTCTTGATCACTAGTGGGTTTAGGAACTATTGCTTACAGCTTTGCTAGAAATTTTTAGCCAATATACTTCTTTGCTAGAAATTTTTAGCCAATATACTTATATACTTGTTTGGTTGAGATTGTAATGATATGCTGCCTGCCTTTAGGTTTGCATTGTCAGCAGTGGCCTCTGGGTTTGCATTTGCGTTTATTCCACCGTGGAATATGATTTTGTCATACATTATGTTAGTTTATCTGAAAATAACTTCTCACATGGCATTCTTCCTGCAGGGAGTTCCGGAACAAATGCTTAAACATCACTTGGGCTACTTTGGTGTAACCGGAAATCCTACTCTTCAACCAATGTATACTTTGAATGGTACATCTCCTCCCTCTCTGCTACTGTTGCATATGTAAATATTTTGTTGAACAATTTTCATATGACATTGTGAAGCTCTAGTAGAGGTTAGTCAAATTGTAGTTTGAATTGTAGTTCACTGTGTACTACTCCGAGGCTCTCTGGATGTTATTGCACATATAACATGGTGCTTTGGCCATATAAATAGGTAGTTAGAAAGCAGAGTGGCATTTCCCATATAACTTTCAAGAAACCTCACATAGTTTTGCTTGATGAGCCATCCAATCATCTAGGAAGTTACTCATTTTCTTCCACCTTATGACTTCGATTACCTTTTCAGTTGGTTTGTTATTGTTCTTGCACTAATTGAACTTATCGGAATCTGGTCTTACATTGAAAATACAGGAGAGCCAATCAGTCATTACAGCTACAGAGAGCCTCTATCATCATATATCTAACTTATATTGGAGCAAAAACCCATCTAATTGTTTCAACTTGGAAAATATTTGGAATAGAACAGTTATGCTAGCCTGATCAGTTTGTTCGTATTAGAGTAATCTATAATACCGAATAGTTCCAATATCTGTGCCTATAGGCAGTATTGGGCTCTGCACATGGTCAATGTGGACCTCTTTTTGTTTATAATTGTGGTCTTTAAGTTCTGCTTTAATGACACTGACTACTAAAGAATTATCTTTGTAAATTGTTAGTTTCTTGTCCAAGGATGAGTGAGTGTGATTCTGCTTTTTTGCCTATCCAAAACTACAGGATTTGGATGCTGCTGAGGCACTCATTCAAGGTCTGGTCTTGTTCCAAGGAGGAATTCTGATGCTGAGATTGATTTTCTTGTCAATATGCTTCAATTTGACCAACAATGGATCATTTTCACAGCTAATAGCCCTCTTTTTGCCTTAATTTGCAGTTTAGTCACGATGAGAATCTAATAGCTGGAAGCTCGGATGAGGTCTGGGTGGTTTCTCAAGGAAAGGTGGCATCTTTCCATGGCAATTTCCAAGACCATAGGAAGGTGGTTCAATGTTCATTGAATCAGGTGAATCTAGTTATTGCCATCAACGTAGAGTGGTTCACCAGGTTCACATTACCTTACAAAATAGAAACTGAGGCTTAGCTAGATAGAGAAAGCAAAAAAGGACAGAGAGGATTGCCGTTGATATACAGGACGGACTCACAGTTACGCCAGCCCTCGTTTGTCATTTATACTTGATAAGGCCTCGTGGAAGGATGAGTGTAAGTTTTTGACATCGAGCATGCAGTATCTTTTGCGATAGCTTGAAAACTGAGTTGTGATTGCAGTCCTGGTATAATTTACTTTGCACTTTTTGTCTTAACCGTAGGTTCATTTGTTGTGCCCCTGGAAGTTTGATACTCTATCGTCGTGGAAGTCAGCTTTCCCATACCCGGTAAAATGATTTAATCATTTGCAAAAAAGAACCAATTCATTTTGTAAGACAGTCTATTTTGCGAGAAAGCTGTATCAATATAATTTCACCATTTTCATTTTTTGGCACTGTTAAGGAGAATTAATCATGAAAATATTATCACTGTCAACAAAACTTTGTATTCAACTCTAAGTACAGAATTGCTTTTACTAGCTATAATGTTGGCCTTGCCTAGCCAAAAAAAATACTATAATGAATATTCTATATAAATACCTGGATTTGTTAGATAATATCCTTTCAACATGTTCAGGTCAATATTCAAAATGAGAAGCTTTCTTTCTTCCAACTGCTATGGTGTAGATGGACGAACGGAACTGAAAACAGAGATTTTGAGTATGCGAATATGACAGCTAAAATTCTAAATGAGCCCTGCAGGTCAAAATCCGTTTACAAACTGGTTGCCAGGTCAAAGATTAAAGTTCACATTTCTTTTATTCAAATAGCCGCTCCATCTCCCGACAACAATTTTAGCGCTCCTACATATAATATTTCCTGTGCAGGAGGGGTGACGGGAGGGAGGATCAACAGCCGTGGCTTCCCTCTGAATGTTACTTTGAGGACTTGCGTCTGCAATATGATATTCTTATTCCGAGAAGATCGTCACATAGCACCCATAATTGACCAATTCCTTGAAGTAGGCAAGCCCCGTCACAATTACCCTCACTAAGGTGCCAAAGGTCCAGATTCATTCACATGCAATGAGATACTCGCACTACCATTGCAAAATGGTTTCAATCCCGTGAGCTCCCATGTTGAAGTTATATCTTGAGTTGGAGCAGATGCAGGAACTTTGATCCGGAAAGGAAATGTGCTACTATGGCTTCATGATGTACAATATTGAGGGATACTGTTACATGAGTTCTATTATTGGAGATTTCTGTTACAGTATAAAATTATTGCTTGCGACATGAGGTTTATGCCATAACAATCATCCTCATGTGGAGGAGCAAAAGTGTTTTCTACTTCTCCATTATCAGACCCCGCTTGAGACATTGTCCCACTAACTACTTTTAGCAGTTTTTTGATCTGGAGCTGCAGCAAGCTGAGCTTGATGTTGACCTTTGTTGAGGAAAAACTGAGTTTGTTCTGGTAGTACACGACTTTGACAGAGTAGGATCTGCGGCGAACCATAAATGCTTCTTGATTTGCAAATTGAGGGGCAAATTTCGACCACCATTTAATTTTTTAATTGTCTTCCCAGAATAGAACTTGTCAAGGTCTATTGAACAAGATCTAACATGTGAACAATCATCTTTAGTTGTGAACCCTATTTGACTTGTGAAGATGAAGAGGTTCTTGAAGAAGCTTTAATGTTTTGGAAAATCTTTTCTTTGTGCAAGGAGCTCGATTCTACTGTTTTATTAGGATTCTTAACGGCATTGGTTATATTGTTAACTTCAATAGAGTTTATTTCAACAAGAACGAATTTACAAAAAGTTTTGGTTCTAAGATGATGAACTGAAATATAATGAAAATCCAGCAATATGACTGATCTTTGAAAAGGTCTTCCTCTAGTATTCTGTTTGCTTTGAGAGAAATGTCTTAATCAAAAAATGTTATTTTCATTTTTCACTATTTAGTGCGGTAGAAAAAAGCTGGTCAATGGAAATTACTTTAGTCAATCAGAAAGATTGGCACAAGAATCCAAGACGAATTACTTTTGGATAAAAAGAAAAAGAAAAAGGAGCACCTCTAATTTGCTGTTACGAGAAGGCAGCATAGATATAGTGGTGATTCCTTTACGTGGGATCACTACTCAAATGATTTTCAGATTAGTTGTTATGTGTATTATCTTTAATTCATTCGTTTGACGCAATATTAATTTGGGTTTCTTTGGAGTAATTGGAAATCTTGCACTTCAATCAACGTCTACCTTGTCTGGTATATCTCTTCCCTCTCTGCTACTGTTACATATGACTTTGTTTGTCCGATCACTCTTGTTGTTGTTTATTTTGCATGAAGTACAATTTTTCATTCAAGACTAATTGGTCGTTCCCGTTCAGATATTCTAATTTTCTTATGCTCATCTCATGCCATATGTTATTTTTATTGTTGAAGAGTCTCCGTTACAAAGGACAGCATGATTCGAATTGTGTTGATTGATGAGATGGCGATGAGCGAAAGCTAGGGAATTAAAGAAAACATATGGGGCTTTGACTTTGTTTTTCAACACAACTTTTTTTTGGCCGAATCATTTTCGAGTTGGTTATTAATTGAAGCAAGAAATTCTAAAATAGCATCAAGATGGGAAAAAAAAATACCAACTTTCTCACATTTTGTATGATAAGAAAAGCTTATCTTATCTTTTAACAAAAAAAAAAACATATCTTATCGGGGAAAAAAAGACAAGGAAGAAATATAGATTGCCTATGGATAATTAGCCCCTTCAATTGATTTGCCTCTCGAAATTTATTTTATGTCCTCACACTGTAATCTTTCACAATATGCATCAATTTTGCCCAAACTCTTTTGGGATAGTGTCTCCCAAGGACGACAGAATTAGATTTGAACAAAGTACTTTGTATCAAACGCATACAAAGTAACAGCACAAAAACAATGTGCAGCCAAGCAAGGGGCGACCTGGTTGCTCCCAAAAACGCATAGAAAGTATTTTTTTTTTATTTTGGTCTAGGTGTGGATGGCAGGAACATTACAAACTTCCAGAAGATTATCAGCATGATGTGCACATATCTGAGATAAAGGGATAATCTGGTCATTCTTCTATTGAGTGGCAAGAATTGATCTTTCTTGCATAATGAGATGAGAAAATTCTAACCACAGATTTCGCTTGCCCTGACGGGCGAGCTCTTTCGGCTTTGTATTTGTGAAAGAATTGACTGGAGAAAGATTTTCCTTTTCGGAGTCATCATGATTGTTAGAGAAATTAACTCTGATTATGTGATTTTGATTTTATGATGTTAGGATTGTTTCCATTTGTATGGAGATGGCTAGAATCGCAGTTGTACATATTTGTGGTAGTTACTAATGACCATAATTGGCCCTTGGGTGTTTGTTAGAATTTCTTGGAGAAATTTGAGTTGAATATCTTACAAGCTAATCAACTTTTGGCGAATGATGGATTTGTCTCTACTCTTGTCAAGTAAGCATAGTGTTTATCTAAGAAGTAAGCTTTCTTAATCTTTGCTTACAAGTTTGGTACCTTATAGCATCTTAGGAAAATTGAATTCCATATAATTGTGTTTAGAATTTGATTATATAGCATGTCTATCCCTTGTATTACTTGATAGAGCATATCCTAATTTTTCCTTTCTCAACGATAGAAGATAACTTCCAATTCGTTTTCAAGTTTTAGCCAAACATCGGCAAATGTTGCCATTTTCCCCATCGACACCTGATTTCTCGCCAATAAATCAAGCACACATATGTGCAGAAAAATTAATTATTGCAAATAAGAAAAGAGAGAAAATAAAATGGTAAAACTCAAGCTCACCAGAGGAAAGTCATCAATCTAGTCCAATTCGTGCAACCACTTCGGCCCAAAACTCATCAAATAGGGTAAAGCCCGCTCACCAGACCCGTGAAGCTTCAGTCTACCATTTGCACAGGCCCAGGTCACAAGTTAAGCTGAGCCCAAAAGGCCCATCAGCCCGAAGCCCACAAAAGGAACCAAGCCCCGCCATCTCTTTGGTTTATCCTCTCTGTCGGGCGCTTGCGGGGGATTTGCGTTCTCTCTCTGTCTAGCGCTCTAGAGCTTCAAACGAAGACGCTCTAAGTGGAAACCAGAGAAAGAAGGAAGCAAATCCGGAGAATGTCGAGGTCATGCTGAGGAGCAAGGGGCAACCGGATCGATTCTCTCTCTCTCTCCCGAAGCTCCATCTCCACGGTTCGAGTTTCCCTGGAGGCCATTCATGGCCGATTCTAGTATTCTGCCATCTCCGCCGCCTCGCATCAGCTTCTCCGGCCTTCATACTGTAACTCTTCCAGTTCCTTCCATGGCGAAAAGCTTTCTGAGTCGCGCCGATATCTCTGCAGTTCCGGTCTCAATTCGTCTTGAATTTACTGCATTCACTTGAAGCTTCCCTCGACCACGTTCTTGTCACTGCCTCCACCTTCGGTTTCGATCATTTTCGTTCTCTGATGGAGGAGAATAGCCGTGAATGAAAGTCAGATCAGAACCGGATTCTTCACTTCGAGCTTTTCATCATTCGGTTGCTGCAACAATATTGAAGGTAAGTTCTCTGTCATTCTCTGGATTTCATTTTTTCAGTTCTCGGTTTTTTTTCTGCATTTCCAGTGGCTTCTTCACTGACTTTCCTTCTCTGTTGCCCTCCGGACACCATTAGCCACCAATGATCGTTGCCTTTCACCATTGCGACCGCTAGGCGTCAGAAGCTCTGTTCGCCCCTGTTCTCGGTCATCTTTGTTGAAGTGCTCGAACTACGGTCACCACCGTCTCTCTACCAGTTCACGAAGCTTCTTCTGTGATCGCCTTACTAAGGTCCAGTCATTAATCGCCACAGGCAATCATCCTCTATCCAATCGAACCCCAGATGCTCTATTTCCTGGCGTTCTATGTAAAAACCACTGCCTGGGCAAAAATCACTTGTAATTGAGTCTGTGTTAATGGTTTGAATTTGCTACGTTGCTCTGTGATGATCTCGTTCACATACATGTACTGTATTCATATGCATATTTGATTTTACTATCTGATTGTGTAGTCCGCGCTTGATCTGAGACATTCTTCAGTATATTTGTCGACTTACTTTCGTCAACATGTTCAGTGCACGCATGTGTAACCGTCAAGTTTCAACACCTTGTGCTGATCGACGCTTTAGAGAAGTTGCGCTTGGATTTGCTGGAACCAGCTTGTCCTCGACTTGTAATGTCTAGCTCATTGATACGTGTTTGGTTTGTTTAGTTACTTTTCTCTGCTAAATCCTTACTGCAAGATGTTTTGAGTGTGCTCGTAGTTTGTCCGCCACTGCGTCTGTTGATCATCCACACAGGAAATCTACTCTTACAGATTCAATGAAAGTGCTTTCAGAAGCCCTGATAAAGCGGGAAGGAATCACTGCAACAACCATCTAGTTCGTAAATAATTCCCCTGGAAATGAAAAATAGATGCCATTTTTAAAAGAAACAAATGCCGTACATAGAAGGACAAAAAGAAGAAGCAAATGCACCTCAGGAACCCGTATTTGGTAATGCAGAAAAACCAGATATCGCAGCTGTCTAGTCAAGCGCAGACAGATTGTTAGTCCTGACAAGTATCACTGTATCAGAGCAAACGGAAGCTGATCAGCTGTTTGAAGATATTCCTTTATATTAAGATGCAAAAACTAGATTCAATGATTTTGCTGATGCACTGGAATGAGTCATGACTGGCTAAGCCCATAACAGACAAGAAAATCTTCCTAAGTCTTAAGGAAGAAGGTACAGAGGTAAAAGCTAACAGGAGAAGCTCACGAGTTTCTCTCTTCAGACTGCTGGAACATACAAATTGAACGCTCTCAAAGGAGATCTGATTTTTCATTTAGAAATCCTTCTAAAACAACGACATGCCTCTGCAGGATTGATCTGGATGTCAATCATCTTTTGAATAGTAATGCAGCTGAGTCTTGAAAGGCCCTAGACAGACACCTTGAACAATATAAACCATTGCAACGGCAATATCGTCCAGGGAAAAGTCGACCCCAAAAACTATACTGAACTTGTGTAGTGTTCTTCCTGTGAAGAACATTTTTGGTGGAAGTGCTTGTTTCTTCATCAGCGTTTGCTTTCAACGTATCCCTGAATCCTTTTCCGATAACTTTAAGGTTTACTGATAAATTTGAGAATCAATGAAGCACTGTCCAACATTTTAGTCTCGACGTCCTTGAAAGTTTAATACCCAAAATCATACTAAAATTTATGGTTAAAATCGATCAATCGCGACTTTAGTACAACTTAACTATTGGGCGGCGTTTAAGGATTCCTACACATTTGACCCATGGTTGATAACTTTTCAATCCACGATTGTGCCTATTCAAAACAAGGCTATTCTCGATTGTCATGTAATCATCATGGGTTAATTGCTCACCCTGAGTACAAGGCCAAAAGGAAATTGGTTTAACGTTATTCGTAATTAATATCGAAGTCGTGTGGAATCATCCACAATTTGACCTCGTACTTCTACCGAATCGATTTATTTTCATTTGCTAATTGACCTGCAACAGCGTGGTATCGTCACTTTTTGATCCTTATGGTCGAGCAGCCTATCCTTGATTGAATCACTAGTTATACGCGCATCAATTCTTAATTGCCTTTCCGAATAATTTGTTAATTCATGAGAGGCCAACTTAGAGTAAACATCATTAACAATGCATTGATAAAATAAACATTATATATATATATATATCCTAAAATAGGTCGAAATTTAGGACGTCACGATTTCCACCTTTCTTGTGCGTATGGTCAGTCCTCACTCGTTTCCTTTTCAAATTTCATTTAGCTGAATTTTCCAAATTCCACTGCTTGCAATATGATCTTCCTCCTTAATTCTCCGCTATCTTTCACGATGGAGCAAATCTCTATTTCCTTCACATTACCACAATGATTCATCCGATTTGCTCCTTTTATTTTTCCTTCATTATTTCTCTGATTTGCTGTACTCGAAAAACACAAGTCTCTCCTTCTGGCTGACGGAATGATCTAGAATTATTGGTCTCCTTCCTCTTTTGTGGAGATTGTGATCTCAAATATTCTATTCCAATTGATTTCCTTTCAAGTGCACAATCCATCCATCCCTTTCCCATAGTATGGACCAAATTAATTAGGTCAAGCATATTGCAAAGATCTTTGCTTAATTCATGTACTGTATCATAAATTCATCATATTCCAAAGATCTCATGCACCGTATCAAATTCATCAGTTACTATTAATTAAGGATTTACATAATTTATGGACAAACATGCACAGTTGAGGCAACAAATAAAAAAGTTACCTCTAATGCTTAAAGCTCATAGTGGAAACCAGTTCTTGTACAACATACATCCTTGTTTTGGAGATCATGCGTGATCGGAGGAGATAACAGAATTTCCAAATTATCCCCAACACAATTGCTCCTAGTGGAATTTGATTCATATACAGTAAATATTCTTGCTTTGGAAATGAATTGCCACCAACCCCAATTTGACAATATACATAGTCAAGAAAGGGTCTTCTGTTCTCAAGGATAAGTTGTTTTAGTTTCCATTAATCAAGCTCGCCTCTAGGTCTTCACATGTTCCTTTCTCTCATGGTAACTTTTGAGAATTCTTTTTCATGTTATGTACGATGAAGAGCATCCATTAACCTTTTCTTTCTCATAAGAATATTGGAGGAAGAACATTAGGAGTGCCATAACTTTCGTACGGCGCTCACTTTGATGGCAAAACTTTTTTTTTCGCTTGCTTGAGTACCAAATCGGAGTGAAATCGTTCAATTAGGTGCTACTTCCTACCAAAATGCATACGTAGATTTTTTAATGATTTTTCATTTTTTTTAATAATTTTCGATACTAATGTGGTTTCCAACGGTGACCTTGTCGGCCAACATGGATTCTTTGTGTAAAACGACACCGTTTCTCCTCATCTCGTCTCTATTCTTTTTGCCCTTTTTATTCTTTTTTTCTTTAGGGCCGGCGAGGGTCACCAGCGACCCTCACTAGCCCCAAAGAAAAAAAAAGCAAAAAAAAAAAAAAATATATTAAAATATATAAAAATATGGTTCACCGGCAGCCATGTAAGCTTTTATGGTGGCCACGTCAGCTTTTCTGGTGGCCATGTCAGAAGTGGTATTCAAGTGAGCGAAAAAAAAATTTGGCATCAAAATGAGCACCATACGAAAGTTTATGGTACTCTTAGTGTTTTTCTGCCTAAGAACATTAGGATCATAGTAAGTAAGATTCAATTATCTGAAGGTGTACATATCATGAAGTGGTGCAAGTCTAATACCATAGGTCTTCATTCTTATTTTATCTTTCAGATTACTAACTAATGACAATTTTCGTGCTTTAGAAAGTAGGTATCCTCAAAGATGTCATCGACTTCAACGATCCTCATTGTATTAATAGCGGCGTTGCTGCACTACCATATTGGAATTACAAAGGCACAACTTGACATCGGTGTGAACTACGGAATGGATGGAAACGATCTCCCCTCTCCGGCCACGGTGGTCCAACTTTTCAAGAATTACAGCATTGGAAAAATGCGACTTCTTGAGCCGAACAATGACGTGCTTGAAGCGCTTGAGAACGGTAACATAGACGTCACGATAGGCATAAAAAACGAAGACTTACCATCCATAGCATCGAGTCCCCAAGCGGCTGGGGTCTGGTTCAACAACCATGTGGAACCCTTCATCCCACTCATGAATTTTCAATATATTACAGCTGGTAATGAAGTCGTTCCCGGAGATTTGGCCAAACATGTATTACCGGCCATGCAAAATATACAAAATGTTATAAATTCATATAATTATACTGGACTGAGGGTGACCACAGCAGTTGAGATCGCTGCCTTGGAGGGTTTCGACCCACCCTCAAAAGGTGCATTCGCCCAAAATGCTCGAGCTGACATGGTTGGAATCATAAACTTCTTGTCAAACACTAGCTCCCCACTACTAGTTAATGTGTATCCCTATTTTAAATTTGCCTCGGATCCTGACCATGTGAGATTAGATTATGCTCAATTCACTGCGACCAGTCCAATCGTTCGAGATGGCAACTTGAATTACTATAATATGCTAGATGCGATCGTGGATGCTTTCTACTGGGCGATGGAGAAGGAAGGCGTGAGCAGCGTGGACGCGGTGGTTTCCGAAAGTGGTTGGCCATCGGCTGGAGACGGACTCTGGGCCACTCCGCAGCTTGCACAAACTTATAATCAAAATTTCTTGAAGAAGTTTATTGCAAGGCAAGCAACTCCAAAGAGGCCAGACCACTACTTGGAAGGATTCATCTACGGAATGTTTAATGAGAATAAGAAACCTGCAGGCGTGGATCAACATTGGGGCTTATTCAACTCGGATGGGACGCCAGTTTATCCTGTATTTACAAAGGTTTGATTAAGAGTAGTAGACTGCGAATACTTTTCAAGGTAATCTAAGAGATGAGCAATGAATAATGAATGAATATTTTCACTGATTTGTTTTAACATTATTCCCATTCATCTACGTGGATCTAGAGTTTAAAGTCAACGGATTAGTTAGATGAAGTTTCATGTAACGAGAATCTAATATCTTTCAATTTCAAGGATCAATAGATTGGAAGTTCTAAATCTTATAAATGAATTTCAATTTAACCCTAAACTTTTCATTAGCTTCACTGAATAGTCCTAAATTTAAATCTTTCATGTGGATTAAAATCGAAAGTTCTAAATCCAAAGTTTTTGACTGACGGCCAAGTATTTTCTAGAAACCACCCCATGCCTTCCTTCTCCATCACCCATTATAATGTGCATGATCGCATTGAGCTTGTCCGTATAACTCATGTTGCCATCTTGAAGCACCGGACAAGTTGCAGCGAGATAAGCGTAATCTATCTTAGTTGGATATGAGATGTATGCAAATACAGATACACTTCAATTAGTGGCAATGAACTAGGGTTTGACGGGAAGTTTACGATCCCCCATGTTGTCCCATGTTGTCCTAAGCTTCATCGGAGGATGCACCGATTAAGGTTCTAGCACCATGTCAAATAATTCCAAAGAAGAAGAGCCATTCATTTCCCTAGAAGCTCTTTCACTGTGATTAAGGACTCTTGCGGGGCCGAACGCAATTGTCATGGCAACCCTCACTCCGTCATATTTATAATTACTTAAATCGATTGAAGATTTTGCCTTGTCGGTACTACACACTGTTGTAAATGGGCATAGCTTCTGCCTTTTCCTCTTTCTTCATTTAATAACAAAACAGAAGCCCACAAAGACAAACTTTGAAGCTTGGCCGCGCCCTCCATTTTTCATGGGCATGCATGCATGCATGCATGCACATGACCATGTGAATGATTGCAGTTTGGAAAACGAGGTGGTTGTTAGGTTGTCGGGCGACTCGGGTCCCAGTTTTCGTGGGTTTTGGATGATTGGATTGACTGAATTGCCCTCCTCTATCGAGATTATTCACGGATGCACTTTGGTTGGGAGGTTAACCAGACTCGGTTTCCTTGTTTATCCAACAACAGATATTTCATTTGTTTGATTTTGTTATTACGGCTTCAATGCGGCCACGTCGACATTAATTCGAAATTAACATGATTCGACTCTATTGATTGTTCCTTGGCGGAAAGCGAGACTTATCATTACGGTTAAAATTTAAACAATTTCGACTTTATTAATGGTTTAGAAAAATTAATTTTTCCCCCAATCTAAAATTGTTGTTTTCAATCATGAAATATGTTTTCCCACAAATCGATCAATTTTCAGTCATCCAAACACTAGAAATTTGGAAAGTAATATCCTAAAAATAGTTTTCATTCAAAGAATAAATGGACCGTAAGTTTATGGTGCGTTTGTTTCATGAAAAACGTTTTTTGAGAAAATATTTTCCTCATTTTCCGGCGTTTGGTTCACTTAGAAAATTGAATCAACCGAAAATATATTCCTAGTCAATAAAAAATATTTTCATAACAAAGCTTAAATTCAAGAAATGATTTTCCCTTTAAAACAATCGAAAAACATTTTCCATAAGGTTTTCCTAATCTTAGGGTCTTGGTCGATGAAAAGCTTATTCTTATAAAAATAACTTTAAAAAAATAATTTTTATTATTTTTAATAATTTCGATTTTTTTTTTATATCTTTTCTTTTCTTTTCTCTTTCTTCCTCCTTCCTTCGCCAATGGCAGTGGGCCAAGACACGACTGGCAAGCTCACTAGCCTGAGTTCTGTTGAGATCGGCAAGCCCAAGCTTCGTTAAGGTCGACAAGCTAGCAGCTCGCTTGAGGCAAACGAGCTTGCAACTTGGCCAATCCAGGCAAATCTAAGCTCTATCAAGGCCGACGAGCTTTTGACTCTGCCATGGTCAGCTAGATCGAGGCATGTCCAAGCTTAGAGCTTGCTAGATCAGGTGAGCTCCAACTCCACCATGGCCACGCGAGCTCGTGGCTTGCCTGATCCCCACAAGGTGGAGCTTGCCTATGGCCGTTGCTGGCCAGTGGTGGTGAAGGAACAAACATTGGCACATGAGGAAGGAGATGAGAGCCAAAGAAGAAGAGGGAAAAATGAAAAAAAAATAAAAAAAATAAAATTAATTTTAAAATAAAATTAATTAAAAATCGAAATAAAAAATAAAGAATTAAAAAATTCGAATATTTTTGGTATAAAATTATAAGTTGAAAGAATAAATGGACCATATTTTCATTTGAGGCAAACGAGCTTGCGACTTGGCCAATCCAGGCATATCTAAGCTCCGTCAAGGCCGACGAGCTTTGACTCTGCCATGGTTAGCTAGATCGAGGCATGTCCAAGCTTAGAGCTTGCTAGATCAGGTGAGCTCCAACTCCACTGTGGCCATGCGAGCTCGTGGCTTGCCTGATCCCCACTAGGTGGAGCTTGCCTATGGCCGTTGCTGGCCAGTGGTGGCGAAGGAACAAACATTGGCACATGAGGAAAAAGACGAGAGCCAGAGAAGAAGAGGGAAAAATGAAAAAAAAAAAAATTGATTAATTAAAAATCGAAATAAAAATTAAAAAATTAAAAAATTCGAATATTTTTGGTATAAAATTATAAAATTGAAATCATTTTCCTATAAGGTCCAAACATTAAAAAAAAAAATTTATCATACATTGCCAAATAAAAAAAAACTAATCATTTTCATGAAGAATGCATTTTTAGAAAATATTTTCTTTTATAATTGAATTTTTCATGGAATAAACGCACTCTTGATTCAATTCAAAGAACTACTTTATAAAAAAGGGATCTTGTAATTCAGTTAAGAGAACTACTAAGAGATGTTGGCAAGAAGCGCTCTCTCTCTCTCACCGGAGCTTTTCGTAGCCAAACGCCTTCCTCTACGACTTCATTATTGCTCGTTTTGTCATTGCCTTCACCTTTGGTTTCCATCATTTTTGTCATCCGAAGGAGGAGAATGGCCGTGACTGAAACTTGATCAGAATCAGATTGTTCACTTCGAGCTCTTCATCATACGGTTACTGCAACAATATTGAAGGTGAGTTCTCTCTCATTCTCTGGATTTCATTTTTTTTCAATTCAATTGTTAGGTGAATTGCAAGTGCACAATATCAACAAGTAATAAAGTGATGAGTGAGTAACGTTCTCACAGGGATTGTTTTTATTTTATTTTATCCAATTACTTACTGAAAGTTATCAATTCAAAAATTTAGCTAACCAAATCGAAAAAACGAGTAAAAAGTAAACTAAACCAATTAAAATACTAAAATATAGAAAAAGTCAAAACTTAAAGAATTAAAAGCTAATTAAAATTGTAAAGTAAAAATAATCTAAAGAAACTGAAAATTAATAATTATCAAGATCACAAAGTGTTAGAGCATCCAACTTCACTTAATCATTTATAATTAATTTTCTTAACTTTTCATACAACAAATTAATTTCCAATTGTGTTGGCGAAATTTCCCTAAGATGAATTAAAAGCCGACCTCGGTCTAATAATCCCTAATTAGGTATGTTAACCCACACTAACCTTAGGTGAATTTAAACTACCTAAAAGCATTAAATTCTTGTGGAAATTCCCGAATTCAATCTAAGTAGTCCCGACCTAGATCTACTACCGCAGCCACATAAATAACCTAGCGTACCTTGACCTAGATTTAATTTATGGTTCAATATCACTATTGCGCATGCATACAATCTCCACCCGGTATCATGCATACATCAAAAATCATTCAAAAGTTGGCCAGACTTCTAAAATCATTAAGATCATGATAAAAAACGACACAATCAAAATAATTCTATTGCATGAAAGTCTTTGAAAATTAATCAATCATGATTAAGATCCATTGTAGCTCTAACAAAAGAAATTTAGAACATAGTAAAAATTAAACTGACAAGAATTAAAGAAAACATAATACTAAATGAAAACAAATTCACCGAATTGAGAAATAAGGAGCTTCAGGTTTGTCTCCTCCTTCTCTCCTTGACACGCCAACTCTACTAAAATAGAAGAACAAAATCTAACTAAGAAAACTCAAATTTTTCTGCAAAGATGGTGGCTCCCCAAGGATTCTCTTTTCTTCTGCGGCACAATAGCAGTTTATATAGCCTCCAAAAATCTGCCCTAAGTCAACTCCTACTAGGATTTGGAAAAGATTCCTCCTTGATTTTCTCTGAACCTTATCTTCAATCATGGTCAGATTCTCCAAATATCTGATTTGAGCTGCCTTTTTCTTCAAGATGAAATATTCTGAAAGATATTGCAATATTTTAGAAAATCTGAAAATATTTCATACAAAATAAAATTACGTGAGTAGCAATTAAATTCACCCAAAAATTCCTCAAAATTTAGCAAATATCAAGTCTAAATAAGCAAGAATACTCTATTAAAAATAGAGTTATCAATTACCCCCAACTTAGAAATTTGCTAGTCCTCGAGTAAACAATAAATAAACTTCATCTCCAATTATCAATATCCATTCATAATTACGTGAAATCACAACTCAAAGGAAAAAATAAATCCCATCAACCCAAAATTAATACATAAGCTATGTCTAACCTTAACCATGCAATCCGTGTGTATGTGTGCCCCTTGACTTTCCAAATCATGTATGCTCAAATAAATCAAGTTGATATGCAACACTCTAAACTCAAGGTCCACTAACCAAGTCTCATAGATTTGTTTTTCAATTCTCTCTCCACTATTGAAAACTAATACTCATTCAAAAATCAATAGGTCTTTAAGGCTTATAATGTGGCTTGGCTAAGGGAAAGGTATAAAGGATTTTTAAGTTCAATAAACCCCATAAACATATCAATTCTCAAAGCATTTGAATTAAATAGGATTCAAGACACATCGTCCATATGCTTACACTATTATAGTCATGCAATTCACAAACATTCAACACTTTAAAGCTTTCATTATTTCTCTTTCCACACTATACGGCGAAGTTCCTTCCTAAGTCCCTTCCATAGTGCAATGCTAACCCATTGAGTATCCAAAAGGCTCACTCAAATTGAAAGTTAGCAGTAGGGATCCGTATGAGCTGTACTAGAGTAAACAACTTTCACTTCATAACTTGCACTTTTCTTTTCTTTTCTTTTTTTCTTGCTTTTTCTTTTTTTTCTTTTTTCATGACTATTTCAAGCTTCAGCAACTTCAGACACATCAAGAATCCATAACTATTAAAGTAGCTTTAAGGATAAACATGCTTATGGGGTATAAGGTAAAGTAATACATTTGGATCAGCATTATAAGGTCATCAAAGAAAAATAGGCTAATTAAGCTCAAAAGGGTATTATGAATCAAGTAATGAGGTAGGCTTGAAAGGCTCAAACGATCCAAAGAATGCCTATATCACCTTCTTGATTGAGTATAGCATATTAATTTCAAGAGAATATCAAACAAATTCTAAGACTTAGGTGAGTTCTAAAGAATCGCATACTTCCCATTGATATTTTCTAAGCACACACAACTCAAAAGGCAGGGATAAGTGCTCAAAATATGGATTGCAAAATCAAGATTAAGACTAACTCATATATCAATAACCAATTGAACAAGATTTATATTCCCCTAAAAATCGCAACAACTCATAACCATGAAAAAGATATCAATCTTGTAGGTTACGGTTCAAAATCATTATCTCCTATACAGTTTGCTTCAAAATATTTCAAAAATTTTAAATAAGCACAAATATTTTCAAGAATGGCAAAAGTTTTAGCACAAAAAATTTCAAAATTTTCGATCCCCTACCCCCAACTTAAAATGAAGCATTGTCCTCAATGCGTAAAAATAAAAAATTAAATACAGGCAATGAGACAAATAAATTAGAGTAAAGTTCGAAATACTCCCCTGGAGATGTGAAGGTGGCAATTGTCCATACGTCCCTAATCCCTCTTCTGCCTGCTGTGTACACTACTATCTCTGCAAAATAGAAAATTCATCACCACAAAAATTCTTCTTTTTTCTTTTTTTCAATTTTTTTTATAACAAAATGCAAACCAAGAAAAAAAGAAAATAAATAAAAGCTTAAAAACTTGGGTTGCCTCCCAAGAAGCGCTTGCTTTATAGTTCGCAGCCAAACTCTTCTCATGCTTCTAAGTAGGTGGAACTAAGGTGATGGCAGATGTTTGAGCATCGAAACCTCCTCCATAGTAGTGCTTGAGCCTATGACCGTTTACTTTGAAAGTCCCCTCATTATCATTGATAATCTCAACAACTCCAAAAGGGAATACTTTGGTGATGGTGTAAGGACCTGTCCATCTAGACTTCAACTTTCCTGGAAACAAACGAAGACGAGAGTTATATAACAAAACTTTTTCACCCATATGAAACTCCTTTCTTAAGATGTGTCGATCGTGCCATCTCTTCGTTTTCTCTTTGTAAATTCTTGCACTTTCGTATGCATCATTGCGCATTTCTTCCAATTCATCTAACTGAAGCAATCTTTTCTCACCTATTGCCTGCATATCAAAGTTCAGTTTTTGCAAAGCCCAATATGCTTTATGCTCCAACTCAACAGGTAAATGGCATGCTTTACCATACAAAAGTCGAAAAGGTGACATACCAATAGGAGTTTTGAAAGCAGTTCTATAAGCCCATAAAGCATCATCAAGTTTTCTTGCCCAATCCTTCCTATTAGTATTCACAGTTTTTTCCAAAATTCTCTTTATCTCCCTGTTAGATATCTCAGTTTGACCACTAGTTTGGGGATGATAAGCAGTAGCTACTTTATGAGTGACTCCATATTTATGCAAAAGTGATTCAAATTGTTTATTCATGAAGTGTATGCCTTGGTCACTTATAATAGCCTTAGGTGTGCCAAATCGAGTAAAGATATACTTTTTCAAGAAATTACAAACAACCCTAGCATCGTTAGAGTGCAAAGCTACGGCCTCTACCCATTTAGACACATACTCGCAAGCAACCAATATGTAAGTATTACCAAAAGAAGATGGAAACGGACCCATGAAGTCAATGCCCCAAACATCAAATAATTCACACACCATGATATTGTTTAAGGGCATCTCATGCCTTCTAGATATATTTCCAGTCTTTTGACACCTATCACAATGGGAAACATAAGCATGTGCATCCTTAAAAAGAGTAGGCCAATAAAATCCACATTGTAAAATTTTAGCAGCAGTTTTAGCAGCACCATAGTGACCGCCTGCCTCTCCATCATAGCAATGAAAAAGAATGTTAGGAATTTCTTCATTAGCAACACAACGTCTAATTATTTAGTTAGCACATACCTTAAACAAGTAAGGATCCTCCCAAAAGTAGTGTCTAATATCATAGAGAAACTTTTTCCTTTGTTGATAATTCAAGTCAAGGGGAAAGATGTCACTTACCAAATAGTTCACAATATCTGCATACCATGGAGTTTCGATTTTCAAGGAAAAAAGTGCTTCATCAGGAAAGTCATCCAAAATTGGTACCTCATCGCTAGGGGCATTCGGCAACCTAGATAGATGATCGGCCACAAGATTCTCGGTCCCTTTCTTGTCCTTAATCTCTAAATCAAACTCTTGAAGCAACAAGATCCAACGAATTAACCTTGGTTTCGCATCCTTCTTTGCCAATAAATACTTTAAAGCTGCATGATCAGTATAAACAATCACTTTAGAGCCAATCAAATAAGAACGGAATTTATCAAAAGCAAAAACAATTGCTAAAAGCTCCTTCTCAGTGGTGGCATAATTCAATTGGGCTCCATTAAGGGTTCGACTAGCATAATATATGACTTGAAAAATTTGGTCATTCCTTTGACCAAGCACAGCTCCAATGGCATAATCACTAGCATCACACATCAACTCAAAAGGCAAACTCCAATCTGGTGGTATCATTATAGGAGCCGAAATCAACTTTTCCTTTAATGTCTCAAATGCTTGCAAACACTTAGAGTTAAAATCAAACTTAACATCTTTTTCAAGCAAATTTGTGAGTGGTCTTGCAATCTTGGAAAAATCCTTTATGAATCGCCTATAAAACCCTGCATGTCCTAAAAATCCTCGAAGTAATTTTACAGAAGTAGGAGGTGGTAATTTAGAGATAACTTCAATTTTGGCTTGATCCACCTCAATACCTCTAGTAGATATTTTATGGCCTAACACTATTCCTTCCTGCACCATAAAATGACACTTCTCCCAATTTAGCACAAGGTTAGTCTCTTCGCATCTTTGTAACACCAAAGCTAAATTATGCAAGCATGAATCAAAAGATGTTCGCATCTTTGTAACACCAAAGCTAAATTATGCAAGCATGAATCAAAAGTAGCAAAAATAGCCATCATGCATCATTGAAAAGTAGCAGGTGCATTACAAAGACCAAAATGCATCCTTCTATATGCAAATGTACCATAGGGACAAGTAAATGTAGTCTTTTCTTGATCATTAGGTGCAATAGGGATTTGGTTATACCCTGAATATCCATCCAAAAAACAATAATATTCATGTCCTGCAAGTTTTTCTAACAATTGATCAATGAAAGGTAAAGGAAAGTGATCTTTATGAGTGGCATCATTTAATTTTCTATAATCCATGCAAACTCGCCACCCTGTAACTGTCCTAGTTGGAATTAATTCATTCTTTTCATTAGTTAGAACAGTCATACCTCCCTTTTTTGGCACTACTTGCACAGGACTTACCCAATCACTATCAGAAATTGGATAGATAATACCTGTATCAAGTAACTTAATTACTTCAGTTTTCACAACTTCTTGCATTTTCGGATTGAGCCTCCTTTGTGGTTGGATGATTGGTTTGTATTGCTCCTTCATCAGAATTTTGTGCATGCAAATTGAAGGGCTTATTCCTTTTATATCTGCAATGGTCCATCCAATTGCACTCTTATGCTCTCTAAGCACTCTAAGTAACTTTTCCTCCATTACCCCTGTCAAAGAAGAAGAAATAATCACTGAATAAGAAACACCATCAAGAAAAGCATATTTTAAATAAGAAGGTAAAGGTTTAAGCTTAAGAGTTGGTGGTTCTTCAATGGAAGGCTTGGGCTTCTTTGCACTTGACTCCAATTCTTCAAATTTTTGTGATTTCCATCTTGGACATAGTGGACTTGCTTCTAAAAACTCAACAGCCTCTCTAATTTCTTCATGCTCAGTTTCTTTCTCTTTTGGCTGAACCAAACATGCCTCTATAGGATCTTGAGTTGTGGTCAATTCAAGCACGGTCTTTACTTCATTATCTATGGTATCTATCTTCAAGCAATCACTTGGTCCCTCGGGATTTTTCATGGCTTTGAGGACATTGAAAGTGACTTGATCTTCTCCCACTCAAAGGATCAATTTTCCTTGTTGTACATCAATGAGAGCTCTTCCCGTGGCTAGGAATGGTCGGCCCAAAATAATAGGAACTTCATAATCCTCCTCCATCTCTAGCACGACAAAATCCGCTGGGAAGATAAATTTATCAACTTTTATTAAAACATCCTCCACCACGCCTCTTGGATATTTGATAGATCTATCTGCCAATTGTAAAGACACGGTGGTCACTTTTACTTCTCCTACACTTAGTTTCACAAACACCGAATAAGGCATTATATTTATACTAGCACCAAGATCACATAAAACTTTATTAAAGTAAGCATCACCAATATTGCATGGAATAGTAAAACTCCCTGGATCTTTTAATTTTGGTGGTAGCTTATTTTGAAGGATGTCTGAACATTCCTCATTCAACTTCACAGTCTCATACTCCTCTAATTTCCTTTTGTTAGCTAGGATCTCCTTCAAAAACTTGGCATAGCTTGTCATTTGAGCTAAAGCATCTACAAAAGGAATATTAATGTGCAACTGTTTAAGATAATCAGAAAATTTTGAAAATTGCTTATCTTGCTTGTGTTTGGCTAGCCTCTCCGGAAAAGGAATAGGTGGAACATATGGCATTGGAGATGACTTGCTCTTTTGTGGCTCGTCCTTTTGTTTGATCTCGGTGGAAGATTTGGCCCTGTTCTCTTCTTCTACATCCACATCTTGATCTTGCTTTCCAACTTTTTTCCCACTTCTCAATTAATTACCTTTGCATTCTCTATGGGGTTCCTCTCGGTATCACTTGGCAAGGCACCACTTTGTCTCTCATTAATTCTCTGAGCTAATTGCCCCACTTGCTTCTCTATGTTTCGAATTGATGCTTCTTGATTGTGGAGTCTTACATCGATACTTCTCATGAAATCTTGAGTGGTTTGAGATTGTTTTTCCACAGTTTGGGTTAGTTTTGCAACCAAAGCCTCCAAGTTAGAATTCTGCTTCTCCATGGATGGTGGTGGTGCTCTCGGTCCTTGTTGATTTTGACCTCCCCAAGATAGATTAGGGTGATTCCTCCATCCTGGGTTGTAAGTGTTGGAGTAAGGATTGTTTTGAGGGCCCCTGTTAAAATTTGAAACAAAGTTAGCATGTTCAGAAGAATTAGCATAAGGGTTACCTACTTGACAATCAGTGCTAATATGATTTCCACCACAAAATTCACAAGATACTCCTTGAGTTTTTAAAGAAGCAATCATATTGCTTAATGCATCAAGTTTTGCACTCAAAGTTCTATTGGTGTCAACTTCATGAACTCCACTTGGCTTTCGGGCTTGGTATCTCTCAGTTGGCCATTGGTAGCTATTGCTTGCCATCTCCTCAAGTAGATGAAAAGCTTCTTCGGGTGACTTGTTTTGTAAAGTGCCTCCAGCTGCCGCATCTAGACTAGCTCGAACGGTAGGATGCGCTCCATTATAGAATGTATGTACTTACATCCAAATTGGTAGTCCATGGTGCGGGCATCTCCTTAACAGCTCCTTAAACCTCTCCCATGCTTCATAAAAGGGCTCACCATCCATTTGCATAAATGTAGTAATATCATTACACATTTTGGCAGATTTTGCAGGAGGAAAATATTTACTTAGGAATTTTTAAGCCAAGTCTTCCCAAGTAGTGATAGAGCCTGTAGGAAGAGAAGTTAACCAAGTCTTAGCTTTATCACGAAGAGAAAAGGGGAACAATCTTAATTTAAGAGCATCATCAGTAACGCCATTAAATTTAATAGTATCACAAATTTCAAGGAATGCTTCTAAGTGTAGATTTGGATCATCATTAGGAGATCCACTGAATTGCCCTGCATTTTGAAGCATTTGAATTAAGGATGGCTTGATCTCAAAATTATTGGCTTGCACTGTCGGCCTCCTTATACTTGATTGTGCTCCTTGAATTGTTAGTATAACATAATCTTTCAAAGTCCTCCTTGGAGGTGTGACTTCTTGATTTTCAGCCATTGCAATGTGAATTGCTTGTGATTGTTCTCTTCTTCTCCTATGAAAGGTTCTTTCAATCTCAAGATCAAACTGCTCAAGGTCTCCTTGTTGGCTTCGGGTTATGCGATGCTCCTCCACCTTTAGTGAGTTTGGCTTGCAAAAGAAATAAATTAAAAATAATATAAAGGCTAGTCTAAACTAAGAATTGCTCGATATCAATAGTAATTGAAAAATTGTCAAAACAATCCCCGGCAACGGCGCCAAAAACTTTTTAGGTGAATTGCAAGTGCACAATATCAACAAGTAATAAAGTGATGAGTGAGTATCGTTCTCACAGGGATTGTTTTTATTTTATTTTATCCAATTACTTACTGAAAGTGATCAATTCAAAAATTTAGCCAACCAAATCGAAAAAACGAGTAAAAAGTAAACTAAACCAATTAAAATACTAAAATATAGAAAAAGTCAAAACTTAAAGAATTAAAAGCTAATTAAAATTGTAAAGTAAAAATAATCTAAAGCAAACTGAAAATTAATAATTATCAATATCACAAAGTGTTAGAGCATTCAACTTCACTTAATCATTCATAATTAATTTTCTTAACTTTTCATGCAACAATTTAATTTCCAATTGTGTTGGCGAAATTTCCCTAAGATGAATTAAAAGCCGACCTCGGTTTAATAATCCCTAATTAGGTATGTTAACCCACACTAACCTTAGGTGAATTTAAACTACCTAAAAGCATTAAGTTCTTGTGGAAATTCCCGGATTCAATCTAAGTAGTCCCAACCTAGATCTACTACCGTAGCCACATAAATAACCTAGTGTACCTTGACCTAGATTTAATTTATGGTTCAATATCACTATTGCGCATGTACACAATCTCCACCCGGTATCATGCATACATCAAAAATCATTCAAAAGTTGGCCAGACTTCTAAAAGCATTAAGATCATGATAAAGAACGACACAATCAAAATAATTCTATTGCATGAAAGTCTTTGAAAATTAATCAATCATGATTAAGATCCATTGTAGCTCTAACAAAAGAAATTTAGAACATAGTAAAAATTAAACTGACAAGAATTAAAGAAAACATAATACTAAATAAAAACAAATTCACCGAATTGAGAAATAAAGAGCTTCAGGTTTGTCTCCTCTTTCTCTCCTTGACACGCCAACTCTACTAAAATAGAAGAACAAAATCTAACTAAGAAAACTCAAATTTTTCTGCAAAGATGGTGGCTCCAAGGATTCTCTCTTCTTTTGCGGCACAAGAGCAGTTTATATAGCCTCCAAAAATCTGCCCTAAGTCGACTCCTACTAGGATTTGGAAAAGATTCCTCCTTGATTTTCTCTAAACCTTATATTCAATCATGGTCAAATTCTCCAAATATCTGATTTGAGCTGCCTTTTTCTTCAAGATGAAATATTCTGAAAGATATTGCAATATTTTGGAAGATCTGAAAATATTTCATACAAAATAAAATTACGTGAGTAGCAATTAAATTCACCCAAAAATTCCTCAAAATTTAGCAAATATCAAGTCTAAATAAGCAAGAATACTCTATTAAAAATAGAGTTATCAATGTCTCTAGTGCATGCATGATCCCATTCATCCTTGGATCCTCTAGTGCCCTCTCTACAACACCAGTTGGGACTTGCATTGTCCTTCTCCTAGGGACCCTCTGCCCAAGAGTTCTCAGCTCTAGCGTATTATGATCTAGATTGCTCATCTAGCAAGGTTTCAACCTACACCTGCTTTTTGATTCCAACATGGAATTACAAATCAAGACAACCCTGTTCATTAAAAAGGACTATAAAAGATCCTACAATCAATCACATGCAAGTAAAGAAAATATCTTTCCAACTAACTATCCCAAAACCTATCGCACCTTATCACTTCTTGACTAGGCTATGATACTAAAATCAATGGGGATGTCACAACCTGACCCTTGAGTCCGCGATAACCCCTATCTCACTTGCGGTCAATTGATTTACGACTACCTGCCGACCGTTCATTTTTAACTTTCGAATTATGCGCATGCGGAAACGATTCGTACTCCACCCAATCAACAACAACAGTAGGGATATCAGAAAGACACATATCAGAAACAAACACTACTTTTATTTATTTACTAAAGTTATCCTAGGGAAAGCAATATGTACACGCCCAACCTTGGGCTCTTTTTCCTGCAGACCTACACAAAAAGGGATTAGGCCGAGTGACTTACTTCTACCGCTATCTACAAGGGTTAGTTCAAAAAGTATGTTGTAGACGCCTACACGAAAAATTGATCCGGGTCTTCCTCCGGATCCTCCTCTTGGATGGGCAAGTCTTCTACAGCACCATCAAGGACGTCGATGGCCATGGGGTCCCAGACCTTATGGGTGGGACCATCAAAAGGGGGCCAATCAAATCCCCTGATGGGACCAAAGACCTCATCGCTTTGTTGCATGTACCAAGCCTTGAAAAGGTGTGGAGTCCACCGAATCAAGCCTTTGTCCACCCAGACAGTGGTGACATGTAGCTCATAAATAAAAGGCTGATTGGGAGCTAAGACGTGGCGTAACCTCGATGTCATGTCCATCGGGACCAAACCTCATTAGGAGGCATGACATGCTAAGGTCCTGGAAATGGTTATACAATAACCTGTTAGATAAATCTCAATAAGTTAATAACCTAAACCTTAGGTAGGAGACCTACTCGCCTTGAGTGTGCCCTAAACGTGCAATCTTTCTATCGCCAACAATTCAACAACAGAAGAACACCTTTCCAACTATTATCAAACACACGATTAGACCAAAGCTCATATGCAATTATTAACAATTAACAATTGCAATCATAGGCATCTTTACCTCGCTTTTCGCACACACGCAACCTGCATGATACAATTTATTATATGCTCACTTCAATGCAGCAATTATATCAAATAATCAACACCTCTCAAGTTGTCTCATGCGCCATGCACTAACTCGTGTTCCATTTATTAACATATTTGGGGGAATTTCCTTCCAACACACAAGTTGGTAGTCAACCGGCATAACTGAGCATCATCCCACTCCATTATGCACGACTACGCTAGCGCCTAGACGGCATTCACAAGA
Source organism: Corymbia citriodora subsp. variegata (assembly GCA_014858505.1). NCBI lineage: Eukaryota > Viridiplantae > Streptophyta > Magnoliopsida > Myrtales > Myrtaceae > Corymbia > Corymbia citriodora. The sequence goes on from CM026411.1 coordinate 7,037,940, forward strand.
AGCATAGGTTCGGCCTCTAACGTGATCCGCATCCAAACCCCAGTCTGGCACTCTGATAATACGGATTTCGTCTACCACAGATCCCCCACTAGGTGACGGGCTCTTATGTGATCACGCAAGCACATTAATTAATCATGCTCATTTTATTCTCTTTTAGGACAGTCAATGCAAACATGATTCGTGCTTGTACATGTTAATTCACTGCAATCTCTACATGTAATGTGATAATATTTCACACGTGGTCATGCGAATACAAATGCATTTCACACGTGGTCATACGGATATGCTAAATATATCAACCCTAATTTACAATTGCAGTCCACGAATTTATTCCACTGAGTACATAGTAAACAATATCATCGAAAGAAGCATGTATATATGTATTCATATATAATCCATGTGAGGAAAGTACAAACAATAATCCACCGAAATTACTCGATACTAACACAATTAATAAATCCAGTGCTTCCCAAAAATAATCTTATTTCCAATAATAATCCATTAATAATTACCCAACAATAAGTATTCAATATCCAAATTTAATTAACCATACATAACTAATTAATTAATCATTTTCCAGAAAATAATTAATTAATTATTACTCCAAAAAAATTACGAAATTAATAATTAATTAATTAATTAATTCCGAAAATATTAAAAAATTAATAAAATGCTAATTAATCATCATTAGCAATATAAACCAAGATTAGCATTAAACTAATAATCTCTAATAGAGTTTAGCACCCTAATCAAGGGTTAGAAAATCAACTCACAAGTTAAGCGTTCCAAAGGTACCGGGACGATCATGGCGGCGAGAACAACGAATGGCTCACTCGAAATTGATAACGGACAACGGGAAACAAACTAGCTTGACAAAACAGCCCCAATGCAGCTATTTGGACACCGAGTAGCGGGAAAATAAGGCCGACAATGACTGGACAGCAGTAGCAGCAACCAACAACGACACTTGGTGAATACAACAACTAACAGGGACTGAAACAGCAGAAAACAGCAAGGGACAGCAGCTAAACATGCAGAAACAGTAGCAGAAAAACTCGGAAACAGCAGAACCGAACCTCCACAGCAGCAACCACACGTTGTCCCAGCTGTAGGAGCAAGTTGGAGCCACCCCAATAGTAGCAAGACTCCAAGACAGCAAAACCAGAAGCAGAAAACAGGGAAAACAGGGGAAACGGGGGAAGCGGCAGCAGAAAAACAGAGGAACCAAGAGGAAAATAAGAAAAGGAAAGAGAGAAGAAGGGAGGTAAGTGTGCGGCTGAGAGAGGGAGGCTGGTGTGTGGCTGAGAATAGAAAGGGAGGAGAGAGAAAGGTCAAACTTGGAGGGCAAGGTGGGTTAAAATTAAACTCAACTAAAGTAACTTTTGACCCAAAAATATCAACAAAGGTAAAAGCTTCTAACTTCTAGAAGATAAGGGCAAAGTGGGAACTTCACCCATCCCATGGGCCCTAGGTGGGCCAGCCCTTGTGGCTAAAAGTCCAATGGGCCTATGGTTAGGCTCGTTTCTTGCGGCTCACTTTTCTCGGTTTGATATCCCTTTTTCCGACTTTTCCGATCTTACCGTAAAAATTTAAGGATCAATGAGGCGGCGTCCAAATAATTATTCATGAAATCCTTACAATTTCAATACCCAAAATCGGATTGAAAATCAAGATTAAAATCCGTTGATTACAACTCTAGCACAACCTAAACTACCGGACGGCTTTTAGGATTTTTACACGAAATTGACTTGTGGTCGAATAATTTCAATCCACGTTCGGTTCCTTAAATCTTCGAGCCACCCTTGGTTGTCATGTAATCTCGAGGAATAAATTTCTCAACCCACGTACAAAGTCAAAAAAAAAGAAATCGGTTTATCGTCAATTATCGTGAGTATCGAGGTCGTGTGGAATCACCCTCAATCTAGCCTCGTCCTCCTCTATAATCAATTTATTTCCATTCGCTAATTGCTTTGTAAGGGCATGGTATTGTCCCTCTTCCATCATTATGGTCGAGAGGTAAATCCCGAATCAATTTCCCTAGTTTTACACGTATCGATCCCTAATTACCCTTCCAAATAGGTCAGTTACCAATGAGTGATCAATTCAAGGCAATCGCAGTTAACAGCGCATCGAGAATTAACTCTTTTTATTAATTCCAAAATGGGTAGAAATTTCAAAATGTTACGGTTTTGGTTCTGTGTACAAGGTATATAGGAATATCGCTAAACCAACTTCCCCCAATTCCCAACGGAAAAAATCTGTAGAAAGTAGCCTTCAATGTAACTGAATCTTCACAGCATGGATCTGATGCCTAAGTTTGATTGCAGGGTCTCTTGTCAGATGGCACCACTATAGCAGTGAAGCAGCTTTCATCCAAATCCAAGCAAAGAAATTGTGAGTTTGTGATTGAGATTGGGGTGATTTCTGCTCTTCAGCATCCGCATCTTGTGAAACTCTATGGATGCTGCATTGAAGGAAATCAACTCTTGCTGGTTTATGAGTACATGGAAAATAATAGTCTTGCTCGTGCTTATTCGATAATTTGATATCACGTTATGCTTCACTGACTTCAGCTAATGACGCTGGAATAAAGTAGTTTTGATGTCTTTTGATACAAATGAAGGTCCTGAAGAATTTCAGTTAAAGTTGGATTGGCAGACAAGACATAAGATATGCGTGGGTATTGCCGGGGCTTGGTATATCTTCATGAAGAATCAAGGCTGAAGACTGCGCATAGAGACATCAAAGCCACTAATGTTTTACTGGATAAGGATCTCAACCCTAAAATATCAGATTTTGATTTAGCAAAGCTTGATGAGGAGGACAACAAATATATTAGCACCAAGATTGCCGGAACTTAGTAAGTTTCTTGCCTTATGCTCCTGTTTAACTAATTTGGAGCCAGTGACAACATAAAAGCATGGAATATAAACATTTAGTCTGATCTAAGAAAAGCGAATTGAATGGAGCTTTGTGGTCGGTTCACATCATCCCAAACCATGGAGCTCGGCAAATGTGGCTTAACCACAAAGTTTTATGCTTGCCCACCACTCTTCACGTTAATTAGGAAAAAATATGTTGAGTATGTCGCAAAACCTACCATTAAGTGATACTCTGATATTGACTCATCATTCTCCTTTGTCAAATTAGGAGATTAATTTCCTTTATTTTAAGTATGAATTTTTTTTTTACTATAAATAGTTTTCCATTGACTAATCATTCTTGGCAAACCAAACACATGAAAATCTGGAAAGTTAATTGACGAGAATTTGTTTTACTCAGATTGGCACCCCCTTCGTTTCAGCAATTCAATATAAAATCAAATTTCAATTTATCGTAAAATTTGATTAACCTGTTAAAGACTCTTTTTTTCTTGATCGGATTGTTGATAAGCTATTGATTTCATTATGACGTAGAAAAGCTATCAACTTTTTTTTTTTTTTTACAAAATAAGTTCATAAGAAAGTCCTTCTATGTAATGTAAGTATATCTCTATTAATTTTTTTTATTTATAGTGATTCATCTTTCGTTTTTATTTTATTAAGCCAATATGTAATTAAATTAATTTACTTTGTTATGGCCTAATACAATATGAAAGTAAATATTTACTGCTATTATCAAATGTACTAAATAGTTTACAAATTTCATTTTTTATTTTTTTTCTTTTCTTGAATACATTTTTTTTGTCAAATATACTTGTTTAATTTGGAATAACCCAAAAATTCAATAAGAACGGGGATTTTGAAAACATGTTTGGTATGTCTTTGAAGTCCATCCTTTTTAACATCTGTAAAGACACTAATGCTGGTAAAACGGCATAAGTTTAGCAAATACAATATTTTATCTTGATCAAATCGTTGATAAACTATTAATTCCTTATGAAACAGAAAAACTACCAAACTGTAGACAATAAAGGTGATTGTGATGAACCTCTTCATCCGAATTGTGCTCTTGTATCAACTAAAGTATGAGTGTTTGGTCTGTGAAATCACTGAAGATGTCGATAAAGCCTTTCCAACAGGTACATCCTTGTCTTCCTCCCAGTAGGAGGCAAAGAAGATGGTGAAAGAGTTGGGGCTTGGGCATGAGAAAATCGACTCCTTTCCGAATTGTTGCATTTGATACATAGATGAAAAGGGAGATTGGGAGTTTTGTCCACATTGTGGTTCTTCACGATGGCAGATCAAACAAGATAATGTCGATGACGCATATGATGAGGAAAGTGTTCGATCAAAGTAGAGAAAACCCGCAAAAGTGTCTAGATAATTTCCGTTGATGAAGGCCGCACAAAGGATAGGATGTTAAGACATCCAGCTGATATACTTAGAAAGCTTTCGATCAATAATATCCAAAATATGCAGCAGAACCGCCAAACTACATCAGCTTAGGTTTAAGCAAGCAATGGCTTCAATGCATTCAGAGCCATGAGTTCTACTCATAGTAGATATGCGCAACAGGAATCACTTGAATTGGACCAGTCCGCTCTGGGTGGTCCTAGGAGTTGCCGATTCAATCCCCGATTCCAATATTTAGAAACGGTGAACAGTTGGTCCGGCTCTTGATTCCAAAGTAGGAATCGGATCAATAGGACCAGACTGACCATTTATATATATGTTTTTAATTTTTGTTTAAATTTCTAAATAGCCACTCTATCATTAGGCCTATTAATTTCCCATCTCTTTCCCATTTTGCCACTTTCCCCATTTATTTTCCTTCTATTTCTCTCTCACTAACCCTAATTGTGCGAAATCAACCCTTTCCTAGTTTCCCTCTTGCAGGCGCAATGTCGCCTCATGCCTTGCTCTGAGCAAGTCGCTTGACTCTTGCAGCCTCACCTCTCACCTCGCTCAACGTTCCCTCGCGGCCTCACCTTCCACCTTGCTTGATGTTCTCTCACGGCCTCACCTCATACCAACATATGATTTGGGTCATTGGAACTAGACCGAACTGACTGGTTGGTCTAGTCCACGATCCCAAGAATTGGGAACCAATCCTCTCGGTCTGGTTCTTGGTTCTTGGGTGGGATTGAATCAGATCAAGAGCCGATTACTCCTAATTTGTAGTGCCCGGCCAGTTGTCATGAATCATGATTAACTACAAAACTGAACCATGGCTTTGCATGAAACAATCTCCAATCATTTCTTCGATGGTCCATCCTGGAGAAGAATAATCAGGAAACGACATTGACCCTTATATTCGATCATCGATAGAGGAGGATGAAGTAACTGCGGGAGGGGTTGATTTGTTTGATGAATCCACGAAGCAAGTTTCGGACGACGAGTAACTCTTCTCTAGAAGATCAATGATTTTCCCGCTTATGTTAATTTATCAGGCTGGAGTACGAATGGATGCACTGCATGTCCTTCTTATTCTGGTTTGACCAACTCAAAATGGTTAATTCATGAAATAAAGTTTTCCTATACGAGACAGGCGATGGTTGAATCCGAAACATCCTTTCTGATTTGAGAAGCAAGCTTGGTTCTTGGTTATACGTAAAAAAAAATTCCACCCGGATTCTGCACTACCATTATGGTTCACCTGATCATTTACTTATTAGATGAAGCAAGCATGGTGGACCGGTGCAATTTATGTACGCTGTCTCTTCTTTATGGAGAAGCCAGAGGGCCTTCTCACTAAGTACGAGATCACTGATAGTTATATTGAGATGCTTGAGCACGTCGTTAAATGGTAAGTGGTTCGAGATTATGGTCCTATTTGTTTGCCATGTTCAGTGTTGAAACTCTGTAAACTCTGTAAAATAGCGGCCCAGGCGTCGGCTGGAGCTGTCTCACTCTCCCTCAACCTCTCCCTTACTCAGACTCTCGCTCTGTCTTGCTTTTAAGGACCGGCGAGCATGCCTCCCGCGTGCCAGCTGCTGTGCTGCCGCTGTCGGCCTGGCCCCGACCACCAACTCCCCGCTCTGCTTCCCTGTCTCTTTGCCTCCTCTCCCGACCGTCCTTCGCTGCGTTCGTCGTCGAGCTATCTTCCGAGGGAGAGAACGGAGAGAAGAAGAAGAGAGTTGGGCTAGGGAAAAAGAGTAGAAGAAATGGGCTGGGCCGGCCCAGGCAAGGAAAAAGAAAAGGGACAAGAAGGAGGGCCGGGCTAAGGCTGGCCCTAGCTCGGCCCGGCTGCATGTGTTCTAATTTTAATTAATTTAATTTTTTTTAGTTTAAAATAATAGTTCTCTGAAAATTTTAATAATTAATTCTAGCAATGAAAATGTTCTTAATTTCTATATGTGATGCAATTTAATGAAAATTATTTTTTGTTTAGGGGTCAAAAATTAATCAATAACTAATGAAGTTTCCGAATGATCATAGAATTTGGACTATAGAAGGTCTTATACTCGAAATCCAAGACGTGATCATAGCAGAATCAAAGCGGTTCGAAAAGATTGTTGTTGTTAAAATAACGAAATGAAGGGTAAGAAATGAAAAGAAAGACAAGACTTATATGTCATTACGTGACAAGAGTTGGACAAAAAGCTTGCTACTACATTTTAGATAAAGGAATAATGACACAAATAACCTACAAACTTTAGTTTAATGTGTAACGTGATCATTGAATTTTTAATGTATTTAATACGGTTTTGAACTTTACCACAATGTTTAATGTAATATATATTCTTGAACTTTTGACACTTATTCAATTTAATTTCTACACTATATGAAGATGTTCACTATTATTCCTAAACTTGAACTGGTATAGTTCATGGGCTAAATTGAATGGCTAGACTAAATTCTAAAAAATTATATTGAACAAATTAAAAATAAAGAGATTATATCATATATTAAATTAAAAATCAAAGGAATTTCTCCCCCATACATATCTTCGCTTTCACGGAGTCTTCGTCCTCGCTTTCACACATCATCTCGCTCTCCCGTGCAGTGCACACACACAAGTCCGCTCTCCCTCCTTTGTTCCCTGTATAAACGCATGAAGAAGCTCGACCACTCCCTTAACAATCATCTCTCTCTAAGTTGATCTTGAGACTGAGATGATGACGGATCTTTTCTCAGCTCCATCTCTTCTCTGCGCTCGTCCTTCTCTGCATTAGTCACTTTACTGCTGCCTCCACGCTTCTACCCAACGACGAAGGTGAAAATGTTATACTACTTTCTTCGTACCGATCCTTTTCCATCTTCTGTTTTTCGCTTGCGAGTGTGCCAAGTTCCTTGTGCTTTCTTTCATAGGTTGAAGAACCCACCAATTTAATGTACATGTTCAACCTCGAGCACACGAGAATCTGGCCTAGTTTGTGTTGTGCGAAAGAACACCCTAACTAGATGAGAAAAGAGACAAGAATAATCAACAACACGGAGATTTACATGGTTCGACGAAAATCTGCCTACATCTACGGGAGAGAGAGACGATTTCTTATTGAGAGTTGCGCACTCCAAGTACAAGGTACAATGCTGATATATATAGATCTTCAGATCCCCACATTCCTAATCTAAATAGGAAAGAATTAATTCCCCACTTTCCTAATCCAAATAGGAAAGGAATTACACCCTAAAAATATTACCTAATTTGAAAATTACTAATAATATCTTTAGTAATTATTCCCTATATATTAGAGATATCATTATATATTTTAGTTACATTGAATCGAGACTATTTCCCATGAATACCTCTTATAGATAGGTCCAAATCTAAGAAATATATTAGCAAACAAAATAGTATGCAATCTTCAAGCCTTCCTAGATTTCCTGATCGACTTTTTAATTCGAATTTCCAATCGATCGAATTTGTGGAATTCAAGACAATATCAGCAAATCTCCACCTTTGGCTTGAATAAACCACAAGCCTCCACTTGAACCAAGAAAACGAATATATCTCTCCCTCCACCGTACCTTCACAAAGGTACGCCAGCACCTAGACCGGTGCAGCCTCCATCAACTTCAATGATGAGTGAGAGAAATCAAGTCCCTACAGGACTTGAACTTCTCTATAGTAACCGTCTTTGTAACGACTCCATCTCCTCCATCATTGCGGTCATCCACTTTGTGATCACTTTTCAAAGCTTCATGTAGGAGCTTGGATTGTCAGAGCCTACGGTAAGAGCATAAGCAACCATATCCTCAAAACTGTATCTCTCCGGTGCTTTGAGAGTGCGCCTTCCTCGACCCGTCGCAATGGTATGAGGAACTTCTACTGTTTCTTTGACTTCCGGAGCTTCATCGGATGACTCGCCATTCTCTGTAGATTCTCTGGTTTCAAGCTCCACCTTAACGATAGATTTATCACTCTCCTCTTCAGTAGCCACGTGTGGCATGCAACTTGACTTCAACATTGCAGATTCATCGAACATAAATCCTTGCTCGTTAGACTTTTCTTCTCACTTGGATTCCATAATTTGTAGCCTTTCACTCCTTTCTCGTAACCGAGAAATATACATTGTTTTGATTTTGGATCCAATTTGGAGCGTTTTGAACTCTGCACATGTACAAAAGTAGGACAACCGAATATTCTTAAATTAGAATAATTGACGATTTTACCAGTCCATACCTCTTCAGGAATTTTGCATTTAATTGCAGTTGATGGAGACCGATTCACAAGATAACATGCCATGCAGACAGCTTCTGCCCAAAACTCCTTGCTCAATCTCGCATGTAGCCTCATACTTCGAGCCCTCTCTAATAAGGTCCGGTTCATCCTCTCCGCTACGCCATTCTATTGGGGCGTATCCGGAACTGTGAAGTGACGTTTAATCCCTTCACTCTTGCAAAGCTCCATGAATGGTGTCGATTTGTACTCTCCTCCATTGTCCGATCTCAAGTGAAGTCTCAACTTCAGCTTTCCATTCTTTGAACTTTTCAAAGACTTCACTTTTGTGTCGCATGAAGTAGACCCAAACTTTGCGAGAGAAATCGTCAATGAATGTCACGAAGTATTCCTTCCCTCCTTTTGACTTTACGGGTGAAGGGCCCCATAGATCTGTGTGTACATACTCGAGCACGCCCTTGCTTGTATGAGTTGCAGTATTGAACCGTACTCTGCACTGTTTTCCAAGCACACAAAATTTGCAAAAATCTAATTTGCATGTTTTCATACCTTGGAGTGCATTCCTCTTGTGAAGCTCCATCAATCCTCTTTCTCCCATATGCCCGAGACGCATATGCCATAGATTGGTGTTATCTATCTTCGTGCTAGCATCCATGGACATAGATGCTCCACCTTGCACTATGCTTCCTATTAATCGATATAGGTTCCCGTGCCTCTGTCCTTTAAGAACAACCAGAGCTCCCTTAATCACCTTCAAGACTCCACCTTGAGTCGTGTACTTGCATCCATTGGATTCAAGTGCTCGCAATGAGATCAAATTCTTCCTTAAACCTAGAACATGACGCACGTCTGCCAAGGTTCTAATCATGCCATCAAACGTCTTGATTTTCATGGTTCCAACTCCCATAGTCTTGCACGAAGTATCATTCCTCATGAGAATTGAACCACCATCATATACCTTATACTCATCGAAGGCTTCTTGATGAGGACACATATGATAAGTGCATCCGAAGTCTAGGATCCACGAATCTTCAAAGGTGTCCTTCCCCGATGATATGGACAAGACGTCCCCATCATTGGTCTCAATGTTGTCAGCTACACTTGCCTCATTCGAGCTCATTTTCTTTTTCTCGTTCTTATTTGTACAGAATCTCTTGGTATGCCCTTCCTGATTGCACCGGTGGCATCTTCCTTTGAACTTTCCCTTGGATTTTGATCAACCCTTACTGCTCGATCCTCGATCCATTGATCTTCCTCTTTCTTGATTGCTTTTCTCCTTTGCAAAGAGTCTCACTCCCAAAGATTTTGAACTACTTGCCCCTTTTTCGAGTGTCGTTTGAAATTAGGGCAGCAGTCACCTCTCCGATCTCCAGCGTTTCCTTGCTATAAAGGAGCGTAGTCACCAAGTGGTCAAACGAATTGAGCAACGATGCCAGTAGTAGAAGTGCTATGTCTTCATCCTCAAATCTTACCTCCAAGCTTGTAAGTTCACTAATCATCTGATTGAACACATTGAGATGTTCCATCAGATCTCCCCCTTCACTCATCTAAAGTGAATACAATCTCTTCTTCAAGAACAACTTGTTCGTAAGAGATTTCATTATGTAGATGCTTTCGAGTTTGAGCCATACCTCCAGAGCAGATTCGATTTCTGCTACATATTGAAGGGCCTCATCTGATAGGTTTAATCGGATTGCACTGCACGCCCTCTCCTACATGTCGGCCCAATCATCATTAGTGATGGTGTCTAACTTGTTCGATCTTCCTAGAAGAACCTTTAATAAACCTTGTTGAATTAACAGATCCTTCATCCTTCTCCACGATAGTGTAAAATTATTCTTCCCGGTGAATCGTTCAATATCAAATCGAACGGTTGAACCTTTTCTAGCCATCTAGTTAGAAGTCATAGTACAGGAACGGAGAACCTGGATTGCTATGATACCAATTGTTGTGCGGAAGAGCACCCTAACTAGATGAGAAAAGAGACAAGAATAATCACCAACACGGAGATTTACGTGGTTCGGCAAAAATCTGCCTATGTCCACGGGAGAGAAAGAGACGATTTTTTATTGAGAGTTAAGCACTCCAAGTACAAGGTACAATGCTGATATATATAGATCTTCAGATCCCCACCTTCTTAATCCAAATAGGAAAGAATTAATTCCCCACTTTCCTAATCCAAATAGGGAAGGAATTCCACCCTAAGATATTACCTAATTTGAAAATTACTAATAATATCTTTAGTGATTATCCCCTATATATTAGAGATATCATTATATATCTCAGTTATATTGAATCGGGACTATTTCCCATGAATACCTCTTATAAATAAGTCCAAATCTAGGAAATATATTAGCAAACAAAATAGTCTGCAATCTTCAAGCCTTCCTAGATTTCCTGATCGACTTTTTAATTCGAATTTCCAATCGATCGAATTTGTGGAATTCAAGACAATATTAGCAAATAACAATTGGTATCAGAGCTCACACGTGAGGGGAAGATTGTTAGGATACACGTATAAGTTGTGTTAGAGAAGTAGTCCCACATCCGAGAATTGATGTGGTGTAGAGCAATTAATATATCATAGTTGGCCCATGGGCTCAGACTTGGGCTTTCCCTTAGAGATCTTCCTAGGTAAAGATATCTAGGCTTTTGCTACGCACTCCCAACAACTGGTATCAGAGCCTATGGTTACGGTTCCTAGGCAAGTATGCATTGTGGTATAACAACGTGGGCCCGTGAGAATGGCCCAAATGGGCGTTTTGGTGTAACAACGCGGGCCAGGATGATGTTGGGCCAGAAGGATATCTGATTTAAGGGGGAGTTAACCTAACACTGGAGCTCACACGTGAGGGGGAGATTGTTAGGATACACATATGAGTTGTGTTAGAGAAGTAGTCTCACATCGGAGAATTGATGTGGTGTATAGCAATTAATATATCATAGTTGGCTCATAACTCACTAGCTTAAACTTTTGAGTTAAAGTGGGTCCAACTAGATATATTGATGGGCTCAGACTTGGGCTTCCCCTTAGAGATCTCCCTAGGTAAAGATATCTAGGCTTCTGCTGCGTACTCCCAACAGTTTGTGCTGGTTTTGCATGATATATTGCTGTCTCTTGACTTGTTTTGCTTCTTATCTCCTGCAGCGGATGCGTTGAGAGAAATAGGAGAGGCGCTACGGAAAACGGATTAGGATTTCGGTGTAGATCCATGCGGGGTCGAGGGTGGATGGGGTGACAACAAAGTGATTGATGAAACTACTGACGCTGTGACTTGTCAAAATTCCATCGATGCCAACAACAACACCGTTTCCCTTGTCATCAGCATGCCTATCTCTCAATTTCATGAATTTTTACGGTCATAAATTCCTAAATAGATTTTGATAGCTAAACACTGGACCAGCTCTCTATGCACCGTATTGATATATCATCAAAAGAGATTTGCTCCATTTTTGGGTCAAAATGTATTGACAATACCTAAGTCATTTATCATATTAAAATTAATCATGAGGTAATTATGAGCATAAATATAAATTGCCCTTGCTATTATTATATAAATTTTTATAATTTTTATCACTACAATCGCATGTTATGTGCTTAGCATTTAAATTATATTCATAAATGAGTCATTAAAATAAATTTTCATTATATTTTAACAATTAATTTGAGTGCTAAACGCAAAAATTACGATGGAATATCAATGTGATGATTGTTATGCTTCCTCTGACTTTAATTGTATAGATGATATGAGAATTCCGATTCTATCCTTTCCTTATTATGTATATGTGCTTTGAGCGATGTATGCTTTTTGTATTAAGTGATATGTATTCATTTGCTTAAACAAAACCTTCTCTTTTTGGGGCAATTTTTGAAGAATTTTATCACTTCAAAATTGATTGATGTGATAGCCATTTTTTAACTTCATTTTTTATGCCTAGTAGTTTTTAAGTAAAAGATGGAATAAAAGCCTTTTGCGTCATAGTGAAAATAGAGTTCTCAAATCACAGTCTTTGCCCGACACTCTCCCGCGTCGACTGTTCAGATTGCCTTAACTCCAAAACTTTTAAGCTCTCTCTCTCCATTTTATCTTTCTCCATATTCGATCTTCTTCTTCTTCTACTTCTTCACAAGCGCTGTCATTGTCGTCATCGCTACCATTGCGGCGGTTGTTGCGGTTTGTCTCTGTAAATAGTGATGTCACGCAACTACCTAAACAGCACAATGCCTAAAGAATGGGTCTCTACGAAGTTGGTCAACATGTATGTGCTTCTCTCTCTCTCTCTCAAGCACGAGTGTATCTTCTAATTGATTAAATTTTTGATACTTATTCAATTTAGTCTATTGGCTATATATAAAGATTCAATGTTATCCCTGAACTTGAATTGATAAAACTCACGGGCTAAATTAAACGGCATTGCACAATAGACTAAATTTTAGGAATTATATTGAATAAATTAAAAATAAAGAGATCACATTACCTATTAAATTGAAGTTCACAGATCATCTAAGACATTTCTCCTTATTACATATCTATAAGAGGGAAGACTTGGGTCGTCCCCCTTGCTTTCACACATCATCTTGCTCTCCCATGCAGTGTAGACTTTCAAGAGTGAAAAGTCTTTGTCCGTCCTCCCTCTTTTTCCTACATAAATGCATGAAGTTAGACCACTCACTTAACAATCATATTGTTGAAGGCATAATTGGAGATCTCGATTGTGCCATTCGATTTTAATTGATCCAGTGATATTAGTAAATAGGAAATTTTTCATTCTTTGTATATCAATTCCTTTTTTTATTCTTCTGTCCTTACATTATAAAATGATCGATGTAATTGTACACAAGTAGATTGAATATACACAGAAAAATCTCTCTCCAAAATCCCTTTTGATCTCTTTATTTTCTGACATGGTATCAGAGCTTTCATTCTAGGCCTAGCTTCTGCAAAGATTTCAAAAATCCTTCGTCCTGCGAACAAACCAACAAGCATTTAGGAATTCAAAATTTTTTGATACTACGGCAGAAGAGTTACCCCAAGACCAAACTCCACCATCGTTAGATTCAATGGTTATGTCCGGAGAGGAGCAATCCCCTGCTCCAAACCAGATACACGAATCCACTCACTAGGCTCCTGCATTTCCACCAGTACCTTGGTTCCCTGTCCAAGGCCAATGGGCCAATGGGCCATTGGGACGGGACAGGCGTGGCCCCAAATCCCAACCTCTAGGCTAGGACAGTCTTGGGTCCAATATTCATTTGGCGAAAATTACTTGGGCTTTGGAGCCCAACCTAGTGAAAATCATCTAGCCTATCCACAGGAAGACAACCCAACTGAAGATATGACCCAATCAAATCCAGGTCACAGATCCGAATCTTATCTAGGTTAGGGAACAAATCCCTTCCCTATCAGCAGCGGCGGGCTCGAGCCCAATGATCCACTCTACACCTTGTCGACCAACGGACCAAAGCTCCGCCTTATCAACCTTCAACTAACCGGATCGGAAAATTACATGACTTGGGCTAGAGATCTCTAGCGAGCCCTTGTCACAAAAGACAAGGACGACTTCCTTGACGAAGTTGTACCCTTTTTGATGAAGGAACGCCAACAGTAGATATAGAGAAAGTGTAACTAGCTAGTACGTACTTGGATCGGTAATTGTTGTGGCTGGGCTACTGCCGACTAATGACTCGAAACTTTTTTTGGAAAACATCCGAGAGATGTATGGGCGCCTTGATTGAGCCAAGCTTTTCTCGATCACCCAAACACTGACCAAGTTGAAGCAAGGGAACCTTTTGGTTACCACTTGCTTCAATCGTCTCTCCGTGCTATTAAACAAACTCAAGACAGTCAAAGAACACCTACAAGGACTCGAGAATACTTTGAGATAGTGTAAAGAGATGAGGGATCAAGAAAAGGTTATGAGATTCTTACTAATATTCAATGAATCTTACTTGGCTTTTTGGTCTCAAATACTCGCAATGAAACCTCCGCCTCCACTCGGCCGCATTTTTCAATTGGCCATCCAAGAGGAAAACCAGTGGCTCACCTCAGCTTCACATAGTCAAGATGGAGAAGGGTTAAGCTTGGTCGTCTTTGGCAGAGGCATATTAAGCATTGCCTTTGGCGGATCCATGGTAGATCAGTGGCTGTAGTGAGAAGGGGGATGGAAGAGAACTCTAGGGTTCTTCAGATGGATGGCTAGGATGATGGTAGAACATCTGACGGTTGGGATAGAAGACAGGGATCCAATGGCTATCCTCAACTAGTCATGATGGACAGCCCTGATTCAGCCATCACCTTGAACGGATCGAATGGCCCTTATCAGTCCACGTCAACTCCCACTTATAGGGGATCCAACAACTCACGTCATCAAGAAAAATCGATGGGCAAAATGGTAAATTCAAAAATAGATATTATGAATATTGCAAATGCCTACATCATACAGTTGATACATGCTGGAAATTACATGGAAAACCTACTGATAAAATTAGAAATGAAAAGGAATTATCAACTTATTAGGTTTCCACACAAAGAACTGATGGGGCACCACAAGCAATTACTTAGGATTAGTATTGGCATATTGTGCAAATCCTGAATCGATTAAAAATCAATGACAAGAATGCAAGATTCTCAGGTACTTTTCTTCATTAGGAAAACTTTTTTTCAGTTGATGCATAAATAATCAATATAGGAGCTAGTGACCACATTATATATAATGATAAATTATTTTCTCATGTGGAAAAAGAATCATAGTCCCCTATTACAGTGTCTTCTAAATGGAAATGTCATCCATGTTACTACAGTTCGAACTGTTCAACTTAGTCCAAATTTCTTACTCAAGAATGTCTTATACATTCTTGATTTTGAATTCAACCTACTTTTTGTATCCAAAGTGTGCAAAGACAATTCATGTCGTCCAATATTCAATTCAGACAATTGTTTCTTTCAGGACCTTTCAACTGGCAAACTGATTGATTGGGTAGTACTATACAAGGACTATATTTTTGGATTGATTTTCTAGGAGATTTAGATTTATTAAGTAAGAGTATTTCTTGTAATGTCATCAATAGAAATAAAATTTTCCTTTTTCATTAGAGATTGGGCCATAGTGCGTCTTTTCCTCACCCTAAATGTCCAGTATGCCCCTTACCTAAACAGTCTCGAGCATCATTTCCTACAAAGACTTCTTGAGCCATAGAGCTTTTTCTTCGCTTCATATGGATATTTGGGGTCCATATCATACTCCTCACTGTGATGGTTCCCGTTTCTTTCTTACAATTGGTGATGACTATACGCTAGCCACTTCGGTTTATCTCATGCAATCAAAAAGCCAAACCTTTACTCATATATTAAAATTCGTTTCCTTGATTAAGAATCAATACGATAAATCTATACATTGAATTCGTACAGATAATGGGCAAGAATTATTCACTTATGATTGCATCAATTTTCTATCCTCCCATGGAATACTTCATGAAAGCTCTTGCACTTATACTCCACAATAGAATGGAGTTGTCGAGCGTAAACATAGACTCTTAGAAGTAGCTCATGCATTAAAATACCAAGCCTCCATACCGGAAGATTATTGGGGAGATTGTGCGATCACAACTGTCTATTTGATTAATCGCATGCCAACCAGAATTCTCGATAGAAGAACTTCTTTTGAGATGCTCTATAACAAACAGCCCAAAAATGAACATCTTCGAGTATTTGGTTGTTTATGTTATGCAACTAAAGTGGGTCCCTAGATAAAATGGGTAATTGTGCCACTCAGTGTGTCTTCATGGGATATACCTCACTTCAGAAAGGATATGGAGTTATGGTAATTTCTACAAGACACTTTTTTATAAGTAGAGACGTCCTGTTTCATGAAGATGTGTTCTTATTCAAGGATATGATAGCTTCCTCAACTTCTCCATCATCAGGAGGTAGTCATCCTTTTTTATCTGAAGAAGACTTATCCATGGCTCTACAATATCTATTGGTTGCCCCAGAGCAATCTATGCCTATCCCACGGGAATCATCTATTTCCCCAGTATTATTTGAAGTTGGACCTCTAGTATTATCCCAAGCATTATCTGAGGATGATTCTACGACTGCGTTTTCATCAGAGAACAAGATAGATGAGTCTTCACCGGAATCTGCACCTTCATCAACACCGATATCAATAGCATAACCCCAGCGTTCAGGACAACAAACTCGCCCACCTACATGGACTAAGGATTACATTTGTTTTGCGACAAGTTCTTTAGGTACAAAATATCATGTCTCCTCATATGTTTCTTTTAGTAGGTTGTCACCAGAACGCATGTGTTGCATCAGTCATTTATCAGAAGAACAAGAACCATCTTCCTTTAATGAAGCTTCGCGTGATCCTCGATGGCAACGTGTAATTGAATCAGAATCGAATGCCTTGATAGAGAATCATACATGGGATATTGTTCTACTACCCAAACATCAAAAATCGATCGGTTGTAAATGGGTCTACAAGATCGAGTTTAAAGCAGATGGTTCTATTGAACACTATAAGGCTCAACTGGTAGCTAAGGGATTCACCCAAAGAGAAGGTTTTGATTATCATGAAACATTCTCTCTAGTCACCAAGGAAGTCACTTTCCGTTCCTTTCTATCCATTGTCGCCATTTGAAATTGGTCATTGCATCAGACGGATGTTAATAATGCCTTTCTTCATGGAGACCTAGAAGAAGAGATTTATATGGAACTTCCATCGGGATTACATAGACAGAGGGAGTCGCAAGTGTGTCGTCTATGCAAATCCCTCTATGGATTGAAGCAGGCATATAGACAATGGTATGCCAAGTTTATGGCGGCACTAACCAATGCAAGCTTTCAGCATTCTAAGCATGACTATGCTCTATTTATGTGGAATGTGGGTAATTCATCAATTTATTTACTTGTATATGTTGATGATATACTTGTCATGGGCAATAATGATTCTCATGTTGCAAAATTCAAAGAATATTTGCATTATACCTTTCACATCAAGGATTTAGGTCCTCCTAAATATTTTCTTGGTATAGAAAATGCTCGGTTGGATAAAGGGATCCGCCTTAGCCAAAGAAAGTTCATCCTTGAGATTATTATAGAAGTAGGATTATCAGGATGCAAGCTAGCTATTATACCGATTGAACAAAATGCCAAGCTGACTACTCAAGAGTACAATCAGAATTCCTCTTCTTCTACTGAGGATCCATTACTCAAAGATCCATCAGGATATCAGCGACTAGTTAGGAAATTGATATATTTGACTATGACAAGGCTTGACATATGTTATGTGGTGCAAATGCTTAGCTAATTCATGCACAATCCAAAAATGTCTCATATGAATGCAACCTTAAAAGTTGTGAAACATTTGAAGGGAGGTCCGAGACTTGGAATATTTTTATCCCATGACTGCAACATGAAAATGTCAGCCTTTTGTGATACAGATTATGCGACTTGCCCAATGTTAGAAGATCCATCACTGGTTTTTGCATTAAATTGGGAAGATCACTAATTTCATAGAAGACAAAGAAGCAATTGACCATGTCATTATCATCAGCTAAGTCAAAATATCGAGCCATGGCTAAAACTACCTATGAAATTATTTGGATACGAGGATTACTCTCAGGTCTTGGATTATAGGTCAGTAGACCAACTAAATTATTTTGTGACAATGATGCTCCACTCAAATTGGCAGCAAATCCAATCTTTCACAAAAGAACAAAACATATAGAAGTTGATTGCCACTTTACATTAGATAAGATTATAGAGGAAATCATCGTAATGAAAGGAATTGGACCTGTGCATCAACCTGTAGGTATCTCCAATAAGGCATTATGTTAGAGACAACATACATACTTGTTAAGCAAGCTAGGTGTCTTTGATATATATAGGCCACTAGTTTGAGGGGAACTGTTGAAGACATAATTGGAGATCTCGATTGTGCCATCTGATTCTAATTGATCCAGTGATTTTGGTAAATAGGAAATTTTTTATACTTTGTATATCAATTCCTTTTTTTATTCTTCTGTCCTTACGTTATAAAATGATCTATGTAATTTTACACAAGTAGATTGAATATACACAGAAAAATCTCTCTCCAAAATCCCTTTCAGTCTCTTTATTTTCTGACACATCTCTCTCTCTCTCTCTCTCTCTCTCTCTCTCTCTCTCTCTCTCTCTCTCTGTGGAGCCTGGGTTGAGCTCGAGACAGAAACGACGACGATTCTCTTCTCGGCTTGATCTCTCTTCTCCGTGCTCGTCCTTCTCTGCACAGCTAACTTAGCCGCCGCTGCTGCCGCTGGCACTCATCTGCCCTCCGACGAAGGTGAAAAAATAGATAAATAAAGGAACCTACCAATCTTTGTATTTGCTTCCATCAATACTGGTCCTTGTTCCTCCTCCTGTTTTTGGGGCTCGCAACCGAGCTTGTATTTGCTTGTAATTCCTTTCTTATGGTAAAGAAAAATACTACGCATGCATTTGACCTCAAGCGCGCACGCAAATTTGACATCGTTTTGTTGCTCGTTACGCATGATACATTGAGCCATCTCCTTTGACTCGTCGAGCTCTTTTCTCTTCCAGTGGAGGCGTTGAAAGAAATAGCAGACACGTTAGGGAAGAGGGACTGGGATTTTGATACTGATCCATGCAGTAAAACAGGTACATGGAGTGACAAATTATCACTTGAGGACACTAATAACGACGTCAACTGCAGCTGCACTTCCACCGCGCCGACAACACCATCACCGTTTGCCATGTCACCAGCATGTATCTCTCTCTCTCTCCAAATAAATTGGAAAGAAGAATCTCAATTTCGTGAATTTTACAATCATAGATTCCTAGCTGAACTTTGATAGCAATGATAGTTGTTTACCATTAAATAAGATTATCTAAATTTTCCACGATACGATTTTGTAGTATTCATCGAATAATGATGTATATTGCTAATTACATGAATTAATGCTGGAATTGTTATATAATTATTATTTCAATCATACCATTATTTATGTCATCAATTACAATTAATAATATAATATTATTATTTTTATTAAATACAAATCACAATGGAGTGAGCCTCTTGTGTCGTTGTGAAAACAGAGTTCTCAAGGAGCAGTCTCTTCCCGGCACACTTCCACCTCGACTGTTCAGATTGCCTTACCTCCAGAACTTGTAAGCACTCTCTCTCTCTCTCCATCTTCCTTTTCTCCATTTTCGATCTTCTTCTTCTTCTTCTTCATTGGCGTCACCGTAGTCTGTCCCTGTAAACAGTGACGTCACCCGCAACTACCTAAACGGCACAATTCCTAAAGAATGGGGCTCTACGAAGTTGCTCAACATGTATGTGCTTCTCTCTCTCACGAGTGTATCTTCTATTTGATTGGACAAGCGCAATGATGTGGCTGCAGTTCTCTACTCGGAAACCGATTGATTGGTCCAATCCCGACGGAGCTGGGAAACATATCCGCGCTTTTCAAATTGTGAGTGATCACTCATCCCGCCACTCGCGTTTGGCCTCTTCGCCCCTTGTTAAATTTGGTTGATGTTTGAAGATATTAACTCTCTTCTTCTGCTCAGAGTCATCGAGATCAATCAGCTCTTTGGACCTCTGCCTCCAGAGCTGGGGAACTTGTCCCAACTACATATACTGTGAGTCTCTTGACGCAAATTTCTGCATTAGGCATCCACTTTGAATTCGCTGATGATGTTGTACCTGGTGAGGGAAATTTTATCAATTGGAGTGATCTCTGTTGAGAGATCAGCTTACAATTTCGATCAACCAATGTGACATCACTGGTTTTTCTTGTTTTGGACGCCTTACGTCAAATAATTTCACTGGGGAGCTGCCTCAGAGATTTGCTGAATTGACGACATTGCAAGACCTGTTAGTTTCCAGATTCTACAAACTTTGCTAATATTTACACATTTCTATTCTTTCTTCCTCATATCAATCTTGCCTTATAACGCACTCTAGGCAACTTGGTGATAATCAGTTTGAAGGAAAGATACCTGATTTTATTCAGAACTTGACAAATCTGAACAGACTCTGAGGCTTAATGCTTCTTCACTTTTTAAGTCGGTTTATACAGATAATCAGGGTTAAGATTGCTGGAACTTAGTAAGTTTTTAGCTTTATGTTCCCCTTAACCTAATTAAGAGCCAATGACAACATTAAAGCATGGAATAGAGACATTTAGTCTGATTTAAAAAAATTGAGTTGAATGGAGCTTTGTGGTGGGTTCACATCATCCGAAAGCATGGTGCTCAAGAAATGTGGCTTAACCACAAAGCTTTATACTTCTCCCACCACTCTTCACGTTAATTAGAAAAAAAAATGTTAATTATGTCACATACTCTACCGTTAAGTAATGATACTCTGATATTGACTCTGTAATTCTTATATTAATATAACTTAGTATTTTAGGCAATAGAGTTTGCCCATGTTTCTGATGTATACACATGGAAAAATATAGTAAACATGCTCACATGTTTCCGACATATCCGTTAATATGTGGGAAAATTCAACTTCGTTATGAAAATAATGTGATCAATTAGGAAAAAATAGAACTGCAACTTCATTCTACTAAACTTGAATTCAATAAATAAATAAAAAGGGAATTGCAACATTAATTAAGTTCAATTATCTCAATTAACTTACATAATGTCACACCCCAACTCTCGAGCTCGTGGCAACCCTATTTTCATGGTCAATTGAAAGCGATATCCTAAGACTCGTCGACGACCATTCATTTTATCTTTTGTAATGCGCAAGTGAAAGACAAACTATCCACAATCCAACAAACAATCAAACAATCAATCAGGGATAAAGGGATGAACAGCAAAAATAACAGCAACTACTCATTTATACATCTTCATTGGATTAATCAATGGAGGATCGTTTTCCGATTTACAAGCCCAACAAAGGGGCCGATCCATCCTCTAAGCCAGACCAAAAAGAAACTAGGCTCGGCTAATCTAACTATCAGGTTTAGCACCACCATCACTCAGACCCTTCAGACTCAGGTTCCGTCAGGTTGTAGTCGGAGGCGTTCGGATCGATCACTAGAAGATCGAGGGAAAGATTCTCCACTGCTCCAGTCTATGAGCCTGAAAATGGTTATACAATAACTAGTGAGATAAAATCTCAGCGAGTTCTCCCCCTAAGCCCCGATTAGTATACCAACTCAACCCAAGGTATCTCTCCAGAACTACCCCTCACACAACCCAACAACAAGCAACCCACAATCAACAACCAAACAACAGACAAGGGCAACCAACGATTAAACAATCGATTCGCATGCAACTTTACCAAGCATGCCATACCCTGCACGTTAAACCTCATACAATGCAAGTAAGGCACATAGCTTTTAGATGATACAATTCATTAATCACATGTGAGTCGCGTCACAAGCGATCTCACTTAACCATTGTCACACCCTACACGACTGTCAATTCATGCGTGTGTGCCATAAATAATGTGATCATCACGACATTTAGAGTATGCGAATAATCAAAACATTGTACACAACTTTCTCATGTCTCAACATTCACATATGCTTTGATTAGTATGACCCCTCTCCCTTGGGCCACGGGACAATCTTATGGTTGGTGGTTTCTGGCCAAGTTGGCTTCGTCCTTGTTACCTCAAGGCACGGTGATGTCAAGAATTCACTTCCAAGACGACATTCTTGAAGGAGACTAGAACACACCCACCACCACAACCCCACAACTGACAGAAGCCCGGGACCTACCCACTATCACAATTCCACAAGTAACCCCTCTCTATCAGGCATCCGACCGAAATCAAGCGATCAAACGGCCACGGCACAATCCTATAAGGATTGGCGGTCTTCCGACAATGTCGGGTTCTTAATTTAATGTAATCATGCAACATATTATCAAGCAATCCATTTATATCTTTGCTCTATCGCGAATGCAACATTGCTCATACTCATGCGACATGCCATTTCTGATAACTCACGCAATATGTCATGCGATATCAATCGATAATTCCAAAATTTAATTCCAACCGACATTTGATCACGCATTTCATCATTATTCACGAATTTAATTAACAACATGCACTTTAATAAATCAAAACAATTAATAACACATTAAATTAAAATTAAAATTAGCTTATGTATGAACAATGCCGCGAACAGTAATCGTGAACAGTAATCATGAACAGTAAATTTCATAATTCAATTATTAATACATTAAATTCAGAAATTAAAAAAACATTAATTAAAATAATTAATCAATCAATTTAAGGTAAACATGCTTAGTTAATCACATAACACAATTAAGCAACAAATAAGCACAATTAAGCTCAATAAACAAAATTAAGCTTATTAAATCTTAATCATCTATCTAACCACCTATCTTAGGGCTAATATAACTTAATTAAACCATTTAAACCAAAATTACCACTAACTAAACCAACCCTAAGTAAGTTTAGGCACTAACAAAGGATTATAGGCTAAACTCACCCGTTAAACGGGCCGGCGACACGAACGCAACGGCAGCTATCAAGGCAACACTCAAGGACCTCTACCACGATGATCCAAGGTGGTCCCGGCACTGAAACAACAGCAGCAATCTCTGCTCACTCATTGAACTTCTGAAAACAGTACTACCGAAGGAAGAAATGGGCTAAATGGAGCTGGTCAGAGCTTCGGCAAGCGGTTGGTCGGTGACCGGCGGCACCTAAGGGTCAAGGGAGAATTGATGGTAGCTGAAATGGGAGGTGGTTGGGTTGAAATCGAAAGAAAATGGTTGAAACAGGCGATGTTGGGCGAAATTGTGCTACAGTAAGTGGTCAGGCAACAGCCGGCTTCCGGCCGACTGACAGGTCAACCGGCAGCTCCAATCGGCAAACGACCGCCGTGAGCAGTACGAAATGCATCTCCTAAGCATGGTGGTGGGTGGCACAAGCGGAGGTCAATACGGAAAGGCTTTGAACAACTCGATTTTCGGAGAAATGTCAAAAGGAAAAACAGAATGAACAAAGGGAAAACAAAAGGAGAGAGAGGTGTGCAGTTTTGGAGCTAAAAGGGGAGGTGAGAGAGTGAAATGAGAGCTGAAGTCAAGGCCATTTAACGCTTGGTTCAACTCCCAAACAAGTGACATCATCTTCTCTCTTTTCTTTTTCTTTTCTTCAATAATATCTAGGGGCAAAATGGTCATTTCCACCTTGCACGGCATTCTCTAAAGATCCATGTTTCAAGACACTCATTCCCTGATGGCTTGATTGATTCCAAGATTGTGCTACATTACTTCTTAGCCATATGGAAAAGATCTTTCCTCCTAGATTCTTTATCATTGCGGTCACTTGATCATTCACTTAGGAGATCAAGCGAGCTTGGTGGATCAGTGCAATTTATATCCTATTGAAAGGTAATTCTTCCCTTAATTTTGTAGTCTCTTCATTTCTTCTACACATGCATAATAGCCTAAGCTATATAGGTTGTCAATGGGTTCAAGTCCGATGTTCACAACAAATGTCATGCGGAGGATTGTCTAGGGATACATTGTCCCAAACACACATCCCATCATTGGGATGTTTGTAGAGAAGCATCCTAGAATTCCACAGGGACCACATAAAGTCTGACATGCTCAGGTCATTTCCCAATTCGTCCATAATTATTTAGGGATGATTATTAAATATCCCAAATAGGCATGAAAATTGCTTCACTTTGCACAGTTTCGTGTAGTGAAGAAAGACATCAATTTTAACATTTTGAAGCTCACCATCGTTAGAGTTTAACACGGAACTTTCAAAGCTCACCTGTTGAATTTAATTTGTTGACAAGTCTTGTGCATGACGCCGTGCATAAAACTCAGAGATAAAAGAGTAATGTGAGTCCAAAACAAAGAAATATATCTATTGTCAAGTTTAAAATCCCCCTTGTCCGAAGTGACTTTTATTTTAACTTTTTGCCTATTGCTTCACTTTGCACAGTTTCGTGTAGTGAAGAA
This sequence comes from Corymbia citriodora subsp. variegata, assembly GCA_014858505.1. Classification (NCBI taxonomy): domain Eukaryota; kingdom Viridiplantae; phylum Streptophyta; class Magnoliopsida; order Myrtales; family Myrtaceae; genus Corymbia; species Corymbia citriodora. The sequence goes on from CM026411.1 coordinate 7,062,425, forward strand.
AGACATCAATTTTAACATTTTGAAGGTCTCCATCTTTAGAGTTTAACACAGAACTTTCAAATTTCAACTGTTGAATTTAATTTGTTGACAAGTCTTGTGCATGACGCCGTGCATAGAACTCAGAGATAAAAGAATAATGTGAGTCCAAAACAAAGAAATATCTCTATTATCAAGTACAAAATCCCCCTTGTCTGGAGTGACTTTTATTTTAACTTTTTGCCTATTGCTTCACTTTGCACAGTTTTGTGTAGTGAAAAAAGACATCAATTTTAACATTTTGAAGCTCACCATAGTTAGAGTTTAACACGAAACTTTCAAGCTCACTTGTTGAATTTAATTTGTTGACAAGTCTTGTGCATGACGCCGTGCATAGAACTCGGAGATAAAAGAGTAATGTGAGTCCAAAACGAAGAAATATATCTATTGTCAAGTACCAAATCCCCCTCGTCCGGAGTGACTTTTATTTTTACTTTTTTTAGATTTCCAAGCGATGCGCACAGTTTGACTTTTTGTTTAATTTTAAACACTTAAAGCTTCGTAATATAAAAAATGTTTTAAAACATAAGTCATAGTCTAATCTATTTATACTTTTGTAATTTTATTTTGCATCTCCACACACATAGGGATTACATTGAATATTTTCATATAGTTCAGGAACCATATTGAATATGTATCAAAAATTCAATGATTATATTGAACAAATTGAAAGTTAGGAACCACATTACATATTTGGCTAAAGTTTAAGGATCACATTGTACTTTGGATTAAAATTCATAGAACAAATTGAACAAATTAAAAGTTCAGGGAAAGCTTTTCAAATCATACTTAGTCTGATTAGATATGTCACTGAACGTCTCTTTTTCTTTTTAGATTCCGAGGGTGAGCCACTTCTTTAGCACCCAAAAAAATATTATTAAAGAATGTAGTATATTGAGTCAAAGTTTATGGATTGTTTTTGTCATTTTCCCATTTTCTTTTTGTGTAACCACTTTGACGAGACAACTTTTGTAAGGGATAATTGTCCAAAAATTCCTAAATCAATTGTATAATGTGGTTAATTTAGAGGTAAAATTTCAATTTGGTCAATTTAGCCCTAAACATTTTAATGATTTGCTAATGTTTTTCTAAAATTGTTGATGTGGATAATTTTTTTTTTTGCATTATTTTGATTTTATGAAATTTTCCTTTTTTTTTCCCTTTTCCTTCTTTCTTGTTTTTTTCCCTATGGCTGACCACTAACCAAGACCATGCTCGCCTAGATTTGGGCAAGGGCATCATAGTCCTTACAAGGAAACCCTCACTTGAGGTCGGTGAGCACGGCTCCCGCCTAAGGCCAATGTTAGTAGCTAACCATCGTTAAGACCAATCGCTAGCAAAAAGGAAAAGAAAAAGAATCATTAAATTAAAGAAAATGCAAAAATGGTCATTCCTGGTGAAAAAGGGCATGGTGACGACATTGATACTTACCTTCGACCATTGATAAGGGAGATGAAGTTACTGAGGGAGGGGATTGATCCGTTTGATGCCTACACGAAAGAATGTTCTAGATTGTGAGCGACTGTTCACTGGACGGTTAATGATTTTCCTGCTTATGCTAATTTATTTGGCCGGAGTATGGAGGGATGCATGCATGCCCTTCTTGTGCTGATTTGACCTACTCAAATAATGGTTTACCAATGGAATTCCTCTTATATGAGATATGGGTGATGGTTAAATCTGAATCTCCTTTTCGATTCGAGAAGCAAGCTTGGTCTTAGTCGTATGAGAAAAAATTTTCCTCTCAGACTCTTCCCCATTGTGGTTCACCTGATCATTCTCTTAGTCGATGAAGCAAATTTTGTGGACTAGAGCAAGTAGATACATGTATTGTAATGGAGTCCTTCCCTCATTTTAGTGGTCTCTTCATATCCTTCATTGTAGGGGTGTCAAATTTGTAAGTCATATTCTATCTTAATAGGTTGAAAATGGGTCAGGATGTATGATCCATTTTTGACCCATTTTCGACCCAACTATAAAATGTGTAACCCATATTCGACCAATTTTTAACCCAAATGTAAAATGTGTTTTTTTTCTTTGAGTCATTCTCAAGCGCGGTGAGTAGTGGTGACCTACCAATGACCACGACACTCCACTGCTTGCTTCCACCCTATCTCAATTTATAGGTTTTTTACAAAGATATATTCAATTTGTGAAATTCTTCAAAAATATTGCAATTTATAGGTTTTTTACATTTTTTATTTTATTTACTATTTTTATTTTTATTTTAATTTGATTTGAAGTTTTATTCATTTAGTATAGAGCTTAGAATCAGTTCGGGTTCTTTTATAATAATAGTGGCTTTTAGCAATACGGGTCGGGTCGGGTATGGGTCGGGTATGAGTTGGATCAAGTATAGGTCATTTGATCTACATTACATGAATATGGGTCAAAACATGTTAAATGGATTAATATGAGTTTAACCATTTTCAACCCGACCCAAATCCGACTCAACCTATCCATTTGACGAGTCTACTTCATTGTGGTCAAGAAAGACTTCAAGGGTAAGTGAGATTACATGCTTAGAATTCATCGTTTAAAGTTAATTTGGAAATTTCAAAGCTACGAAACTTGGACATTGAATATAATTGCAGGTTGATGGCATTAAAATAACCCTCAACGACTTGACATTAATTGGATTAGACATGCATAGAAGATAACGTTTTGCTTAAGTCTTGTGCTTGACGACATTAATCTATGTGGCATAGCTAACATTAATGTGGATGATTTTTGCAATTTAAAAAAGTTTCACATTTTAAAATTTTAAAATTTTATTTTATTTTCTTTCCTTTTCCTTTTCCTTCTTCCTCTATTAATCACCATAAGTTGGCCAAAGGTGAGGGCTAAGTAAACTATATTGGCAAATTATCAAAAAATTTAAGACCGAATTGGTGCAGTTGAAGGATTTATGAATGAATTTGTGCAACTTAAAGATTTATAATTGATTGATACAAATATAATAAATTTATAAATTTTTTTTGATAATTTTTTTCTAAAAAACAAAGTTGTATGGTTGACTTGGATTAATCTATTTTGAATAATTCTATTTTTTTTGGTCAAACGAGTAATCCCATGTTGGCTAGGTAAAACACTTGCCAACATCGATAGTCTTTGAATGAATGAAACGGACTATGGGGCCAAATCCATCAATTTCCACAATAGTTGTCACGACCCAACCCTCGAGCCGCGACAACCCCTATTCCTCTTGCTGTCAGTTGATTTGTGACTACCCAGGATTTGTTGCCAACCATTAAATTTTAACTTTTGAATTATGCACATGCGAAAACGATTCATACTCCACCCAATCAACAACAGCAACAAGGATAGCGGAAAGACATATATCATAAACAAATACTAGTTTTATTTATTTACTGAAGTTACCTTGGGAAAAGCAACATGTACACGCCCTACCTTGGGCTCTCTTTCCTGCAGGCCTACACAAAAAGGGACTAGGCCGGGTAACTTACTTCTACCACTATCTAAAAGGATTAGTTCAAAAAGTAGGCTTGAGACGCCTACACGAAAAACTGATTCGAGTCTTCCTCTGAATCCTCCTCTGGGTCCTCCTCCTTGATGGGCGGGTCTTCTACAGCACTGCCAGGGACGTCAATGGCCATGGGGTCCTAGACCTCATGGGTGGGACCATCAGAAGGGGGCCCATCAAATCCTCTAATGGGACCAATGAGCTCATTACCCTATCACATGTACCAAGCCTTGAAAAATTGGGGAGTCCACCTAATCAAGCCCTTGTCCACCCAAACAGTGGTGACATGGAGCTCATAAATAAAAGGCTGACCGGGAGCAAGACGTGGCGTAACCTCGGTGTCTATGTCCATCGGGACACTGAACTTCACTGGGAGGCGTGACATGCTAAGGTCCTGGAAATGGTTATTCAATAACCAGTGAGATAAAATCTCAGTAAGTCAAAGTCCTAAGCCTCGGTTCGGAGACCTACTCGCCTTGTGCGCGCCCTAAACGTGCAATCTTTCTATCGCCGACAATTCAACAACAGAATAACACCCATTTGACCATTAACAGACGCACGATTAGGCCAAGGCTCATATCCAATTATTAACAGTTAACAATTACAATCACAGGCATCCTCAGCTCGCTTTTGCCACACACAACCTACATGATACAGTTTATTATATGTTCACCTCAATACAGCAATTATATCAAATAATTAGGAGACCTTTCAAATTGTCTCATGCATCATGCACTTGCTCGTTTTCCATTTATTAACATCACTTTGGGGGAATTTCCTTCTAACACACAAGTTGGCAGTCTACCGGCCTAACCAGGCATTGTCCCACTCCATTGGGCACGACTACGTCTGGTGCCCAGATGACATTCACAAGGAACATAGGTTCGGCCTCTACCGCGACCCACATCTGGACCCCGCCTGGGCATTCCGATAATACGGATTTCGTCTACCGCAGATCCCCCACTAGGTGACAGGCTCTTACGTGACCACGCAAGCACATCAATTAATCATGCTCATTTTATTATCTTTCAGGACAGCCAATGCAGACATGATTCGTGCTTGTATATATTAATTCATCGCAAACTCTACATGTAATGCAATAATATTTCACACATGGTCATGCGAATTCAAATGTTTTTCACACGTAGCCATACGAATATGCTGAATACATCAACCCTAATTCACAATTGCAGTCCACAAATTTACTCCACCGAGTACATATTAAACAATAGAATCAATGGCAACATATAATCCATGTGAGGAAAGTACAAACAATAATCCACCGAAATTAATCGATACTAACACAATTAATTAATAACGTACGTTCCAAAAATAATACTTTACTCCGAAAATATTCCATTAATAATTATCCAACAATCAATATTCAACATCCAAGAATAATTAATCATCCATAACTAATTAATTAATCATTTTCCAAAAATAATTAATTAATCATTACTCCAAAAATAATAATATATAATTACGAATATAATAATCAATTAATTCCCAAAATAATATTTAAGTAATTACGAAATTAATAATTAATTAATTAATTCCGAAAATATTAAACAATTAATAAACTGCTAATTAATCATCATTAGCCACATAATCCAAGATTAGCATTAAACTAATAATTTCTAATGGAGTTTAGAACCCTAAGCAAAGTTTAGAAAATCAACTCACGGTTTACGCATTCCAAGGGTACCGGGACGATCGCCGTAGCGAGAACGATGAGCGGCCCGCTCGAAATCGACAACGGACAACGGGGGACAAACTATCTTGACAAAACAGCCCCCGGTGTGGCTGTTTGGACACAAGCAGCAGGAAAACAAAGCCCACAATGGCTGGACAGCAGCTAGCTGTGTCCTGGACAGCAGTAGCAGCAACCAGCAACGACACTCGGTGAATACAACAACTAACGGGGACCAAAACAGCACAAAACAGCAGCTAGACATGCAGAAACAGCAGTAGAAAAACTGGGAAACAGCAGAACCGAACCTCTACGTCAGTAAGCACACGTTGTCCTAGCTATAGGAGCAAGCTGGAACCGCCCCACCAACAGCAAGACTCCAAGGCAGCAGCAAACAGAACAGAAACAGGGGTGTCGCGACCTCACCTCGGGTGCACCACCTAGGGTTTGGCTAATGGATTACTAAGCCTAAACTTAGCTCGGGCTCTCCCAAGCCCATACCAATTCGCGACTTAGGGTTTAAGTTTTTAGCATGAAAATGATTTTTACTTGGAGTCGCCACTAATCTATTTTTTGGTGGGTCGATTAGAAACCCAAGTAAAGTAACGGGAGGATTACTTTACTCCTACGAACCAGAGACTATGGGATCGGGGACTTGATTACGTTAGATTTCTCTAACGCCCTTTCGGTACCTTTTCTCTTTTATTTGAAAAAAAATGATTGGCAGGCAGTTTGCATTGATTTTAATTTACTCCCTAACATTCAATGATGCGCAATCATTATTTAACACTCAATTATCAAAGCATTAAATAAATTGCAAGGAATGGGAGGAAATTACTTACCTTGAAGCTACTAAAGCATCCGCAATATTAGTTAGAAAATCACATCGACCTAAAAGTGATTTCTAATTAATATGCGATCACTCGAATTTTGGATTTTCTTTTATTTAATGAGGCCTAAAACTAACATGCAATGCATGTAATGACGTACGAAAGTGTCTAACTATAATGGCATGCAATATGCAACCTAAATTATATGACATGCAAGTGATATGTTTTTTTGTGTGTTTTTCATTAAATTAAAATAAACAAATAAATTTCCTAGTTCTAGAAATTATCCAATTCAATCTAAAGGTTAATCTAAACCGAATCCTAGTTTATATTATCTCTAACTAAATGAACCATATCCTAACATGCAATCTACGTTAATTAAAACACATTCTACGAATAAAATCAATCACCCAAGAAACGAATAAAATCAACGAATTGTATCTCGGGCATGAGATCGAATTAGCCGATTTTCCGTGCAATCGCAAATCGTATCTCAGACGTGAGATCGGATTGACGATTATGGCACGTTAAGAAATTAGAGAATAATCTCTAATTTAAAGGGTTACTTGAAATTTGGGATACTAAGTATGGAGTCCAATCAAGTATAACCGCAATATTTCAAGTAAGAAAACTAAGTATTCGAAAATAAAATCAAATGAGATTTTACCTAATCGGTGGATCGACGTGGTCCTTGGTGAAGCGGTGCACGGCTTGTGGTTTAGGATGCCGACAATGGCGGGCAACTCGTCGCGTATCGCAGCGATGAGGGTTCTTCGCTCAGTGGGGACTTCACGAACGTATAACTCCTTGATGGGATGAAGACGTGGTTGCCCACGTCTTGATGAACAACTACAAGACCGCTTAAGAAACCTGCCAAATAGAGAGGAGGTGCAGCAACAAGGATTTGGCTTGAACCTTGCGATGATACCGAGCGCAGTCACATGGCGTCAAGCTTGATTACAGGGGTTGATGGGTGTCGCTGTGGATCACAAGTGGCAGCAGAACAGGGCAGCTTCGTCGTCGGTCGTCGGGCAGAAACAGGTCAGCAAGATCGGCTATGGGCTGACCAGCAATCAATGCAAGTGGGAGCTCCTCAATCAACAAATCGTCAGGTGCAGAAAAATCCAGCGAAGCAGCAGCATGTCATCGGTGGTGGAGCAGCAAAGGGATCAATGAGCAAATCTGAAAATTGAAGCACACGACTCAGGGGGAGGACCGAACCTCGTTGGTTGTCGCGAAGAAGGTAGGGCGGCTCTCGGTGGTTCGTGAGGCAACGAGGACAAGTGACAAACGTAGGTGCCTTGCACTGCGACACTCTCACCCTCTCGCTTTTCTCTCGCTCTCCCCCTTGACACCTTCACAATTTCGCTCCCTTTTTAGCCCTGCTCTCGATGTGTGTCTACCCCCCTTTTATAGGCAAGACAACATGGTGCCCTAAAAAAAAAAACAAGATAATGACACAATGATCGGCTTTCTTATTACGGATATATCCTTTTTTGCTCTTTTCCTATCTTTAACCATGCAGATATACTTTACCTTTGAACCAACCATATCTATTCCTTTTCTTGACCATGTGGATATATTTTACCTTTGAATCAGCCACATCCCTGCAGATATGTTTTACTTTTGAACTAGCCACATCCCTACCTTTTCTTGACAATTCAAAAATCGGCCACCGCAGATTATGCTCCTAAAACTATATGCTATACAATATTAAATTATGAATGATTAATCAAAATTTAGGTGTCAACAAGGGGAAACAGGGGAAAACAGGCGCTGAAAAACAGAGGGGCCAAGAGGAAAAGAAGAAAAGGAGAAAGAGAAGAAGAAAATTGGTTGTGCGGCTGGGGGAGAGAGAGAGAGAGAGAGAGAGAGAGAGAGAGAGAGAGAGAGAGAGAGAGAGAGAGAGAGCGCGGCTGGGAAAGAGAACAGAAAGTGAGGAGAGAGAAAGTCAAACTTGAAGAGCAAGATATGATAACTTTGACCCAAAAATATCTACTAAAGTAAAAAGGCTTCTAAGGTAAAAATGCTTCTAAACTCTAAAAGACATGGGCAATGTGGGAACTTCACCCATCCCATAGGCCCCCGGTGGGCCAGCCCTCATGGTAGAAAATTCTAATTTAGGCCCGTTTCTCGCGGCTCACTTTTCTCGGTCCAATATCCCTTTTTTTGACTTTTCTGATTTTACCGAAAAAATTTGAGGATCAATGAGGTGGTGTCCAAATAATTATTCGTGAGGTCCTTACAATTTCAATACCCGAAATCGGATTGAAAATCGAGATTAAAATCCGTCGATTACGACTCTAGCACGACCTAAACTACCGAACGGCTTTAGGATTTTCACGCGAAATTGACTCGTGGTTGAATAAATTCAATCCATGTTTGGTTCCTTAAATGCCTGGGCCACCCTCGGTTGTCATGTAATCTCGAGGAATAAATTTCTCATCCCACGTACAAAGTCAAAAAGGAAATAGGTTTATCGTTGATAATCATGAGTATCGAGGTCGTGTGGAATCACCCTCAATCCAGCCTTGTACTCCTCTATAATCGATTTATTTCCGTTCGCTAATTGCTTTGTAAGGGCATGGTATTATCCCTCTTCGATCCTTATGGTCGAGAGGTAAATCCCAGTTCAATTTCCCTAGTCTTATGCGAATCAATCCCTAATTACACTTCCGAATAGGTTACTTACCAATGAGTGATCAATTCAAGGCAGTCACAGCTAACAATGCATCAAGAATTAACTCTTTTTATTAATCTCAAAATAGGTAGAAATTTCAGGATGTTACAACTCTTCCCCCTTTACAGAAATTTCGTCTTCGAAATTTGAACCATGTCAATCCTCAAAAAAATAGGGGTGTTGGTGCCTCATTATTTCCCCGCTTTCCCACATAGCTCCTTCAGTTCCATAATGCTACCAAATCACCTTGACCGAAGAGATCGTCTTAGTCCGCAATACTTGTTCCTTACGATCCACCACTTGAATTGGTCTTTCCACGTACAACACCTTATCGTCAACGTCAATTTCTTCAAAATTAAGCATGTGGGTCGAATCAGATTCATACTTCCTTAACATCGACATGTGAAAAGCATCGTGCACTTGAGCGAGTCTTGGTGGCAATGCAAGACAATAGGCCAACTTTCCGATTCTCTCCAAGATTTCAAAGGGTCCTACGTATCTCAGGCTCAACTTTCCCTTTTTGCCAAATCTTGAAGTACCTCACATGGGCGACACCTTGAGAAATACATGATCACCAACTTGAAACTCCAATGGCCTGCGTCGTTTATCTGCGTAGCTTTTCTAACGACTTTGCGCTGTCTTAAGCCTTTCTCGAATAACTTTAACAGTGTCCACTGATTGCTGGGCCAATTCTGGACCCATAATATTCCTTTCACCAACTTCATCCCAACAAATCGGGGTTCTACACGGTCTGTCATACAATGCCTCAAAAGGTGCCATCTAAATACTCTGTTAATAACTGTTGTTATAGGCAAACTCAACAAAATGGAATTATTCCTCCCAACCTCCTTTAAAATCCAATACGCATGCTTGTAGCATATCCTCTAGTATCTGTATCGTCCTTTCTGACTGGCCATCTGTTTGCGAATGGTATGCCATGTTGTATTGCAACTTCGTTCCTAAGGCAACTTGCAAACTTTTCCAAAAAGTTGCTGTAAACTTGAGATCTCGATTTGAAGTAATAGCCACTGGTACCCCATCCAAACGAAGAACTATGTGTTGTACGTACAATTCTGCATACCTGTCTAAGGCAAAGTCCTTTCGTACGGCAATGAAATAAGCAGATTTCGTCAGTCTGTCAACCACTATCCAAATTGAGTCATTACCTCTCTGACTTCTCAGCAATCCCATCACAAAGTCCATCGTGATATGTTCCCATTCCCACTCGAGAATTTTTAGTGGTTGCATCAATCCGCCAGGCTTACAATACGGCGTTTTCACTTGTTGGCAGATTAAGCACTTGGCCACATGTCTGGCAATATCTACCTTCATGCCACTCCACTAGTAATACTGCCGTAAATTCTTATACATCTTTGTATTACCTGGGTGTACAATGTAACTGCTACGATGAGCTTCTGACAAAATTTCTTCCTTAAGTTTAACATCATCAGGTACACACAATCGTCCATGGAACTTCAAGATCCCGTCCTCGGATACGTGAAAATTTGGTTTCCTTTTTGCTGCATCCATTTGTAAAATCTTTAGGATCGCAGAGTCCGTTGCTTGTGCTACCTTAATCCTGGTTCGCATTTCAGGTTCAATCCTAAGGGTAGCCATAAAACTCGAGAGGTGGTTTACTTCCAACTTGAACTCCGAGTCTCGTACCCCTTCCAACAATGTCCATTCTCTCACCATCATTTGCGCAAGCGAAGACTTCCGACTCAGTGCATCTGCCACTTTATTCGCTTTACCAGGGTGGTACAGGATCTCACAATCATAATTCTTGAGAAGTTCCATCCATCGACGCTGTCTCATGTTCAATTCCTTCTGGGAGAATAAATACTTAAGACTCTGATGATCTGTGTAAATCGGAAACATTTCCCCACACAAATAATGCCTCCAAATTTTTAGCGCAAATATAATTGCTGCTAATTCCAAATCATGCGTCGGGTAGTTTAACTCATGCGGTCTTAATTGTCAGGACGCGTATGCAACCACTCTTCCATGTTGCATTAAAACACAACCCAGTCCTTTGTACGACACATCACTATAAATCTCATACCCTCCTGGACCAAACGGTAATGTCAATACTGGTGTGGTAGTCAGCTTATGCTTAAGCTCTTGGAAACTACGCTCGCACTTGTCCGTCCACTCAAACTTTTTGTCCTTCTTCAATAACTGTGTCAAAGGCATGGCTATTGTAGAGAATCTTTCCACGAATCACCTGTAATAGCCAGCCAATCCTAAGAAACTACGAACTTCACTGATCGTGGTCAGTCTTGGCCAATCCATAACTGCTCCAATCTTAGCTGGGTCAACAGAGATACCTTCACCTGAAATGACGTGACCTAGAAATGCCGCACGAGTTAGCCAAAACTCGCACTTGCTAAACTTAGCATATAGTTGGTGCTCCTGCAAAGTTTGTAGCACAGTCCTTAAGTGTTGTTCATGTTCATCTGGACTCTTTGAATAGACTAGAATATCATCTATGAGCACGATCACAAACCGATCTAAATATTCTCTGAATACCCAATTCATTAAATCCATAAAAGCCGCGGGGGCATTTGTCAGACCAAACGGCATTGTCGTAAACTCATAATGCCCGTAACGAGTACGAAATGCCGTCTTCAATACGTCCTCCTTTCTTATCCTCAATTGGTGATAGCCTGTCCTTAGGTCTATCTTAGAGAATATCGAAGCTCCTTGAAGTTGGTCAAACAAATCATCAATCCTAGGCAACGGATACTTATTCTTGATCATCATTTGATTGAGTTGCCGATAGTCAATGCATAAGCGTAACAACCCATCCTTTTTCCTAACAAATAGAACTGGCGCTCTCGAAGGTGATGCACTAGGTTGAATGAATCCCTTATCCAACAACTCCTGCATCTGCACCTTTAACTCTTTCAATTCGAACAACGCCATTTTATATGGTGCCTTAAAAATTGGTTCCATCCTAGGGGCTAGCTCAATTACAAATTCTATCTCTCTTTTGAGGGGTAATCCTGGCAATTCTTGGGAAAAAACATCAAAATAGTCTCGTACTATCATGATGTCTTCCATCTTTGGTTCTTCTAACAAGGTATTAATCACTGACGAGAGGTATCCTTGGCAACCATCATCTAGTAATTCAGTCACTTCTAGTGACGTAACCATAGGAATTGAGGGTCCTCCTCGATTCCCAATAAACTCATAGCTGCAAACTCCGATAGGGTTAAACTGGATTTTCTTTCTATGACAATCCATGGTGGCTCCTTGCTTAGTAAGCCAATCCATACAGATGATGACATCAAAGTCGTACATTTCTAAAACAATTAGGTCTATCTTTCCCTCGCGACCGCCAATGACTAATTTACAACTAAAGCAACCTACTGCAGATAATATTTTATCCTTTAATGGGGTTGAAATACTATGCATTACTCCCAATAATTCTGCTTTAACCCCACTAAATTAACAAACTGCTTGGAAATGAAGGAGTGCGAAGCACTTGAATCAAACAACGCATATGCAGCATGATCGTGCAAGGACACTGTACCTGTAATTACAGCAGGTGAGTCTTCTGCCTCCTGTCTGGTGACGGCACACACTCTTCCTTGCACAGGTGGCCTATTTACGCTCTGCTGCAGAGTAGGCCCAGCTGGTGGTCCTATTAGTAGTGGTGGTCACTGCGTTCTCAATGGTCGGCTAGGGCAATCCTTCATTTGGTGGCCCAGCTAACCACAACCAAAGCATGTTCCCTTTCTAGCAGGACACAGTGCCAATCCATGTTTCCGACCACACCATCGACACCCAAAGCTCGCATTCTGCATATGCTTGCCCACACCATTCCTTCGGTTTGGAGGAATGAAGTATCCTCTTCCTGCCATCAGTCGTTTCCTAAACCGACAATTATCCCTATTCGGCATAAACCGCGGTCCAGATGCGGCTGCTCGTTCCATCATGTTCCTCTCAATCAGTTGTGCCCTCTCATACAATTCATCATAATCCTTCAAGTTGAGTGGCACCAGCTAGTCCTTGGTTTCCGATTTTAATCCATCCCGAAATCTCCTAGCTTTATCCACCGGGTCCTCAATCAACCTTAGTGTGAACTTCGAAAATTCAGCAAACCTTGCCTCATATTGGTCAATTTACATCTGATACTGACGCAATCGTTGGAATTCTGCGATCTTCTGCTCCTGAGCACAATCTGAAAAATATTTGCCATTAAAGGCTTGAACAAAAACTGCCCAAGTCAGGACTGTACCTTCAGGGAAGACCCTTCTCCAAGTAGCTTCCCACTAAGAACTCGCATTGCCTTTAAGCTGATACACAGCTAGTATCACCTTATCTTCTTCTGAACAACGTAGTACTGTAAATGCTTTTTCCAACTCCTCCACCCAAAGGATAGCAGCCTCAGGATCTCCTATCCCTGCAAACTTTGGTGGTTTCAGCTTCAAGAACTACTCCACAATCTTATGCATCGGCCTATCCCAATCCTCAGGCCTAGCTACTGGAGCATTAGCAGGAGTGGCAGTAGCAACAACAGCTTGAGTCTGAACTTGCTATCCTATCAAGGCCACTAGTGCATGCATGATCCCATCCATCCTTGGATCCTCTAGTGCCCTCTCTACAACACCAGTTGGGACTTGCATTGTCCTTCTCCTAGGGGCCCTCTGCCTAAGAGTTCTTAGCTCTGGCATGTTCTGATCCGGATTGCTCATCTAACAGGGTTTCCACCTACACCTGCTTTCCGATTGCAACACGGAATTAGAAATTGAGACAACCCTGTTCATTATAAAGGACCATAAAAGATCCTACAATCAATCACATGCAATTAAAAAAAAATGTCTTTCCTACTAACTATCCCAAAACCCATCGCACCTGATCACTCATTAACCAAGCTCTTATACCAAAACCGACGGGGATGTCATGACCCGACCCTCGAGTCCGCGACAACCCCTATTCCTCTTGCAGTCAGTTGATTTACGACTACCCAGGATTCGTCACCGACCTTTAAATTTTAACTTTCGAATTATGCGCATGCGGAAACGATTCGTACTCCACCCAATCAACAACAACAACAGGGATAGCAGAAAGACATATATCAAAAACAAATACTACTTTTATTTATTTACTGAAGTTATCCTAGGAAAAGCAATATGTACACGCCCTACCTTGGGCTCTCTGTCCTGTTGGCCTACACAAAAAGGGACTAGGCCGGGTAACTTACTTCTACCGCTATCTACAAGGATTAGTTCAAAAAGTAGGCTTCAGGCGTATACACGTAAAACTAATCGAGGTCTTCCTTCAGATCCTCCGCTGGGTCCTCCTCCTTGATGGGTGGGTCTTCTATAGCACCGTTAGGGACGTTGATGGTCATGGAGTCCCAAACCTCATGGGTGGGACCATCAGAAGAGGGCCCATCAAATCCCCTAATGGGACCAATGAGCTCATCGCCCTGTCGCATGTACCAAGCCTTGAAAAAGTGGGGAGTCCACCTAATAGAACCCTCGTCCACCCAGACAGTAGTGACATGGAGCTCATAAATAAAATGCTGACCGGGAGCAAGACGCAGCGTAACCTCGGTGTCTATGTCCATCGGGACACCGAACCTCACTAGGAGGCATGACATGCTAAGGTCCTGGAAATGGTTATTCAATAACCAGTGAGATAAAATCTCCGTAAGTCAAAGTCCTAAACCTCGGTTCGGAGACCTACTCGCCTTGAGCGCGCCCTAAACGTGCAATCTTTCTATCGTCGGCAATTCAACGATAGAATAACACCCATTCGACCATTAACAGACGCATGATTAAGCCAAGGCTCATATGCAATTATTAACAGTTAATAATTACAATCACAGGCATCCTCACCTCGCTTTTGCCACACACAACTTGCATGATACAGTTTATTATATGCTCACCTCAATGCAGCAATTATATCAAATAATTAGGAGACCTTTCAAATTGTCTCATGCATCATGCACTTGCTCATTTTCCATTTGTTAACAACACTTTGGGGGAATTTCCTTCCAACACACAAGTTGGCAGTTCACCAGCCTAACCGGGCATCGTCCCACTCCATTGGGCATGGCTACGTCTAGTGCCCAGACAGCATTCATAAGGAACATAGGTCCGGCCTCTACCGCGACCCGCATCCGGACCCCACCCGGGCATTCCGATAATATGGTCTTCATCCGCCAGAGATCCTCCACTGGGTGACAGGCTCTTACGTGACCATGCAAGCACATCAATTAATCATGCTCATCTTATTATCTTCTCAGGACAGCCAATGCAGACATGATTCGTGCTTGTACATATTAATTCATCGCAAACTCTACATGTAATGCAATAATATTTCACACGTGGTCATGCGAATTCAAATGTCTTTCACACGTAGCCATACGAATATACTGAATACATCAACCCTAATTCACAATCGCAGTCCACAAATTTACTCTACCGAGTACATATTAAACAATAGAATCAAGGGCAGCATATAATCCACGTGAGGAAAGTACAAACAATAATCCACCAAAATTAATCGATACTAACACAATTAATTAATAACGTATGTTCCAAAAATAATACTTTACTCCGAAAATATTCCATTAATAATTATCCAACTATCAATATTCAACATCCAAGAATAATTAATCATCCATAACTAATTAATTAATCATTTTCCAAAAATAAATAATTAATTATTACTCCAAAAATAATAATAAATAATTACGAATTTAATAATCAATTAATTCCCAAAATAATATTTAAGTAATTACGAAATTAATAATTAATTCCGAAAATATCAAACAATTAATAAAATGCTAATTAATCATCATTAGCCACATAATCCAAGATTAGCATTAAACTAATAATTTCTAATGGAATTTAGTACCCTAAGCAAGGTTTAGAAAATCAACTCACGGTTTACGCGTTCCAAGGGTACCACGACGATCGCGGCGGCGAGAACGACGAACGGCCCGCTCGAAATCGACAACGGACAACGGGGGACAAACTATCTTGACAAAACAACCCCCGGTGTGGCTGTTTGGACACCGAGCAGCAGTAAAACAAAGCCAACAATGGCTGGACAGCAGCTAGCCGTGTCGTGGACAGCAGTAGCAGCGACCAGCAGCGACACTCGGTGAATACAGCAATTAACAGGGACCAAAACAGCACAAAACAGCAGAAAACAGCAGCTAGACATGCAGAAACGGCAGCAGAAAAACTAGGAAACAGCAGAACCGAACCTCTACATCAGTAAGCACACATTGTCCTAGCTGTAGGAGCAAGCTGGAACCGCCCCACCAATAGCAAGACTCCAAGGCAGCAGCAAACAGAACAGAAACAGGGGAAACAGGGGAAAACAGGCGCTGAAAAACAGAGGGGCCAAGAGGGAAAGAAGAAAAGGAGAAAGAGAAGAAGAAAATTGGTTGTGTTGCTGGGAGAGAGAGAGAGAGAGAGTGCGGCTGGGAAAGATAGCAGAAAGTGAGGAGAGAGAAAGTCAAACTTGAAGAGCAAGATAGGATAACTTTGACCCAAAAATATCTACTAAAGTAAAAAGGCTTCTAAGGTAAAAATGCTTCTAAACTCTAAAAGACAAGGGTAAAGTGGGAACTTCACCCATCCCATAGGCCCCTGGTGGGCCAGCTCTCGTGGCGGAAAATTCTAATTTAGGCTCGTTTCTCACGGCTCACTTTTTTCGGTCCGATATCCCTTTTTCCGACTTTTCCGATTTTGCTATAAAAATTTGAGGATCAATGAAGCAGCATCCAAATAATTATTCGTGAAGTCCTTACAATTTTGATACCCGAAATTGGATTGAAAATCAAGATTTAAATCCATCGATTATGACTCTAGCATGACCTAAACTACCGAACAGCTTTTAGGATTTTAACGCGAAATTGACTCATGGTTGAATAAATTCAATCCACGTTTGGTTCCTTAAATGCCCGGGCCACCCTCGGTTGTCATGTAATCTCGAGGAGTAAATTTATCATCCCACATACAAAGTCAAAAAGGAAATCGGTTTATCGTCGATTATCGTGAGTATCGAGGTCGTGTGGAATCACCCTCAATCCGACCTTGTACTCCTCTATAATTGATTTATTTCCGTTCGCTAATTGCTTTTTAAGGGCATGCTATTATCCCTCTTCGATTCTTATGGTCAAGAGGTAAATTCCGGTTCAATTTCCCTAGTCTTTCGCGTATCAATCCCTAATTACCCTTTTGAATAGGTTAGTTATCAATGAGTAATCAATTCAAGGCAATCGCAACTAACAGTGCATCAAGAATTAACTCTTTTTATTAATCCCAAAATGGGTAGAAATTTCAGGATGTTACAATAGTACAATTCGATTATTGTCCTAAAAATTTCTAAGATATTATAATTTTTTTCATTGACATTAGATCCCAAACTCAGCATATGTGAAAACAACTTTGATCGAAAATTTCAATATATATGACACCACCAATTAGTGTCCAAACTATAATAGGTCAGGGGCCAAAGAATTAGATTTAATGGGTTTGTAGGGCTTGTAGGATGTTTCATTAGCCTCCATGTAAGTGGGTCTTGGTGGCCATGCCACTCAATGAATTTTTAAAAAGAATGGTAATTTGTTACAACTAAAGTGAAAAAAAAAAAAGAGATGAAAAAATTTGTCCAAAAAAAAAAGAATCTAATTATTTTTCGGACAACTAAATGAACTGTTGAAGTTTCAAAGAGTCGTGGAATTTGGACTCTGCCAGCGATGAACTGTATAATAACCTAAATCTGAGATGTGGTCATAGCAAATTCAGAGCAATGGAAAAAGACTTGTCCCCTGGAAGGACAAAATTAGGTAAGACGAGTTGGACGAAGCTCACTACTCCATTCTAGACGGAATATCCATAAATTGGTGGAAGGCTCGGGGTCCTCTCTCTCTCTCTCTCTCTATAAATTGGTGGAAGACTTGGGGTCGTCTCTCTCTCTCTCTCTCTCTCTCTCTCTCTTTCAGACATCACTGCCCGTCTCTTTCGCTCTCGCATTCCCTTTTTTCGTACATAAATGCATGTGAGCCAGGACCCCACTCTTAGCAATCATCCTCTCTCTCTCTCTCTCTCTCTCTCGGGGGTGATCTTGAGATTGAGATGATGACAAATCTCTTCTCGGCTCCATCTCTCTTCTCTGTGCTCGTCCCTCTCTGCGCTATTCACTTTGCTACTGCCTCCACACTTCTGCCCGGCGACGAAGGTGAAAATGGTGTAATGCTTTCTTCGTATTGATCTTTTTCCATCTTTTGTTTTTGGCTCACGAGTGTACCGAGCTCCTTGTACTTTCTTATATAGGTTAAAAAACCTACCAATGTTATACATATGTTCAACTCATATATACATCCGTGATAAATTTATTTTAAATCAATTTTTTTATCATAAAAAATTCCAAACTCGTATATTTATGACAAATTTATAAAAAATCACAAATCAATACACTTATGATAAAAAGATGGTAAAATCTCAAAATATATTTGATGGAAAAAATAAATTTTAGATATCAATTTGAGATTTACTGTTGTATTAATCCATAATTTGTCGGGTATTTCTTTCTTGAGCAGCTCAACAAAGCGAGTTGCATACTTGACTCAGATTAATCTATTTCCATTGTGAGTGGGAGAAAGCGAAAGACATGTCAACATCAATAGAGACTTTGGTTAAGGGGTTAAACTTTTATTCTTATTCTACAACCGTACAACTCGATTATTGTTTGAAAGTCCGGAGATATTCTCATATGCCATCAAGACAATTTGTCCATTGTTCGTATTCAACGTACATGCACGTTATTTTGAATTGAGATCATTTACATAGATAAAAAGGCTAGACTTAACATTCACAAGGCTTGCAGGATGTCCCATTAATCTTTAAATAGTAGGGTCTCCATGCTCGTGCTTCTAAAATATCAATAATTATCTACGACTGAACCAACCAAAATGAGGAAAAGAAAATTGGCTGAAAAGGTGAATCTAATTTTTTTCAGGACAACTTACTTAACTAATGAAGGTTCCGAATGATTGTGAAATTTGGACCCTACTATCGATAGAGGGTCTAATAATTGAAATCCTAGACGTGATCATAGCAAAATCAAAGCAGTTGAAAAGACTATTGTTGTTAGAAGAACAAAGTGGAGGGGAAGAAATGAAAAGAAAGAAAAGACTTTTATGTTATTCTGTAAGAAGAGTTAGATAAAAGCTTGTTACTACATTTTAGATAAAGGAATAATGATATAAATAATTTATGAACTTTAGCTTAAAATGAAATATAACTCTTGAATTTTTTATGTTCTCAATATGATTCATGAATTTTGCCACAATGTTCAATATAATTCATGAATTTATAATTTGTTCAATATAATCCATAAACTTTTGATACTTATTCAATTTAATCTATAGGCTATATGTAAATGTTCAATGTTATCCCTAAACTTGAATTGATATAGCTCATGGGCTAAATTAAACGACATTGTACAATGGACTAAATTTTAAGAACTATATCAAACAAATTTTAAATAAAGAGTTCACATTACATATTAATTAAAGTTCACAGATCATCTATGACATTTCTCCATGTTATGTATCTATAAGAAGGAAGACTTGGGTCGTCCCCCTCGCTTTCACACGTCATCTCGCTCTCCCATGCACTGCGGACTTCCAAGAGTGAAAAGTCTTTGTCGGTGCTCCCTCTTTTTCCTACATAAATGCATGAAGCTAGACCACTCACTTAACAATCATATCTCTCTCGAACAAATTAAAATTAAAAAAATTACATTACATATTAAATTAAAGTTCAAAAATCATCTATAACATTTCTCCTTGTTACGTATCTATAAGAGGGAAGACTTGGGTCGTCCCCCTCGCTTTCACACTACATCTTGCTCTCCCATGCAGTACGGACTTTCGAGAATGAAAAGTCTTTGTCTGCCCTCCCTCTTTTTCCTATATAAATGCAAGAAGCTAGATCACTCACTTAACAATCATCTCTCTCTCTTGAGTCTGGGTTGAGCTTGAGACTGAAATGACGACGATTCTCTTCTCAGCTCAATCTCTCTTCTCCTTGCTCATCCTTCTTTGCACAGCTAACTTAGCCACCGCCGCTGCCGCCACCACTGATCTGCCCCCCGACGAAGGTGAAAAAATAGATAAATAAAGAAACCACCAATCTTTGTATTTGCTTCCATCGATACTGGTCCTTGTTCCTGCTCCTGTTTTTGGGGCTCGCAACCTTCACCGACCTTGTATTTGCTTGTGATTTCGTTCTTATGGTAAAGAAGATGCTACACCTGCATTCGATCTCAAGCGCACATGCAAATCTGACATCATTTTGTTGCTCGTTACGCATGATATATTGGGCCGTCTCCTTTTGACTCGTTGGGCTCTTTTCTCTTCCAGTGGAGGCGTTGAAAGAAATAGCAGACACGTTGGGGAAGAGGGACTGGGATTTCGATACAGATCCATGCAGTAAAACAGGTAATTGGAGTGACAACAAATCGCTTAAGGAAACTACTAACTACGTCAACTGCAGCTGCACTTCCGCCGGCGCCGACAACACCATCACCGTTTGCCATGTCACCAGCATGTATTGCTCTCTCTCTCCCTATATAAATTGGAATGAAGAATCTTAATTTCGTGAATTTTACGAGCGTAGATTCCTAGCTAAATTTTGATATCAATCACTTGATTGCGCACCGATCTTCTTCTTTTTTTACCTATATTTTTTGGGTAAAAATGCATTGAGAACAAAAAAGAAAGTGGAAATTCATTGGATTAGGGAACTGAAATCAATTTCAGCCTGCAAAATCCATTGAATTCAAGGGTCGCGATAGAAACTTACCCGTGAAAATAAGCTGCACTTGCAAATTGTTATTTTCGTTTTGAAATTCACAACCATAAAGATGGAAGCTTAGCATTTAAATTACAATTATAAATGAGTTATTAAAATATATTTTTATCATATTTTTAACGATAAATCGGAGTGCTAAATGCAAAAATCACGATCGAACATCAATATGATGATTGTTATGCTCCCTCTAACTTTAATTGTTGAGGTGATATGAGAATTCCGATTTTATTATTTTCTTATTATGTGTATGAGTCGTATTTGTACGTGATAGGAATTATGCTTTGAGTGATATGTATTCGTTGGCTTAAACAAAACCTTTTTTCTCTTTTTGGGGCCATTTTTTAACATCATTTTGATGCCTGGTAGTTTTTAAGTATAGATAGAATAAAGCATTCGTGTCGTTGCGAAAACAGAGTACTAAAGAACCAGTCTCTTCCCGGCACTCTTCCGTCTCGACTGTTCAGATTGCCTTACCTCCAGAACTTGTAAGCACTCTTTCTCTCCATCTTCCCTTTCTCCATTTTCGATGATCTTCTTCTTCTTCTTGATCGTCGCCGTCGCCGTCGCCGTCGTCGCCTGTCTCTGTAAACAGTGACGTCACCCGGAACTACCTGAACGGCACAATTCCTAAAGAATGGGGCTCTACGAAGTTGGTCAACATGTATGTGCTTCTCTCTCTCTCTCTCTCTCTCTCTCTCTCTCTCTCTGTGAAGCACGAGTGTATCTTCTAATTGACTGGGGGAAACGCGATGATGTGGGTGCAGTTCCGTACTTGGAAACCGATTGACTGGCCCAATCCCGAAGGAGCTGGGAAACATATCCACACTTTCCAGATTGTGAGTGATCACTCATCCCGCCGCTCGCAATTGGCGTCTTCGCCCTGTGTTAAATTTGGTTGATATTTGAAGAAATTAACTCTCTTCTTCTGCTCAGAGTCGTCGAGATCAATCAGCTCTCTGGACACCTGCCTCCAGACCTGGCGAACTTGTCCCAGCTACGTGTACTGTGAGTCTCTTGATGCAAATTGCTGCGTCACTCATCAAGTTATTTATTCGCTGATGATTTTGTGGCTGGCGAGGGGGATTTGTCCATTGGAGTGATGTTTCGAGAGATTAGCATTCATGCTCGATTGACCAATGTGACATCATGGGGTTTTCTGGTTCCAGGCACCTTACGTCGAATAATTTCACCGGGGAGCTGCCTCAGAAATTTGCTGAATTGACGGCATTGCAGGAGCTGTTAGTTTCCCGTTTCCATAAACGCTGCTAGTATAACTAGATACTTCTTCCTTTTTTCTTTCTATGAATCTTGTTGTTTGATGCACTGTAGGAGACTCAGTGATAATCAGTTCACGGGAAAGATACCTGATTTTATTCAGAACTTGATAAATCTCAATAAACTGTAAGGCTTAATGCTTCTTCAACTTTTAAGTCGGTCTATATAGATATACCCCCAAGATAATTCAATCTATGAATTGTATCATCAGGGCTATTCAAGCAAGTGGATTTCAAGGGCCGATTCCCTCCAGGATTGCACTTTTGGAGAATTTGTCCGACTTGTCAGTATGGAAGTTTGGCATTTCGATCTGATCTTTCTTTAAGATGATTTCAATCAAATAAAGTTACCTGTATGATTTTGCTATGCAGGAGAATAAGTGACCTCAATGGAACCGAGTCCCCAGTTCCAGAACTTAAAAGTAAAAGTATTAAGACACTGTGAGACCAATGCTACTTCACAAATAGTTTTACTTTATGCAAAAGAGCCAAATCGTCTTAGCTATGTGACAATATCAATGCTTTGTTGTTATAGGATTCTGAGGAGCTGCAATCTCATAGGAGAGCTACCTGGTTATCTAGCAGAAATGACAAACCTAAAGCTATTGTGAGTGGAAAACGGATTTCCCCTTTTCTTATTCCAAGCAGAATAGATAATTTTACCCATAATGAATGAAAATTTTAGTAGTTTATGGTTGACTATCACTTGCAGTTATGGAACCCACTTAAGATGGCTTGAAGGTCCCTTACTGACTTCAATGGTGTTTTGATCTTTTCTGTTGATATTGATGAATTGTGAATCATGATGTGGCATTTAAGTGTCTGATGATTGTGGCCTCTGCCATAGAATGTACAGTTTCACATAGTAGTATATGGACCTTTTCTTTCTTTGTTTCACTTTTCCTGGAATAGAAATAACAAGAATTCTTACCTTGGTTGGTGGTGCCCATTTTGTCTATTTTACTAACGTCAATGGAGGCTTCTAGTGGTTGATCATCTGGAAACTTTCCTTGCAGTGGTTTACATTCTCAAATCCCAGCCCTATGATATCTAACTGGAGTTTTATGCTTGACTGTCGTATATTTGTTGGCCATAACATTCTTTGTTTGAACGTGAGCATGGCTTCAAATGCATCTTTACAAAAGTCAATTCTTCGTATTCATCTGGTCATCTCTGAGATTTTATAAATGCTACATTTAACAGCAGTTTTTTGCCATTCTGTCATCATCAGCCATCAATGCTTATTCTTTGTTGACATTTTGAATAACCAAATTTCTGTGGTTCTGTGCAGCTTATCCTATACTCCATTTCCTTTTCCTTAGGTTCGACTAGGTTGTAATTTCTCTACCAATAATTATATTGGACTGCAGGATCATGCTTTTCTGTTTTTTGAAATCCTCATTTTGTTTTTTATTTTATTATTCACTCAAGCTGATATTCTACTCTTTTAGCATCCTAGTATTCAGTCATCATCCCTATATTCATGACTAAAATGTTTTGAAGGAGATCTGTTCAATAAATTATGATTAGCTTTAGTTTTGGTCCTATTAGATAAATGGAATGTCCCAATTTGAACTATAATATGCTGCATTCCACGGGATGAATTAAACTTATTCCTGGAGTAGCATTTCTAGTTATATAAATTGAAATTTCAAGTTGCAAATTTGATTTACAGCAGAATTTTTTTGTGTGTATAGCGTGTGACCAACTTGATGCACATGGATTTTATGCAACGAATGCCTCTGGAATGAATGTCTAGTAGAAAGCATAGGCACGAGGCAATTGACCTGTATGTCTAAACATCCGAACTGGACCTGTAGGTTCATTGATGTTGTCTATGTTTGTACAATCTTCCAAAGTATACTCAGAGTGTCCAGTGGGATTCCGTTAAAACTATCTTCTCATTATATTTCTTCTTTCCATTCAATTGTTTTGCAGGGACCTCAGCTTCAACAAACTGAGTGGCAAAATCCCTGACAACTTTAGCAGCCTGGTAGACGTAGATTATATGTAAGTAGTTTGATGCTGGACTTAGGCTTCTTTTTTGTATATTAGATAAGAATCTAAAATTGCAAGCTGTTCTAGTGGCCAATCTATAGCAACTCTTACTGTAAAGTAGTTGAGCTATCAATATAACTTAGACCGCGATAACATGTCCAGTTTATATCCCTTAAAATCCTTGTGTCTTGAATGCGTATTATTTCACCATCCGAATTTTACAATGATTTGGGTTATGAATTTATGTCTGTTGTCGACTAATTAATTTGGTGGGACTCTAGTCTTGGAGCAAACAGAGATTGATGATGTTCTGTTGCTTAACAAGCATAATTCAATAGTTTCAATAGAGTTACTTGTTTCGCTGGAAGAGTTAAATGGATCAGTGTTACTTAAGTGTTTGACAGTTGAATGTACGTGTATTTGAAGCGTGTCCTGTGCGTCTGTTTAATGATGTATAGGAGATTAAAGATAGCAAAAGTCCTCAGGCTCCCAATTTGGTTCTTTACAACAATGGCCCTAGCTTGTTTGGTGAGTGCAGTTCTTACGTGCTGTTTAGAAGGTCTGCAGATGGGACCTTGATGTCTTGTCCTTAGTCTCCAAAATGATGAGAAACTGTAGTCCGAAGCTTCTTGGACTGTTTAACAACAGCACATCTTTTCATCTTTCTGCACAACAATTGACTGTTTGACATTGGCACATCTTCCCTAATTATTTATTTTATGTCTTAGAAGGACAAGAACATTATCACAGGGAAATAGTTAATAAGCTAGTATGACAGAATCCTTCACCATATTCAACTTTGTGCACTAGTGCTATGGTAATTTTTCCCCATGCACTCTAAGTTTTGCAAGGATCAAGTTTTTCCTCTGTCATTGATTCCATTTATCTTTCATCTCCAGCTGAAAGTTCTATCTTGATATCATGAGTTAACTGATTTTTTTCTACACCTAATATTAATCTGCTAAATAGTGCGTTTTCGAGTTGTAACTCCAAAATCTTTCAGTTTGAGTGCATAAAGTTCATGAGGAACTGACTATCAAATAATCTTTGTTTAGCTATCTAACTGGAAACCAATTGATTGAAGCAGTCCCTGATTGGATCCTGAAGAATTCAGATAATGCGTAAGCTTCACTGCCTGACAAAAATATCTCCTTTAATCATGAATTTGCTTCTAGCTCTATCTGGTTAATCTTGCACAGTAGTAAGCAACTATGCAGTCCCATCTTCCATCCTTATGGTTTGTAGCCTATGGAGTTAATAAGTTCCTTTCTGCCTGTTGGGATCTGTTAATTGGAAAGTTATATATAAGACAAGAGACTGAATTGTATGGTACGCATGAAAGAATATAAAGTGGATTGTCTTGGAAGTGCCAAGTTAGCCCCACTTTCTGCTTCACAAAAAGGCCTTCTGAGCTCTAGCTCTTTTTCAAACTCTTGGAATGATAAAAATAACACTTGGAAAATTTTTACTTTGTATTAATCCTCTTTGAAAGTTTGTCTAATGCATCTCCTGCAGAATATGATTAGTTGCTTGGGCTATTTCTTGCTGATAATAATATTTATGGGCTTGTGTGTTTGAAAATCTCTACAACCAACACGAGTCTGTCCTGGAGAAAGTTGATATTATCTTATGGGTGTAAGAATGAAACTCTTATGAGGTAGTTTTAAATTTTAATGGTGGTCTGGATATTTTCGAATAAGATGATCTGACTTAGTAGTCGTTGGGATCACAGTTCTATTTTTGCCTCTTTGCCTTATACATCATGTCAGTTATACTGTTACTGGGTAAAAAAGTATTTATGCACTCCAATTAGTTTTAAAGTTTCCATTGACTCCAGTCAGTCTTTCTCCTTTTAATTATTTAAGATAAGATATCTTGAATAAAGATAAAATATTACTTTCATCATCTGGTGATGTTTTTGCCTTTTCAACTTGCCTTACCTGTCCATATTTTGCAAGTGAACTGCATGTTTGTACACAATAATCATTTGATGGAATGACTTTCAGTGTACTTTTCAAATTGATGATATTTTGGAAACGGTTGACTATTTCTGTGTAGTGACCTATCATACAACAAGTTCACTGCAGGAAACTCTGAATGTCAAGTACGCTCTGCTGTGTATGTACTACTTCCTTCAGTCTAAGTCCAGGGCTCCCCTCAAATGTGCGGCTGTGTGTACAAGATATCCATTTCTCTACTGAATGTTGATTTTGTCTTTTCTCTGCAGCAACTTGTTTGCAAGCTCAGCGGTTGACAATGCGTATGTTTGAGATTATGTTTTTCACCAAGAGACTTGGATTTTCAAGGACCTGTGTTTTAATTTTTTATGTATGTAACATTGAACTTCATTCAAAATGATGATGATTGTAACATTAAAATCTTTATTGACTTTCTCAGAATGTCATATCCTGCCACAAGTGGGCTTGTCTCATGTTTGAAAAGTCAGCGCTGTCCAGAAAGTAAGTTGATCTGCTGTATATCCTGTCATTGCAATGAGATCCTGATATTGCATCATACTCTCTGTGTATCTCCTTAGTCAACTCCCCACTTGGCCATTGTGTCAGTCTTTAATGGTTAATGCATAATTACTCTAGAAATTTCAAAAGCCACCTCCATGAAATAATGTGTTGCTCATGAACTTGGGAGCTTCTATGTGATTTTCCAATAAATGAATGCTAGTATATTTAGTGTGTCTGGAAAGTCTGCTCCATATTAATAAAAAGAAGAAAACCTGATTTCTCTGTGGCTATTTCTTTACTCCATCCAGATCGGTATAGCCTCTTCATAAATTGCGGTGGGAGCACAGTAAACATAGGGGACAAAACATACAGCGAGGATACAGCATCAGCTACCGCTGCTTCAAGCTACTTCCCAAGTGGAAATTACTGGGGCTACAGTAGCACTGGTCACTTCCTTGATGACGATATTCCTAGAGATAGTTACATAGCTGACAATGTATCTGTACTGTCCACAGATAATGCTGAGCTTTACATGAAAGCACGACGTTCCGCTATATCTCTAACTTATTATGGTTTTTGTCTAATGAATGGAACCTACAATGTAAGCCTTCATTTTGCGGAGATAATGTTCACAGGCAACGAAAGTCATACAAGCCTTGGAAGGCGAGCTTTTAATGTTTATATACAGGTAAATTTTGGGCATCATGTAGTGCTTGTTCTAATATGCAAAGTATATAAAGCGTTCAATAGGTTATGGTTGGATTGTTTTATCTAAATATCTGAATCAGATTAAACATTATTTCAGGGGGAATTGGTGTGGGAAGATTTCAACATTGAGGTTGAAGCAGGTGGAATTGGAAAGCCGGTCATAAGAAATTTTAATGCCACAGTGACGGAGGGCACTCTGGAGATACGCTTGTATTGGGCTGGGAAAGGAACCAATGCTATGCCTACCAGAGGAGTCTATGGTCCTCTTATATCTGCTATCTCCGTCTATCCTGGTATGCAGACAGATGCTTCCATGTTTCACTTGGTGCTACTCTGTTGAGAAAGTTACTTGTGTTCATATTGGAAAAAAAAATACCCTTTTTTGGTCTTGCACCAGAAGTCATCAATATGCCATTCATTACTTGGTTTGGTTGCAAATGTCCACTATTGGATTCAGGCCATTGGCATCTGTTACAGTTGATCAGATAAATTTCCATGGTAGCTGACTAGGATCTATTATATGTCTCTAAAGAGGTGAAGATTGGCTATGGTTTGCTTTGTTTTCTTTCTATCTGAGCATGTTTTCGCTATGTATCTTTAATCCTTCTATTCAGACTATGGAACAATAGCCTCGTTTGCTTTTCTGCGATGGATCAATGACCATTGCACCTGTATTATATGGTACAGCCTTGAGAATGAAGAATATATTTCTTTTTCTTTTTCTTTTTCCCTTTATATTTAGTATTACATGTTCCAAAGATGATATCTTCCTGTGCTAATTAATCTAATAGTTTCTGTGGGGTGTTCTGAGCAGTCCTCATGTCCTCTTGCTTCTCAATCAGTGTGATGTCCCATCTGTTGGTTTCTGTGTTCACCAAGAAGCTACCGATATTCTGCATGTATGCCTACCCGTTTATTTGAACAGTTTTGGGTAAACATATGCTGTTCTTTCTTCCCTGCAGGCTTTGAAATCCCACAAGAGTCGGCCATGATATCTGCTGGTACAGTGGTTGGGATTGTGGCTGCTATAGTTTTTGTGGTTTTTCTTATCCTGTTTATCCTTTGGTGGAGAGGATGTCTTGGACATGAAGATGAAACGGCACAAGGTAGTTGCTTACCAGGAATCTCTTATTTTGTTCACATATATCTGTCAAGAAATAGAATGTTATGCATTCTGAATACATTTCCCCCTTCCCTATTATTTTTTTTTTCTTTTTTGGTTTAGGGGGGGAGGGGGGGTTGGCAATCACATTTCATCATTTATATTTCGCACGGTTGTCCTGTCAAACTGTTGGCGCGTGACTCTTCTTCTTCTTCTTCTTCTTACCTTTTCTGGTGTGGGAAGGGCTAATCACAATGAACCATCAATACTGCAACTAGGTTACACAGTTCTCCAATAAAACTGTTGATGCACGACATTTGTGCATTACATTGGAAAATTGATTTGACAAAAAGAAAATAAATTGTTAAGCCATAATACAGCTAAAGCATCGTTGATCCATTTGTTACACTCAACGAACTATATTTTTATCTAGAAATCCTAAAAATGAAGGGATAGATAATTATAGGAAGAGGAAGTTTCTTAGATGTGCGCGTGTGTATTGGGTCTTCTTGGGGGCACAGTCGACCATATATATACTGAGTCTATGTTTAAAGACATCAAAAATAAATGCCTCAACTTCGGATATACGAGACATCAAAACATACAATCCTTGTCTTATATTTCCAAAGTGGGTTTTTTCTATAATTTTTCTTTCCCCCCACTATTAAAATACCTTGAGGACATTCTTATTTCATTTTTCAAAGTACATGCTACCAACCGAAGCCAGAGTTTCCTAGAAAATAAATTTCAAGATGCTAAGATATACTGTCCTGAACTTGCTCAGACCAAATAGTTATAATAAGGTTTTCTGGTACATTGAGAAGGAATTGCAACATCTTTATTAGATAGTAGATTACATACTTTAGCTGTATTTTTTTTATTTTTTTGTTCAGAACATACTTTAGCTGTTGACTCCTCCAAATTCTTGGAAGTTGTTTTGGAACTTCTTAGCTGTTGACTCCTCCATATTCTTAGAAGTTCCAAAACGTTGTGCAGATTTGAAGGTTCTAGCGTTGCAAATTGGTTCATTTACCTTGCGACAGATTAAAGCTGCCACAAACAATTTTGATTCTGCCAATAAGATTGGAGAAGGTGGTTTTGGTTCTGTATACAAGGTATGCTGGAAAATCGGTGAACCAACTCCCCCCAATTCCCAACAGAAAACATCTGTAGAAAGCAGCATTCAATGTAACTAAATCTTCAGCATAAATCTTATGCCAAAGTTCAATTGCAGGGTCTTCTGTCAGATGGCAACACTATAGCAGTGAAGCAGCTTTCATCAAAATCAAAGCAAGGAAATCGTGAGTTTGTGACTGAGCTTGGGATGATTTCTGCTCTTCAACATCCACATCTTGTGAAACTCTATGGATGCTGCATTGAAGGAAATCAACTTTTGCTGGTTTACGAGTACATGGAAAATAACAGTCTTGCTCGCGCTTTATTTGGTAATTAAAGATCACATTGTGCTTCACTGACTTCAGTTAATGACATGGCAATAAAGCAGTTTTGATGTCTTCTGATACAATTGAAGGTCCTGAAGAATTACAGTTAAAGTTGGATTGGTCAACCAGACACAAGATATGTGTGGGTATTGCCAGGGGCTTGGCGTATCTTCATGAAGAATCAAGGCTGAAGATTGTGCACAGAGACATTAAAGCTACTAATATTTTACTGGATAAGGATCTCAACCCTAAAATATCAGATTTTGGTTTAGCAAAGCTTGATGAGGAGGACAACACACATATTAGCACCAAGATTGCTGGAACTTAGTAAGTTTCTTGCTTTTTGTTCCTGTTAACCTAATTCGAAGTCAGTGACAACATAAAAGAATGGAGTGGGAAAATCTCGTCTAATTTAAGAAAAGTGAGTTGAATAGCACTTTGTGGGGGACTCGCATCATCCCAAAGCATGGTGCTCAACAAATGGGGCTTAACCACAAAGCTCCACTCCTCTCCCACTGCTCTTCGCATTAATTAGGAAAAAATGTTAATCATATTACATACTCTACCATTAATATTAACTTATGTATTTGTTAATTTGGATATAAATTGATGTTATAGGCAATAGAGCTAATTCTCATATGTTTCTGTTGATTATTATATAAGGATATTATTCTTTTGCATGTAGAAGTTGTATACACATGGAAAAGTATATAATAAGCATGTTCAAGTGTGTCAGACTTTTGCGTTGACATGTGTAGAAAGTCAACCTGTTAATGAAAATAATGTGATTAATTAGGGAAAAGATAGAACTGTAAGTTCCTTCTACTAGCCCTAACATTAATTGTTTAACGAAAAAGAACTATAATATTAAATAATTCCATTATCTCAACAAACTTAGATGATCTAATACAATTTCTGGAAAAATTTTGTCCGCCTACCTGAGACTTTACTCAAAAGATTGATCGTATTCTACATGCTTCATTTAATACATTAAGAACAATCAAGAAAATAAGATTTCTTAAGGTAATTTAGTATGACCTACCTAATACATTCACTCCGGACAATAAGCTTATGAAAAATATTATGATACAATTTGGTGCAATACATTTTAGCAACCTAGATTGACATGTAATTTAATTTTTTTATCATGTTTTCCAATGACAATCAACTCAATGTAAAATAATTTAATGAACAAGAACAACTACTATATGTTCAGGTTTTCAGTATAAATTACCCGTATATACTACTTTGCATGAAACTGCAATTTTTTCGTAAATATATTTCACATGACATAAACATAGATGATGCCCTTTCAAGTGAATTACAAAGCAAGCACGTGAATCGCAAGGGTTAAAAAGCTAGTGAGACAATGAAAGGCTGTTTTTCTTTTGCCACAGCAACAACAAAACTACGAAACTTTTTTGCCCCTCGGCTTGGCTTTAGGAATTCTCCTATGGCTGTTGCCTATGTATTTAGACCTTGTCTCAGCTTGATTCCAACTCTTTTTTCAGTTAAAGAGCCTCTTATCCAAGTTATAAGGATGCACTTGTTTTCCAATTATGAAGCTTTGTACCCTGAAAGTTATATGGAACCACTAAAGTCCTTTTCTAGGATGTACTTGTTTTTTCCTTGACTCTTGAGACCATGGTGCCACAATTAGGAATGTCTCCTTATTTTGTATTTTAGGAAGATAAGAGGGACGAGAAAAATGTATCTTTGCAAGAAAATATTAAGTGCTATCTAAGACATTTGCCTTGTTACAAACACAAAGTCTTTTCTTGTTATGCAGTGGATATATGGCACCAGAGTACGCAATGCATGGTTACCTCACTGAGAAAGCTGACGTCTATAGTTTTGGCATTGTTGCCTTAGAAGTTGTCAGCGGCCGGAGCAACACCAGTTACCAAAAGAAGGAGAAATGCTTTTATCTACTCGATTGGGTAATTAACTCTAGCATTCAAAAGTTTCTTATTATGATAGTATCCTTATTTAAATCTCTGCTTGTGCCGGTTGAAAGATGGATTAAGGAAGCATGAACATAGCATATGACTCCTCATAAGCACTTTTAATGGTTGCAAAGAAGAGTTACAGTTACCGGCTATTGAAACCTGTTTAATGAATTGTCATGATGTTAAGTGTGATCTGTCATTTCAAATTAATTCGATTCTTATTATTATGTTGGTCTATACTGAATTCGAAAGGAGAGAGTAATCCTTGCAGTAGCCAGTCTATGATGATCATGCTTAATATGTGCGAATTCGGGTGGGGCTGGTCACAGATTAGTCTAGTTCTAAGCAATTGAAACTGGAACCTACCTAGTGACACATTTCAACTCAAAGCAATGGACGGCCTCCTGATGAAGGAATCATGTAGATTCCTTTTTTTTCTTTTGGATTGAAGACAATTATATTCATTAAAATTTGGGTTAGTTTAGTTCTAGTCTTTATAGCTTTATGCGCAACATTCCTACTCTCTGTAGTTTCATTGGTGCCAAACAAGTCCTTCGAGTACTTATTGAGTTTTGACAATAACTATTGGATCAAAAAAGTTTTCAAGACCATATCTTGACCCATATATACTTCCGATTTAGATTTGACTTTAAATAACATCCATGTAATTGAGTCCTTATGTTAGATTTTATTTTTCTTTGAGTAAGTAAATTGTTAGCCAAAACAATCATTATCAGTCCCGTTAAATCTGATTTTCACCTGTGTCATAAACAGGTAATTCTTGTTAAACTAGAATTGATAGTAAAAGGCAATGAATGGTGTAAACCATTGATGGATGATTGTACTGTTTCATGTAATGACAAACTGACGAATAATTCCTGCCAGTAAAACTCAACAAGAGCTGGTAATTTTTTTTTGCAACTGGTTAACCGTTAGTAAGTGATCGACTAATGTTTAAGTTTACTCATTTTTACTTAAAATTGGTAAAGAAATCATGCTTCATCTTTATTGACTCATTCTATCTTTCCCTTCTATTTATAACTTATAACGAATATGAAAAACCAGTAGTTGTTTATCAACTGTCTATTTCACGGAATTATCAAGGGCAGAATATATTTCCTTCTTCCTGTTTTGGTATTATGAGCACATTCTGCAACTGATCAGTACCTGAAGCTTGAGAGGGAAATATCTTTGTTTCCACTTCTGTTTCTAGGCACGAGTTTTGAAGGAGAGAGGAAATTTGATGGATCTAGTTGATCAGAGGCTGGGTTCTCATTTTGACAAAGAGGAGGTGCTGGCGATGATAAATGTAGCTCTGCTGTGTACTAAAACAACTTCAGCACTCAGGCCGCCGATGTCATCTGTGGTTAGCATGCTTGAAGGCAAGGTTGCTGTTCCAGTGCTGGACTCTGGGGGTGCTATGATGACGGAGGAGACAATTGAGGCCATGAGGAAGCATTTCAAAGGGGACGAAGATCAGGCAGTTAGTGAGAATATCGCCAAGAGCACGTTCAGTGATGGGCCATGGACTGGAACTGCTTCTTCTACATCTGCTAATGATCTCTATCCGATAAATCTGGATACCGATTACTGGCAGAACAGAAAATAAGAAATGGTTTTTTATGTTCTAAGTTAATTCGGTCTTGAAAGAACTAGGGCTTTTATTTGGTAATCCTAAATTTCGCTTTGAAAGTTTCTCTTTTGTGCACATTTGAAACTGAAGGTATAAATACTAAAAAGAAATCCGCAAGTGTTATGCAGTGCTAGTTGTGTATTGTGAACAAATTATTGGGGAAAGTCAGAAGACGAGGGCTTTTTATTTGATGGTTGTTTTCTTGCTGTTTCTTTCGATATTGTTATTCGTACAGAGACGATGTCATGACTTCTTCACACAATTATGATGTGGATGGTTGCCCCTGCAAGGGTTAGGAATCTATTATGGAAGCTTTTCATTTGTTTGAATGGCAAGATGTGCAAAGTGGCAGCAGATTCTTGATCCATGTTTCAATCCTCGAGCGAGGCCTGTTATATGTTGTTACTCGAGTTATTTTAAGGAAGTGCGAGCTTTTCTCTCTTTAGCGTGGATGATGCTCCACCAACTTCATCAACCCCATCTTTGAGAAATGATAATAGAGAATAATTACATCCACACAAAAAAAAAAATTTGTCTGAGAAAACTTGCATGTCTACTCACTGTTTCTTCCAAGATGGTGGGTTAGCTGCTTCTTCAGAAGACTTTCGTTCCATCAAAAATGGTTTTCTGTATTCTGAGCTCATATACCAAAATGGTCTTAAGGTTTAATCTCAAAAGGTTGAACGACTCGAAATCTCAATGGGCTCGTTTGCTCTACCCCTGATAATCTGAGGTGACCACCTTGCCATCCCTAGGGGTGAGCACGGTTCCCGGGTAGAATCGGGAACTGGAGAACCGGACCGGTCGGGTTCGGTTCCCGGTTTTAGGGAGTCCGGTTCCCGGTTCCTCATTTTCCGGAACCGGAACCGGAACTGGAACCGGTCCAATCCAGCTTCCCTCCTTCCCAAAAAATCCCTAATTCCATCATCCACACGCGTTGCAGAGAGAGAGACATGTGTCACGAGCCGATCGATTCCTCGTTCCTCGTTCCTCGTTCCTCTTGCACCCGTGCGGCCTTAGGATTTCTCCCAAGCAGCCTTTCCACTCAAACTCACACAATTCTAGAGAGAGAAACTGTAGAGAGAGAAGCTCTGGTTTTCTATTGCTTGTGTAGAATGAGATGTTTACAATGAGGGGGAGGAGCCCCTATTTATACAAGTACGGACTCACCATATCCGTAGATCCATCCTCGATCTAACGGTGGAGATTAGATCTCCCCAACTACCATCTACCCATATTAATTACATTGAAGTAGCCCCCAACTACTTCCTACCCGTATTGAATACATAGGAGTAGCCCCTCAACTACTACCTTCTTACATTGATTACTTTGTGTACAATGACTGTATCGCCCGCCCCTAGGAATAATCTAGAAGACTCAAGAAAACCCTAGAATACAGAGATCACGGTTGAGGGTCGCTCGTACCAAGGTTCGGTCACGGCATCGCTCAAGAACCCTCTTGGATCGTGCAAGTCCTTGGATCGTGACATTCTCCCCCACCTAATCAGGCGACGCCCTCGTCGTGTCTTCGGCATGGAATGCTTCAATTTGTTTCTTGAATTGCCAAAGAGCGTCCGCAGGTTCCCAGCTTGCTTCACTCTCCGGAAGACCCTTCTATCGAACCATGTATTCCCGCTTCGGCGCACAGTACCGTTTCCGTATAACTCGGTCGACCATGATGTGATCGACCTCTCGATCATACGAAGTCTTAGCTCCCATAGGTGCCCGTTGCGACTCTCCTCGGTTCGGATCTTCTTCATCTGTATGGAAAGGTTTAAGCATACTTACGTGGAAAACCGGATGTACCTTTAGCTTAGGCGGTAACTCCAATTTGTATGCGACCTTTCCGACCCGTTGAAGCACACGGAACGGCCCCTCGTAACGTCGGATCAACCCCTTGTGTATGTCCTTGTATCGAAGGACCATGTGTAGTTTGGCTAACACTTGGATCCGACTTGGAACTCCACGTGCCGACGCTTTCGGTCCGCCCATTTCTTCATGCGCTTCGATGCCTTGTGTAGGCACGCCCTCGTCAAGTCCGCTTGTTCTTGCCAATCTTTTGCGAACTTGAAAGCCGGAGGACTACTCCCCTTGTAGCCCGACGCAACCGCACTTGAAGTTTGCGGTTGTTGTCCCGTCGCGATCTCGAACGGACTCCCGCCGATCGACTCGCTCCGTTGCAAGTTATAGGAGAACTAGGCCACGTCAATCAGCTTTGCCCAGTCCATTTACGTTGTGCTCACGTAGTGTCGAAGGTAGATCTCCAGGAGTGCATTGGTCCTTTCCGTCTGACCGTCAGTTTATGGATGCAAACTTGTGGAGAAATTCAGCTCCGACTCTAACAATTTAAAGAGCTCCGTCCATAATCGCCCCGTGAATCGGGGGTCACGACCGCTCACGATCGTTTGTGGCACACCCCAGTATTTGACCACATGCTTTAGGAAAAGTCTGGCTGCCTCCTCGGCCGGGCAGTCCTTTGTTGCCGGCACAAATGTTGCATACTTGGAGAATCTGTCAACCACTACCATCAGCGTCCGACACCCTTCGGATTTTGGTAGGTTGACGATGAAGTCCATGGAGACACTCTCCCATGGACGATTGAGGATGGGAAGAGGCTCCAGGAGCCCCGGTGACATTCGTTGTTCGAGCTTGTCTTGTTGACATACAAGACAAGTCTTCACATACGCCTCGACGTCGTCCCGCATTTGAGGCCAGAAGAAACGTTCCTCGAGGAGTGCCAAGGTACGGTGGATCCCTGGATGGCTCGCCCACTTCGAATCGTGGCACTCTTGTAGCACTTCCTTCCTTAGCTTCCCATATAGAGACACGTATAATCGCCGTCCCTTGGTGTAGAGAAGCTCATCTTCACACCAAAATTGGCGAGTCTTACCTTCTCGTGCGTATCGTAGGAGTCCTTCAGCCCTTTGATCATGTTTGATCCCCTCTTTGATACGGTCAACCCATGGACAATTTGGTCGACTTACGATGTTGGCCAGCTCCGCCCTTCGACTCAGTGCGTCCGCCACGGAGTTGGACTTCCCGGGTTTGTACTCTAGCACGTAGTCGAATTCCGCCAAGAAATCCTGCCATCGAGCTTGCTTCGGACTCAGCTTCTTTTGCGTCTGGAAGTAGCTCGTGGCCACATTGTCCATCCTTACAACAAACTTGGCTCCCAAGATGTAGTGCCTCCATGTCCGAAGGCAATGGACCACCGCGGTCATCTCATTCTCTTGGACGGTATACCGTCGTTCGGCATCGTTCAGTTTTCGAGACTCGAACGCGACCGGATGACCATCCTGCATAAGAACACCACCTATAGCAAAGTCGAAAGCGTCAGTTTCTACCTCGTAGGGTCTTGCGTGATCGGGCAACACCAACACCAGCTCTTCGGTCATAGTTTGCTTCAACCGATCAAACGCCTGTTGGCATCGTGTGGTCCACTCCCACGGCTTGTCCTTCTTTAGCATGTCCGTGAGTGGCACTGTGATGCTCGAGTAGCTTCGAATGAAGCGTCGGTAATAATTGGTGAGGCCAAGGAATGACCTCAACTCCGTCACCTTCGGCGGCAGCTTCTATTCCACTATCGCTCGGATCTTCGCTCCGTCCATCCGAACACGACTGCCCCCGACAATATGCCCCAAGAAAGGAACTTCCTTTTGGACGAAGGCACACTTCTCCCGCTTCACGGACAATTCATTCTCCCGCAAGACTTGGAAGACTTGTCTTACGTGCTCAATGTGTTCCTCCAACGTCCGGCTATATATTACAATATCGTCTAAATAAATTACTATGAACCGATTAAGGAACGGATGTAGTACCTTATTCATCATCGTGCAGAAAGTGGCCGGAGCGTTGGTGAGACCGAACGGCATGACGAGGAACTCGTACGATCCGTATCGCGTTACACATGCGGTCTTCGACTCGTCCCCTTCAGCGATCCGAACTTGGTAGTAACCCGATCGGAGATCCAACTTGGTGAAACATCGGGCTTCTCCAAGTTGATCGAATAGATCCGCAATAAGAGGGATCGGGTACTTGTTCTTCACGGTGAGTTTGTTCAGTGCCCGGTAGTCAATGAACATCCGGAGTGACCTATCGTGCTTCTTTTGAAAGAGGACCGGCGCACCAAACGGAGACTTGGACGGTCGAATATATCCTGCATCGAGTAGCTCCTTGAGTTGTCTCCTCAATTCTTCCAACTCCGGGGGTGCCATGCGATAGGGTGCCATGGCCGGTGGTCGAGCGTCAGGCACTAGCTCGATCCGATGATCCACCTCCCTTCTAGGTGGGAGTTTCTTGGGAAGCTCGGATGGCATCACATCCGCAAATGTGTTGAGAACTCGGGTTACCTCAGTGGGAATTTCCTTCACCTTGCCCACGTCTTCATCAACTTTCACCGTGGCCAGGAAGGTCATCTCACCCTTCCTAACTCCTTTCGAGAGTTGTATGGCCGATAACATCTTCCGATCGCGCCCCGATGCGCGATGGATCAGAATCATGCATTGGCACCTCTTATCCAAGATGCAAATACAATCCGCGAATGGTAGTACACCCGCATTGATCCTATCGAAAAATCCTAGACCTAGAACAAAATCATAGTCGTCTAGGGGAATTACTTCGATAGTTTCTTTACTTGACCATGGTCCGAGGTGAAGCTCCACGTCCCTAGCCAATCCGCTAGTCGGGACCTCCTTGGAGTTCACCGTCTTGAGCCAACCAGCTCATTTCTCGACCGGAAGGTTGAGTTTCTTCGCGGCCTCTTGTGAAATAAAAAGATCGGATGCTCCGGTATCCACGAGTGCACTCATCGTGGTGTCGCCGATTTTTAGATCTACGAACATCATCCCCTTAGACTCCTTAGCTTTCTTCGTCTTAAGGGAACTGAGGATATGCAGTGAACCCAACCGCGCTTCCTCCTTTGGCTCATCTTCCTTACAAAGGGCCGCCAGCTTGGCCTTGTTCGGACAATCACGTGCCATATGTGAACCGTCACAGAAAAAGCACTTATATGTGCGTACCTTTCTTTGTCCTCCATTGCTCAACTCCGCATGAAATCTCGGAGGGCTGGTCGGGGGTCTACCTCCATACGGACGATGGAATCTCCCTCGATCTCCCCCACCAAAGGCCCTGTCCCTTGGTTGAGGCTCCGGCTTGGGTGCCGAAGATGCTTTGTACTCCACAAGCGACTCGGCCACCGTAATGGCCGCCGTGAGATCTCCCACGCTGCACCGCTTGAGCTCCTGCTTGGTCCATGGTTTGAGACCACCCATGAACTGATGATACGCCTCCGTGTCGCTCATCGAAGGGATTTGGAGTAGCAACTCCGAAAACCGCTTGATGTAGTCACGCACCGCACCCTTTTGCTCGAGCCGTTTCAGCTCATTCCGAGCATCCTCCTTCGCGTACGAAGGGTAATACATCCGTCGAAATTCTTCGACGAATCCTTCCCATGTCGCGATGGGATCACCACTCCTCCCATCCGACCGACGACGCCACCACAATAATGCATTATCAACCAAATACATAGATGCAGTGTTTACCCGAGTAAGGTCGTCGTTGATTCCCATAGCTTGGAAGTACCGTTCCATGTACCATAGGAAGTTGTCCACATCCTTGACCACCCGCGAGCCCCTGAACTTGTCCGGCTTGGGTGCGTCCGTTCGTGGACTAGCATGCACCGTGACCACTCCGTTCACGCGTGCCGCTTCTGATTCCGCGAGCTTCCCTTTGAGTTCCTCGACCTCAGCACGCATAGCCACCATCATGGCCTCCAAGGTTTCCTCCCGTTGTTCCAGTTCTTGCCTCAGGGTCCCCAGCAACTCGCCTCGGAGCTCTCCCATGCTGGACTTAAGCTCTAGCACTTCGGCCTCATGCTCCTCCTTACCAGCTTCAACTCCTTCGACGGTCTGGGTCAGGTCGTCGACCGATCCTTGGATCTTGGAGACGAATATCTCCACCTTTATCACCCGACGATCCAGATCCCCCATAACATCCCTCGAACTGGAACCAGCATGGTTCTTTCTTACCTTGGGCCCTTTAGCGGCAGCTCTTCCACGCTCCTCTTGATCCACCGCCAGCGCGATCAACACCTCAGGACGGGATTCAGCCATTGCGCCTAGGAATGAACTTCGCTCTGATACCACTTGTCACGGGCCGATCGATTCCTCGTTCCTTTACACCCGTGTGGCCTTAGGATTTCTCCCAAGCAGCCTTTCCACTCAAACTCACACAAAATCTAGAGAGAGAAACTGTAGAGAGAGAAGCTCTGGTTTTCTATTTCTTGTGTAGAATGAGATGTTTACAATGAGGGGGAGGAGCCCCTATTTATACAAGTACGGACTCATCGTATCCGTAGATCCATCCTTGATCTAACGGTGGAGATTAGATCTCCCCAACTACCATCTACTCACATTAATTACATTGAAGTAGCTCCCAACTACTTCCTACCCGTATTGAATACATAGGAGTAGCCCCTCAACTACTACCTACTTACATTGATTGCCTTAGCGTACAATGACCGTATCGCCCGCCCTAGGAATAATCTAGAAGACTCAAGAAAATCCTAGAATACGGAGACCACGGTTGAGGGTCGCTTGTACCAAGGTTCGGTCACGGCATCGCTCAAGAACCCTCTTGGATAGTGCAAGCCCTTGAGCCGTGACACTTGTCCCTTACAAGTGAGGGGAGAGAGAGAAAGAGACTGAGAAATGAGAGTGGCTATTGGAGCTTTAATCCCACATTGGATAGAAGAAGAAACTAGCAAGAGGCTTCCTCTTTAAATAGCAAGGAACGAGAAGAGGATGTAGCATTTTTTGGGTCACAAGTCTTCATTTGAGAGGCTTATCTATTTCATAAAAGGTTTTGTTCAAATTTATTTTATATTTATGCGTTTAATAAACAATGTAATAAGTTTTTAAATTTAATAGTAATTTTCAAAAAAAAAAATGTACATATTTACAAAATTCGGTCTCGACCAGTTCGGTTCCCTGGACCCTTTTTCTGGGAATCGAACCCAATTGGTCAATTTGCTTCGGTCCGGTCGATTTGGTTTGGTCCGGTCCAGTCTTGGGCAGTTCGGTTCCCTGGACCCTTTTTCTGGGAACCGAACCTCAATTTGGTTCGGTCCGGTCCAGTCTCGGGTTGGGCGGTCCAACATGCTTAGCCCTATTACTCTGTCTATCAAATAAACCAATGTGCAAAATGCCCATGCATAGCCCTATTACTCCATCTATCAAATAAACAAATGTGCAAAATGCTCTGATTGATATGATTTAAGAGTTAAAAGCAAGAGCACTGTAATTTTGTTCATTGTGGTTGTCATTGTAATTTTGTTCATTGTGGTTGTCATTAATATGTCAACACATTAAGTCTTTCTAACGATCTACATTCTACATTCCCATTCCTAACTTTGCACTGAATTGGATCAGCGACTTTCAATTTGTTTTTGGCCCTTTAGATTAGTCATTTGAAATAATGGGTGTTGGATATTTCAGTCAGGGAGATACCATAAGATCAAGAGAGTCAAGTCAAAAGTAGAAAATAAGTAAAATTTATATGAGATGAGATGTGGAGCATATAATAGGGATCGTAGAATTGGCCAAAATAAGTACAAGGATTCATGTCAATGACCACATAGCAATAAGTTCATTGTCTATCGTTTGTTGTTATTGTTGATGATTGCTTATTTGGATGTGAAATATACCAATTCTATACAGGAGAATTCGAAGAACGGCAATGCTATATTCAAAGTGATACCATGTCCTTAAGGTTCTTCGAATCTAGAAAGGAAGGAACATGATTACTATACTGAAAAACATAAAAATCACGAGACCCTAGAACCGATTGAGGAAATTTCATTTCCTATGGTATAAATATACATTATAATAAAGAGACTGTAGATTTTGAACTACTGCTTGTAGATATGAAGTACTCTCGTGCGGGAAGGAACGGTGCAAAACAACCTCATTTACCTCATCTAATGCCAGCATAATGGCACAACCACTTTGGAGGACTTTCATTTGGCTCGACTTATCAAAGTAGTCGTTGTTCTTTTTCCTTCCGGTGCTAAGGAATAAAGCAAACCAATCCGATAAAATACAGAAGCGCATTGCAATACTCCTGCCTTTCGCGCTTTGCTAATTCCTCGAGGAATCCCAGATCAGATTCAGAAAGGACTCCAGATCTCGCTGTGATCAAATCCGGTGAAGATTTTGAGCTCCCGAAGGAGAATGAAGAGAAAGAGGGGCTCTCCAGATGCAATGACAACGTCCGCTTGTGTTGATGATGGCAATTCGTTGTTGGGAGCCAATTTTGAGGTATTCTTGAGTTTTAGAGGTCCCGACATCCTCCTCAACTTTTACTGATTACCGCTATCACTCCTTGATTAGAGCTAGGATTCACATCTTTAGAGACGATGAAGAGATCTGAAAGGGCGAAAAGATTGGAGGCAAACTTCTATGTGCCATTGAATCCTCCAAAATATACTTGCCCATCTTCTCTAGGAACTACGCATCCAATAAGTGGTGCCTTTGCGAGCTTATGCATATGTTGGAGTGCTCAAGCAAAGCTAATGATAAAGTCATTGTGCCTATTTTCTATGATGTAAATCCCAATGATGTAAAGTTCCAAACTCGATTGTACCTCAACACTTTGGAGAAACATGAGAAGAAGTTTGGCCGCAACGAGGTTCGGCAATGGAAGGAAGTCTTGACCGTGGTCACAAGAATCAAGGGATGCGGCATGAAGGACAAAGGGTAAGAGTATGACTTTGGAATCTGCTTTGGTTCATTTTTTTCCCGAGCAATAAAAAGTGAGATTATAATAAGGAATAGAATTTTCTCCCTTTTTTTTTCTGTTTTAATTACTCCCACCAATCACAGTATATTGGATTATCTATTTTTTTTTCTGGTAATAATTATTTTATGTTCCCGGATCACTCATCCAAATAGAGTATAGATCTAATTTTTCATTAGTCGAGATTCCCGGATCACTAAAGAAGGTGAGCTTCCATTCGGTAAAATCCCGCCCATTAAAAATCCGATTAGTTTCGTGTCTACAACATTCCTCAACTCAAGACTTCATTTGCCATATGTTTCACTCTGAGACTCTTATGTCAATATGTCAGTCGGGGTGAAATCATCAACACTATTGTTGATTTGGTTTTGACCAAGCTGATGTTTAGAATGAGAAATCTACCGGATCATTTAGTTGGGATTCATGATCATGTTGAAGTTATCATAAACGAAGGTTCTCATGATGTTTGCTACTTGGTCATTCATGGAATGGGTAGTATTGGTAAGATGACTCTCGCAAGTGCTGTCTTTAATCAAATTTCCAATCAATTTCAAGGCTGTAGCTTCCTCTTGGACATTTGCAAATCTATGCAATGGGTTAGAATTTTCGACTTACAAAAACAATTGTTATTGGAAATTCTCCAAGGTAGATCTCTAGGGATTAACAATTATGTTGATGTAGGGAGTAACACAATCATAGAAAGGTTTCCTGATAAGAAAGTTCTCATTATTCTTGATGATGTGGATAAGAGGGACCAACTTTCTAAGCTGGCTAGAAAGAGTGATTAGTTTGGTCCATGAAGCATAATCATCATTACAACAAGGGACATCAACTTTTTGCCTATCGAAGAGGAGGACAAAGAGAATACTTTCCAAACACATTCTCAAGAGTTTAAAATCTATAAAATGATAGAAATAGATTCTTTCCATGCCCTTTGACTTTTTAGTAAATGTGCCTTCAAGATGGATTTCCCATTGCAAGACTTTGTTGATATCTCAAGGCAAATTACTTCCAAAACAAGTAGACTTGCTTTAGCTCTCGAGGTTATTGGTTCCTCACTTTATGATGAGAGCAACAAGTTTTGGAAAGACTCTTCTAAGAAGTTAGATTTGGTGCCCAACTAGGAAGTCCTCAATAATTTTAAGATAAGTTATGACATGTTAGAGCATCGTCAAAGAGAGATCTTTCTTGAAGTCGCATGTTTCTTCCTTGGAAAAGAAAGACTCCACCATACTATATGTGTAAAGCTTCCAACTATTTCCCAAAATGTGAACTACTTGTCCTTACTCATATGTCTTTAATAAAGAGAGTAGAAAATCATAGACTATGGATGCATGATCAACTTAAAGACCTCGGAAGAGAAATTGTTCAGTGCTTGGCGTTACTTTTCCAGGGAAGCATAGCAGGTTGTGGGAGCCCAAGATTGCCTTTGATGTGATTTGAATGAAAGAGATAAGCTATTGTCACCTTACTGTATTTTTTAGAAAAAAAAAAAACCGACCATGCATTTATCAAAGGTTGTGGAATTACTTTCTTGCATGTATATTTTGTTTAACTTTTCTTCTGGCAAAGACAAAAAGAAAAAGGTCTGTATAAGAATTCATGATGTTAATTTCATTACATATGATACTTAAAAAGTTTCAACGTGAAAATTATTAGTAGCAAGCACTTCGGGAATACATTTAAGTACAAAGGGTGTTAAAAAAATTATATGAAACCAGATCCATGTTGCGACTTCCTAGGGTATCAAAGCTTTTCAAGGCTGATTTTATTCAGTTTTTGCTAAGTTATAAATCATTAGCTAAGTTACTCTGGAATGGTCCCCTTACTTGAAATTTGGTATTAGACTTAGTGAGTAATTGTAATATGCAATCTTTTGTGTATGGTCCGGCAGAGCTTTCAAACATTATACGAGAGACTTTCTGAGTTGGTTGAATAACTTTACTATTATCAAAGCAATTACATTGATCCTTACTCTGTAGAATACACGAGTAAACCTAATAAAGAGACGCTTTGGAGTAGATTAGGCTTCCGCGCACTCCATACCGACCG
Source organism: Corymbia citriodora subsp. variegata (assembly GCA_014858505.1). Lineage (NCBI taxonomy): Eukaryota > Viridiplantae > Streptophyta > Magnoliopsida > Myrtales > Myrtaceae > Corymbia > Corymbia citriodora. The sequence continues at coordinate 7,106,404 of CM026411.1, forward strand.
GGATTTGATCCATAGAGTGGCAATGGGATTATAAACTCAAGAGACTTTTATGAATTCCGTCTAGCACTCAAATGATTGTTTAGAAAACTCTAAATCTATTGTGTTTTTACCAATTCACTTTTAAACTTTTCGTTTTGCCAATTGAGTCGTAAACATTTTAATGTTTTGTCGATTTAGTCCATTTAGCCAATTTTGGCCAAAAATCGCGAATGTGAATATCAGCCGTCTTACGTGGCGTAGCTGACGTGCACGTGAATAATTTTTAATAATATTTTAATATTTTATATTTCCTTTCATTTTTTTTTCCTAACCCTAGGCCAGTGGCCCTCGCTTGGTTTGAGTGAGGGTCATCTATTGGTGAGGGCCTCCGCGCCCTTGCCCAAACTAGGCAAGGGTCAACTAATGACCTCACTAGCCATAGGTTTTGAAAAAATTATTATAAAAAGTTATCCACGTCAGCATTGGCCAAGTCATGTAAAAGAACCAAAGTCTATGTTAGTAATTTCTAGCCAATATTAGCCGACTTTACTCAATTGACATAAAGTGAAATTGGTCAAGATTTAATTGGCAAAACTAAAAGGTTTAAGACTTAATTAGCAAAAGCGTAATAGGTTTAAGACTTTTTGGACAATTTTCCTCTATATGATAATAAAGTTCTTTGTCAACATCTTGCGATAGAAATCTGCTTCAATTTTAGTCTGAGGTGTGGGACTAGACTTGTTTGTCATGGTTTGGTCGATGGATCAAGTTCATGGGCTCAATGGCTTGCATAAATTAAGATCGGCGCTAGTTGGACTAGCTTCGGGCCGATCCTAGTAGGCAAAAATGCCTGGCACACAGCCGAGCATGGTGCTAGGCATGGCCTAAGCTAATTGTGTCACAAATCCATCTAGGGTCTAAGCTACTAGTTATTGTTATGACATCTCAAGCTTGTCACCATCCCGATTTATTTTATCTTTCTTATAGGCACATGAAGAAACATGAACTATTCATCCCTCAACAAAATACTGGAAGAACATGGGATAGAACATGGGATAGACATCATACAAAGTACACTATTATATTACATTGCTAGTTCTATGTACAAGTGAACTTTCTGATTTGGCTTATTTTACATGATAACAAAAGGCCAGGATATCTCTATCTCGCTATAGTTGCGGTTTCCACATTTGGGAACCCTTCCATTTTTACAGGAAGACCAAAATGTTCAGGTGGCAAACTAGCCTTGCCTACAAACTTAAAAAGAGTAAAGGAGTGAGTTTTGGGAACTCAATAAATAAAACTTCTATCTCTCGGCTAGTGAGATATCTCACTATCGAGAACTAGCCAGAACAACTCATGCAAACAATATCAATGACAGATCAATGGAAACTTCACATGCTACGCTTCGACTACATGCAAGATCATTAACTAAATGCTTTCAACTAAAGCATAAACTCATGCAAACAAAGAAATGCATAACCAACACTCATGTAGGTTCCATTTAACATCATCCTAGCTTGACTAGGCCCTCTTGGCTCGACCGAGGCTTCCAGCTTCATGTTGGGCTTATTGGCTTAACTAGGGCATTCCGTTAGTGTGGGGGCATCTAGGGGCTAGCTTACTCGAGCTCAAATCCAAGCATCCCGTTGGTGTGAAGGCATTGTCGTCACTTCAAGTGGCGATGGTTCTTATTTTTCCTTAAGTGATCAACTATAGTGCATCACACAAGTTGGTTTTTATCTTCTTTCTTTAGCTAATTCATACATAGCCCAAATGTATGCTCATTGATGAAGAAGTAATCGGCTTTGCTCCATCGACATATTCGACATCCGCACTAGCGATATTAACCTAAGCCAAGACAAACTTTGGGTATTACTTCTTCAATAGATCAAGGTTGGAGTTTTTGAATAAAACAGTTTATTTGAAATAAGTTCTCTCATATTTTTAGATAGAATGATTACTTTTCGAGATTTGTTGAGATATTGTAAAATACGATAAGTTATGATTAGATATAGTGAAATATTATGAGAATTTTTGTTAATTTTTAGAGATTTACTTTCCTAATATGTTAGTTGTACTTTTGGAAAAGAGCCTTGCGTAGATTTACTTTACTGATATGCTAGCTGTATTTTTGGAAAGAGCCTAGGTTAGATTTACTTTCCCGATATGCTAACTATATTTTTGGACATAGCCTCAAATATTATTTCTTCTATAAATAAAAGAAGCCTTTTAATTGTAAGACAAACGATTTGATGAAGGAAAATTTGTGAGATTTCCTTAGGTTGATTTGCAAGCTTGCGAACACCCAAGATCAATCAATTCATACAAATGGCGACAAACATTCTTAGAACGGGGAGTTCTTTGCTTAGAATGATATTATTGCTTTCAAATATCACTGTAATCATTCACAAGTGCTAATAGCTTCAAAATAAAGATAATTATGACTGAATTTTAAGGTTTAAAAGCTCGTGAACACACGAGATCAAGTAGTTATCCCAAACGGTGACAGGCTTTCTTAAAATGGGAAGTTATTCACTTAAATTGATCTTGTGGCTATCAATTATTGATATAATATTTCCCAAATAATATGACCAAGATGATAATAGGATGATTCGTAAGCTCCTGAATTCCCATGATCAAGCAATACCAAATGGCAACAAACATCTTTAGAATGGGAAGTTCTTCACTCAGAATGATCATATGGTGCTCAACCAATGGTCTAATCTTTCACAGGTATGAATAGGATGAAAATGAAGGTAACTACAAGTAAGTTAGGCAATTTACAAGCTCAAGAACTCCCAAGACCAGTCACCTAGATCAAATGGTGACAAACAACTCTTAGAATATGAACTCATTCACTTAGAACGACAAAATTGGTTCAATCATTGCTCTAATCTTTCCCAAGTGCTAATAGCCTCACAATGAAGATAATTATAGGTAAATTAGATCATTTGCAAGGCTGCGCACTGCCGAGATGGGGCAATTATCCCAAATGGCAACAAACACGAAGTTCTTCACTTAAACTGATCTTATGGTCTCAATCATTAGTCTAATCTTTCTCGAATACTAACAGGATAAAAGTAAAGGTAATTACAACTAAATAGGTTGATTTGCAAGCTTGCAAACACCCAAGATCAATCAATTCATCCAAATGGCGACATGCATCCTTAGAACGAGGAGTTCTTCACTTAGAATGATATTATTGCTTTCAAACATCACCATAATCATTCCCAAGTGCTAATAGCTTCAAAATAAAGATAATTATGAGTGAATTTTAAGGCTTACAAGCTCATGAGCACACAGGATCAAGTAGTTATCCCAAATGGTGATAGGCTTTCTTAAAATGGGAAGTTCTTCACTTAGATTGATCCTGTGGCTCTCAATTATTGATATAATATTTCCCAAACAAAAATATGACCAAGATGAAGGTAATAATAGGATGCTTTGCAAGCTCCTGAACTCCCATGATCAAGCAACACCAAATGGTAACAAACATCCTTAGAATGGGAAGTTCTTCACTTAGAATGATCTTGTGGTGCTCAACCAATGGTCTAATATTTCACAGGTACGAATAGGATGAAAATGAAGGTAATTACAAGTAAGTTAGGCAATTTACAAGCTCAAGAACTCCCAAGCCTAGGCAATTAGCTCAAATTTTGACAAACAACTATTATAATTGGTTCAATCATTGCTCTAATCTTTCCCAAGTGCTAATAGCTTCATAATGAAGATAATTATAGGTAAATTAGATCATTTGCAAACTTGTGCACCGCTAAAATGGGGCAATTATCCCAAATGGCAGCAAACACTTTTAAAAGGGGAAGTTCTTCACTTAAACTGATCTTATGGTCTCAATCATTAGTCTAATCTTTCCCAAGTACTAACAGGATAAAAGTAAAGGTAATTACAACTAAATAGGTTGATTTGCAAGCTTGCGAACACCCAAGATCAATCAATTCATCCAAATGGCGACATACATCCTTAGAACGAGGAGTTCTTCACTTAGAGAGACATTATTGCTTTCAAACATCACCATAATCATTCCCAAGTGCTAATAGCTTCAAAATAAAGATAATTAGGAGTGAATTTTAAGGCTTACAAGCTCATGAGCACACGGGATCAAGCAGTTATCCAAAATGGTGACAAGCTTTCTTAAAATGAGAAGTTCTTCACTTAGATTGATCCTATGGCTCTCAATTATTGATATAATATTTCCCAAACAAAAATATGACCAAGATGAAGGTAATAATAGGATGATTTGCAAGCTCCTGAACTCCCATGATCAAGCAACATCAAATGATAACAAACATCCTTAGAATGGAAAGTTCTTCACTCAGAATGATCTTGTGGTGCTCAACCAATGGTCTAATATTTCACAGGTACGAATAGGATGAAAATGAAGGTAATTACAAGTAAGTTAGGCAATTTACAAGCTCAAGAACTCCCAAGACTAGGCAATTAGCTCAAATTTTGACAAACAACTATTAGAATTGGTTCAATCATTGCTCTAATCTTTCCCAAGTGCTAATAGCTTCATAATGAAGATAATTATAGGTAAATTAGATCATTTGCAAACTTGTGCACCGCTAAGATGGGGCAATTATCCCAAATGGCAGCAAACACTTTTAAAAGGGGAAGTTTTTCACTTAAACTGATCTCATGGTCTTAATTATTAGTCTAATCTTTCCCGAGTACTAACAAGATAAAGGTAAAGGTAATGACAACTAAATAGGTTGATTTGTGAGCTTGTGAACACACAAGATCAATCAATTCATCCAAATGGCGACAAACATCCTTAGAACGGGGAGTTCTTCGCTTAGAATGATATTATTGCTTTCAAACATCACTATAATCATTTCCAAGTGCTAATAGCTTCAAAATAAAGATAATTATGAGTGAATTTTAAGGTTTACAAACTTGTGAACACATGAGATCGAGCAATTATCCCAAACGGTGATAGGCTTTCTTAAAATGTGAAGTTTTTCACTTAGATTGATCCTGTGGCTCCCAATTATTGATATAATATTTCCCAAACAAAAATATGACCAAGATGAAGGTAATAATAGGATGATTCACAAGCTCCTGAACTCCCATGATCAAGCAATACCTAATGGCAACAAATATCCTCAAAATGGGAAGTTCTTCACTTAGAATGATCCTGTGGCGCTCAACTAATGGTCTAATCTTTCACAGGTACGAATAGGATGAAAATGAAGGTAAGTACAAGTAAGTTAGGCAATTTATAAGCTCAAGAACTCCCAAGACTAGACAATTAGCTCAAATGGTGACAAACAACTCTTAGAATAGGAAATTATTCACTTAGAACGATGATATTGGTTCAATCATTGCTCTAATCTTTCCCGAGTGCTAATAGCTTCACAATGAAGATAATTATAGGTAAATTAGATCATTTGCAAGCTTATGCACTGCCCAGATGGGACAATTATCCCAAATGGCAACAAACGCTCTTAAAATGGGAAGTTCTTCACTTAAACTGATCTTATGGTCTCAATCATTAGTCTAATCTTTCCCAAGTACTAACAAGATAAAAGTAAAGGTAATTACAACTAAATAGGTTGATTTGCAAGCTCGCGAACACCCAAGATTGATCAATTCATCCCAATGGCGACACACATCCTTAGAACGGGGAGTTCTTCACTTAAAATGATATTATTGCTTTCAAATAGCACTGTAATAATTCCCAAGTGCTAATAGAAGATAATTATGAGTGAATTTTGTGGTTTAGAAGTTCATGAACACATGAAATCAAGTAGTTATCCCAAACGGTGACTGGCTTTCTTAAAATAGGAAGTTATTCACTTAGATTGATCCTATGGCTCTCAATTATTGATATAATATTTCCCAAACAAAAATATGATCAAGATAAAGGTAATAATAGGATGATTCACAAGCTCCCAAACTCCCATGATCAAGCCATACCAAATGGCAACAAACATATTTAGAATGGGAAGTTCTTCACTCAAAATGATCCTGTGGGGCTCAACCAATGGTCTAATGTTTCACAGGTACTAATAGGATTAAAATGAGGGTAACTACAAGTAAGTTAGACAATTTACAATCTCAAGAACTCCCAAGACCAGGCAACTTGCTCAAATGGTGACAAACAACTCTTAGAATAGGAAATTATTCACTTCTAACAATGATATTGGTTCAATCATTGCTCTAATCCCAAGTGCTAATTGCTTCACAATGAAGATAATTATATGTAAATTAGATCATTTGCAAGCTTGTGCACTGCCAAGATGGGGCAATTATCCCAAATGGTAACAAACACTCTTAAAAGGGGAAGTTCTTTACTTAAACTGATCTTATGGTCTCAATCATTAGTCTAATCTTTCCCGAGTACTAATAGGATAAAAGTAAAGGTAATTACAACTAAATAAGTTGATTTGCAAGCTTGTGAACAACCAAGATAGATCAATTCATCCAAATGGCAACAAACATCCTTAGAACGGGGAGTTTTTCGCTTAGAATGATATTATTGCTTTCAAACATCACTATAATCATTCCCAAGCTAATAGCTTCAAAATAAAGATAATTATGAGTGAATTTTAAGGTTTACAAGCTCGTGAACACACGGGATCAAGCAATTATCCCAAACGATGGCATGCTTTCTTAAAATGGGAAGTTATTCACTTATATTGATCCTATGGCTTTCAATTATTGATATAATATTTCCCAAACAAAAATATGACCAAGACGAAGGTAATAATAGGATGATTCGCAAGCTCCTGAACTCCCATGAACAAGCAATACCAAATGGCAACAAACATCCTTACTATGGAATGATTATAAGTCGATTCATAGATAGAATATAATGGAATAACGGATGATTTCATTTACTATTATTGGCGCTGCGAACGACCATAAGTCAATTTCAAGTAATGAAGTACTTTGAAATAAAAATCAACCATTCGCAATTTCATGATAATCAAAGTCGTCTAGGTGTCGAGAAAACTTGAATGTTGAGGCTAAGTCAATCACGAGTTAATACCGCATAATTCCTTGATGCCACTCGTTAGTTTGATACACACTAAAATTGCGTTCGATTGAAGTTGGTTATGAATGGTAATCCAATTTTGGATATCGGACTTTCAAAGACGTTAAGGATGAATCATTGGACGATGCCTCTATAATCCTTGAGAAAATTGATAAGCTTGAAATTGATGGAAAAAGGATTAATGGGCCAAAGAGTTGAGCTCATAAGGAAGTGGGCCGAGCAAGGCCAAGGTGGGCCTCACGCTCGAAGGTGGACGGCCACCGAGGTGGGCCCAAGTCATCCAAGTGGGCCCATTTAGCTCGTTTGGCCCACTTATCCTCTTTCTAGCCCATTGTCCATTTTGAGCCAAATTCGTGCCCAGCGAATTGCAGAGCCCAATCCCTATTCATTTTTAGCCCGTTTCCTAGGCTTGCTACTTATTTTCAACCCAAGGACAATTTGGTAATTGAGCCTAAGGTGAAAAGACCAAAATGCCCTTTTTGGCATTAATGGATGAAAAACAAAAGATGGTTTTGTGCATGGGAGATGGCATGAGTTGATGGGCATTGAAGTGAGAAGATCGATCTTCTCTCTCTCTACTCTTTCTTCCCTTGGCCAACCCCTCTCTTCTTCCTTCTTCTTCTTCCTTTTCTTTCTTTCCTCCATTTTTTCCTTGTTTGTTCAACTCCCTTGCCACCTGAACCACCTACAACAGCGACCAAGGAGCCCCATCTGTACCCCTTGTTGTTGCCACTCACCGATCTAAGTTGCTGAACCACCTGTTAATATGTTAGACCGCCGGCTGCCTTTGTTAGCCTCTCTCTTTCTTTGCTACAATCGTTAGAAACGCTTAGCCACCGCTATTTCTACCTCATCGCTGCCTAAACTAGCCACCACCGCCTCACCCTCAGCCACTTGGAGTTACTGAACCCTAGCTAGCAACTCGCTAAATCGCCGATCGGCCTAGCTAGCCACCAATATCCTTATTTCTCCTTCGGTTTCCACAAAGTAGGGGAGTGCAGCATTTGCAGCTGTTGTTTCCGTCCTTGAGCCACCTTGTGATGTGGGGGCAACAAAACATAAATCTTCCAATGATCTTATGCCCAACCCAACTCAAGCTTCACCAACCCATCAAGCCAATTTGTCAATCATGGAAGCACATGAAAAATTCGTCCTCAACATGGTCCAATGGATTCAGGGCACATAAGAAAGCTTTTGCCTATGATTTATGGCTTAAATACAAGGCTGAAGTAGCAATGGATGTGTTCTCTTTGTATGGTGTGTTATGTTTGTCTTCTTGTGTCTTAATTCCTTTAGTGTGTTATGTCTTCTTGAGTCTTTAATGCAAGACTAGAATGTCAAAGGGTTTTTATTGCAAGTTTGAAAGAATAGGAGCTAGTCTACATTAATAGGCTGAAGAGTATGAGTAGAGAGTACTCAATTTATCTTCTTACATTAGAGGGTCTTTAATGCAAGGTTATAATTTCAGAGTCTTTATTGTAAGTTTGAAAAAAATGGGAACCTAGTCTTCATTCCTAGGCTAAGATGTAAGAAGTAGAGTATGCTGCATTTATTGTAAGAGTCTTAGTACAATGTCCTAGTATGGTTATAAATAGAGATATAATTCGTATGGAGGACACACCTGATATGCAATACATGATATTTCCTCTTGAAGTGAGTCATTTCCTTCAAATTTCGGTTCTTTATCCATTTCTATGGTGGTGAGCGTTAAGTTCTTTATCCTTGGCTGGTGGATTGTTCCTTTAGGCCTTGGTGGTGAGCTACATCTATCCTAGCTTCGTTTTCATCCATAATACACTCCATTTTGCCTCCATTCCACATTCTAGCAAGTTCCCATACTCATAAAAATCACCAGCACATTTCATCTTCCATCTATCCAAATACAAGTTTATCCATTCACTCTTTCATAAAGCGCTACCCAAGGAACGAATTTCTCACCTCTTTGTTCCCGTCATGCATCACCTTGCATTGACATTTCCGAGGTCCCCGAGCATTACCCTCGCCGCCGCCGTTGCGCTAGTGTCTCCGGTTTACTTAACAAGTGAGTTTACATCCTAATCCCTCGATTAGTTCGTTAAACTTACTTAAGGATATATTATTTTATAGGTAATCTTAGTTAGGGGATTTGTTTGGATTAACTATAATTAGTATGGATGGTTAAAAAATTAACATGGTTGAGTTAGTCAAAAAGTTAGACTATGGTTAGTTAATTAACCAAGGTTAGACTAATTAACTAAGACTGACTTGTGGTAAAGTTAATTAACCAAAGTTGGGTTAGCTAACTATGGTTGACTTAGAGTTGGGTCAATTAACTAGGATTGAGTTAATTAACTATTGTAGAAGTATGGTTAGTTTAGTTAACTATGTTTGACTTAGAGTTGGGTTAATTAACTAGGATTGGGTTAATTAACTATGGTAGAAGTATGGTTAGTTTAGTTAACTATGGTTGACTTTAATTAATTTGCTAATCTTGCTTAGTGCTAATTAATGGTTAATTAGGATAATCGAGAATTAGTTGGATAATCCTGATTGGTGTTATTTTATTATAAAGAATTAGTTTTATTATTATTATTAAATTCGTTTATTATTATTAATTATTTTAATAATTAATTAATTGAATTTAATTATGAACAATATTGATTACTTATAATTAAATTGTGGGACTAATTTGACAAGTCTATACATGTTGAGACATATTGAAATTGTTGCTTGAATCAATGATCCATTGGTCGTATGATTGACGTTATTAAGTGTTTGATTGCTCTAATAGATAATAATGTCACGTAGATATTATGCCTTGATGTTTGTGTACAATTGCATGGATATATAAAAGGAAACGCCCGAGGTATCGGGTGTATATGTTAAGTTTTGCAATGAAAATGAGAATAACATGTTTGAATGATAAAGTATGTAAAGTTGGACGGGTTTTGAAATAATATGTGATAAAGTGCAATTAATTTCCTACGAACTTTTACATGAAAAATGTGTAGTAGACTATTACGTTGAGCATGTACCACGTTTGCATTGGTTAATGCATGGAATTGCGTTATTGTGGCATGCTCTTATGGTCACATAATTAACTTGTCACCCTGACAAGAGTTCGGGGGACGAAGTCTGACTTGTCAAGAATCCTAGCAGGAATTTGGATGTAGGTCATGGTAGAGGCCGGACCCATGCTTCTTGGGGAATACCATTTGGGCGGGAGTTTTAGATGTAGCCATGCCCAATGGGGTGGGACAGTGCTTGGCTAAGCAAGAAGATACCAGTGAGAGTTCGGCTGTACACATTAGTGGGAGTTCAGTTGTGGCTCCTTGAGGGCATTAATAATCGGAACACGCATGATTGCTGAGTGCATAGGAAACATGTTGCTTGTGGTTCTAATTATGCTTGTATTGGTTGCATTGATTATGACATGCCTGAATTAGTACTATGCAGGGTATAGTAATGACAAAGTAAGATCGCCTACGATACAATTCGATTGTGATTGATTAATGTAGTGCTAAGAGTGCATGATGCATTAATTATGGTATGCATGTGTACTTACTGTGCAGGGTATGGGATGACCGGGTAAAGTTGCCTACGAGTCGGTTGCTTGTCGATTGTTATTATAGGGTTATCGAGTAGACCGAGATGTTGGCTAAGACAAACGAGAGTTGTTTTGTTGTTGATCTACCTGAGTGAATTGACTATGCGATAGATATCGTAAGGCGAGTTGATGTCCTAATCGAGGCTTAAAGTGATAACTCACTGAGATTATATTTCATTTGTCATTGTTAAACAATTTCAAGTCCCTAGGATGGCGCACCACCCTGGTGCGATTCGGGGTTCACAAGGATTGGGAAACCATCATCACAACCCATTGATTTCCTAGGCGGGTGCACTTGTATGAGAAGTACATGTCCACCACTTGGGTGGATAAGGGACCGGGGATGTGGGTTCCCATAGGTTCTTGGTGTGGCTCATCAGGGAGGGTGAGCTTCTACTCGGCCCTCTGCATGGTTTTGATGGTTTGCTTGGTAGGGGACCTAAGGATGTGGAATGAGATCCTATGGAGATAGACCCTCTTAATGGGATAGTGGTGGATCCCGATCTTGCCCCGCTAGCAACTAACTAGTACCCTTACTATGGCCCGACAGAGCCCAACTCTGAGGAGTCTTTGTACTTTGGTAGTCCTTGAAAGACGTATTAGGCCCAAGTTTTTGAGGGAGTAGATTAACCCAACCCTAGCCTTTTTTTGTAGGCTCAGAAAGAAACTCGCCTACTGACGAGCTTGTAATTAAAAGTGTTCCTTTAGGGGTTGAAAATTTAGGATATTACAATTGTACAGCTAAATCACATATCGAGAGGTTATTCCTTAGGCCATTACACCAAGTTCCATGGGATTAACCAAAGTCTTGTTTCCTGTTGGTAAAGCTTACATGTACATCATTGACAAATTAATCTAAAATTAACTAATTAGTGTTTGGACTTATGTTCACATGAATAAATATTGTGAACAATCATCATCATCTCTTGTTCCGATTAAGAAAAAAATAATCATCTCTGGTTAGAGAAATTGCATGTTACCCCCTCATATTTGTAAAGTTGTCTTGCTCAATCTCATAAAATTATTATTTGTCCCAATTCCGCGCGAAATTCGAGTTCCAATGTCTGCATGACGAAATCTTCAAGCACCTTAAGTCACACTCGGCAAAAGACTTAAAGAGTCAGCATTTCGTTTTGCTAATTGATGATATTCAAAAATCGTACGCTAGATTTCCAATAGTTAGATGAATAATAGAAGATTCTAAGTCAAATTGAAACCTTTGTCGGACGGAAAAGAACCGTGCTTGCTATTACAGAAGGTGAGCATTAGTGCATATAATGTCAGATGCTTTGGATTCTGTCTAGTTAGAAGCTAGATTTGGGAATTTTTGCAAAATCGAAAAAAAAAAAGTTATTAATAACGAGTTTAACAGGCACGGACAAGACATTATTTCGGCCACAGAGCAACAAAAATCATTGTGCATCTCTTACTACTAATGTCTAATCTCTTCATACAAGTTGTTGATTCCTCTTTGTTGCCTGGAATTCTGCATGTAGATAGTGGAACTTCATTTTAGCAGAAGTTACAATACTGACCTGGTAGCTTCTGAGGAGCACTCCTAGTATTATTTTCATTGGCTACATGCGAATGCTTTATCTGATTTGAAACACAGGAAGACAAAACAGTAATCACGTTGGGTCCAATTATCGGCCATCGAGCTCGGTTATTGATACCTCATTCGTAGAAGCTCCTACAATTGCTTGAAGTTCGAGAATGTTGCCATTTCCGTTCAAAATGAATGCAGGCTTATTAGGAGAGGCAAGAGCTGCCTCGTTACCCAACATTAAGACAATGTCCGTCATGGTTGGCCGGTCTACCGCACGTTCTTGTACACACAATAGGCCGATTTGGATGCTTCTCAAAACCTGATGAGAGTTGTAGGGTTGGGCCATCAATGAATCAATTATGTCTGATGATTTGCCTTCTTTCCATAAGTTCCAAACCTACAAATGTTGAAGGTATCAACATCTTCCAAAGATTAAGCAACGAGATTTGTTTACAAGAAGTAGTCGAAGGTAAATTGAGTGAAGGAATTGTTCATTCTATGTCCTTACATGTGCAATTAGGTTTGGAGATGCACTGTCATTATAGAAATCAACATTCCTCTTGCCACTGACTATTTCCAGTAATATGACACCAAAGCTGAAAACGTCGGACTTGATCGAGTATAGCCCTTGCATTGCATATTCAGGAGACATGTATCCACTAAACAAAATTGGACAACATGAATATCTTAGTACATCTAATTAGTTAGTATCTCTCCCCGTATTGAGTGCTTGAATGACTTGGTTAGATAGTATAGAACAACTTACTATGTTCCGACCACCCTATTGGTATTTGCTTGGATCTGGTCTTCTCCAAACATTTTAGCCATCCCAAAATCTGAAATTTTCGGATTCATTGCAGCATCAAGGAGGACATTGCTCACTTTGAGATCTCGATGTATGATTTTAAGTCTTGAATCTTGGTGAAGATATAAAACTCCTCGGGCAATTCCAAGAATAATTTTGAAACGCTGGTGCCAATCAAGGGTTGTCCTTTTTGCTTCATCTGTGAACCAAAGCCGGAAAGAAGAATTCACCGACCGTTGTCATAAAATCGATAACAATAGCGAGGCATTTCAGCAATTAGATTATCATGAAGAGAAAAAAGAAGGTAAGGCCATACTGAAAATGAAGCAATCCAAACTTTTGTTAGGCAAGTACTCATAGACTAGCATCCTCTCGTCTTGACTAATGCAACAGCCCAACAGCCTCACGAGATTCCTGTGTTGGAGTTTGGCTATGAGCATGACTTCGTTCTTGAATTCTTGACTCCCTTGTCCTGAACTCTTCGATAACCTCTTCACAGCTACTTCCTGTCCACTGGCCAACCGTCCCTGAAATATCGTCTCGCCTTAAGACATATCCATGAAAACTACTTTGTTACCTTGCTTCTCAGTTCAAGCTTTCTTAAGGAAACCCAATTGTTAACCTCATACATCAAACATCGTGGACAATTGAGACTAAAGCAGAAAGGGAGACCAAAGGATTTTAGTGTTTACATGGTATAGTACCTTGTAGACTGGACCGAATCCTCCTTGTCCAAGCTTGTTCATTGAGGCGTAATTGTCTGTGGCAGTTTTAATTGTGATGATATCTAAGTGAGGTAATTCTTGATCTTTTGTTGTTCCATTTAGTTCCATTCCAACCTCAGAGCCTATCACACAAAAGAACTACGAATTAGTGTGAGTCAATACTATTTGTCATTTGTCCTGACAAGCATCTTCAGCTTCATAAGAGCCAAATCCTCAAGTCACTAAAAGCGCCAGAACTTCAGTGTGATACATTTATATATCTGGTTTTAAATGCAGCAAAAGAATGGACTGTGTAGTGTAGACAGTCCAAGAAACATGCAGATAACTCTTACCTTTTCTAGTCTTTTTCACAAGCACAACAGACACCGCAAGAGAGATTATTGCTGCAGCAGAAACTAACCCTATTAAGGTTGCCAACCCCTTTTTCTTTGAAAGAAATCCCTTCTTCTGAAACTCAGCTGAGAGGAGAAACTTTTAGTTGACCTATCATATAAGACTGACTGTATAACTGCAATCACAACATAATAGTGACAAAAATTTAAGCAAATTAGAATCTCGTACTGATTTTCCTTTTTTTAGGATTACCTAATACAAGTGCATCCACGCGCACGTATAAATCTCGTCCTCCATCTAAGATCTCTCTTGTATCCATCAAGTCTCCATACCACATCAAGCATCCACTTCCTCCTCTTGTAAAATCTGCATCTGCATAGGCCGTGCATGAACAATTCCTCAAGCATTCATTTTTGCACTCCCTCAAAGTCTTGTTCATGTCAAAAGATGCCACTGAAGTGTCTGGCAATTTTACGTCAGCTACTTTTATGAACCCTTCACCTTTCTGACAGAGCGATTCTTGATTCTTCCTTATGCACCAATCTGCACTGTCTCTCATGTTCCAATTGTTCGGGGACTTAGGGGTAAAGCCTGGTAGGCACTTGCACTCAATTTGGTCCATGCTATTGGAATGACAGTTTCCATTGGCACCACAATGGCCATAGTAGTCACACTGGTCGTCTGGTTTGGTGAAAAAATTGACCCACTCGCTCTTATCTTCAACCCACCTGAACAGTTGCATGCTCCCGGACTCTTGAACCACTCCCCTCACAAAGATTGACGACCTAAAAACATTTGATGCCAGAACGACCTCATGGGCATCAATTATGAAGCTAAAGTTGAACCATGAGATCCCATTCAATCTGACTCCAATCCAGGGGCTCGGTTGCCACCTCGGAAACTGATTTTTGTACAAGGTTAAGTGCGGGAAACCACTGGAGTTGATCATGTAACAAGTTGTTCCTGTTCCGGGGTCATCCTGAGACTTCCAAGATGTAAGGATTCGATTTAGGCCACTGGTGCGGTTGACCCCGAGTTTCATGGAGGGGAGCATAGTATCAGTCGGATGGTCAAAACTCTGCCAAAGGATTGAACTTTTCTTGCTATCCTGAAAAAGAACAAGATTACCTGAATCCAAAAGTTGAGCTACGCAGTCACTCACCACTGACGATAACGAAAGATTGCTGCCCCAAACAGAGATGCTTCTGTTCGTGTTGTAGAGTACAAGATTCCCCAGATTGTCGATCCTTAGACATCCTGAAGTATCTTTGACAGGGTTGTCCCGGTTGGCAACCCACACAACCGTTTTCTCAGGAATTTTATTGTACCATAATCCTAAGTACCTATGGCTAGAATTGCCAGGGCTAAAGAAGCCAAGAGCAAAATCTCCACCATTGGAGATCAACACATCGCCATCTTTGATGGAGCTCTCTCTTGTTATCAGGTCGGTGGACATGCACACCTGGTAAAGAACTGATGATATAATTAAGTTGAGAAGATTGCTAGGCCAATTCATGAGTATGAAAAAGAAGACAATAGCATGAATCAAAATGCTGTACTAGATGGGGATTTTGCTATTTCTTGCCCTTTCTTCTAATGGGTGTTCACTTTTGTGTGAAATGCAAATTGGGAAGACGAAACTATTTGATACATCGAAGTATCGACCTTCTGCTGTATTTGCTCTCTCCAGTCAATCTTGCTTCCCTTCTTTGGCTCCCTTTGACCCGCCGCCGGGGAGGAAATTGTCAAGTTCATGGGAGAAGAGTGACAAACGTAAGCGTAATTTTTGTGGCAGTAATCGTTTTCAGACAAGCTTGAAAATGGCAGAAAGAATTATTCATACCGAAATTGATTTGACCAAACGGGCAATGTCATCCACAGCATGTATAGCGGAAAACCAAGTGAAAATTTGGGATTAAATTAGCAAGATTCGAAATTTCAAAACTGAATTGACAATATATAGTAACTTTAGGACAGATCGGACTGATTAATCAATATGCAGGACTTTTCCCAGAATAAGACAAATTCTACTCCTTGAATGTGACTCTGACCACTGAGGACTTGGTCCTATGCAGGACGATTGTCGTTGTCGTGCTTGACTCGCCATTATCTCTTGAACTAGCTAGCGAGCATGGACCGGGGACTTTTGCCTTCCTGAATTGACCATTGAGATAGCCATGGAGATTTCTGGAGGCTGCTGAAGAGATTGAACTTGGGGTTATGAAGAGTCAAAATAAGATGATGGACCTTAGAAAAGTTTGCTGTCGAGCTCAAGTATCGTCCTGGACACTAACCAATCAGCCATATTCAATGTCCGAATTTTTCAACCAAAAAAATAAAAAAAAAGTCTGAATTTCGGTCGCTGTAATCGCCGAGTATTTATTATATTTATTTAATTTTCAAACTATTAGTTTGATAGAATGGATGAAATTCGTATGCATTTTCTAGATTGGAAGACGACTATGCATATGTGAAAAGATCAAGCAATGAATTGAAACGTGTCACATACTTTAGAGGAAAAATTATTTAAGAAGTCATAAACTTATTATACAATAGACAATATAGTTATAAACCTTTTGATAATATTTCAATAGTTATTTCCATCAATTTTAACTGGAAATTACTGATATGATTTTTTAGTCTTCGTCGACTGTCTTATGCTAGGTGTGGATGATCTACGCAATTCTTTAAAATTTTCAGAACTTTTTCTCTTTTTTGTTTTTTTTTCTATACTGTTCTTCTTCAACCATAAGCCCAAATCTGGCTGGCCAGGACGTACCCTCGCTCAGGTAACTACACTTCAACGCCTTCTTCCTCATAAAGCACCTCATCTCCTCACCTACTCCGCGACCCTTGTCTCGATCATCTCTTTCGTAAATCGTCCTCTTTGGCGAGCTTCAATGTTGTATCCTTGTCTTGATTTATGTACTCTCTCGTTTTCCTTTCTTTTTACCTTTTTGGAAGCAAAAATGGCCATGAAATAAAATAAAACTTCTTAAAATAGCAATAATGGGATGAATTGTCCTCTAAATATTACTTCTTAAAAGTTTTGACTCGAAAGGAAATAAAAATTGAAGTCAAACAGAATTTCTCCTTATGAAAATAGAATTCTATCAGTTGACTGTTCAAAATAGAAAATTCAAATCAAAATAAAATTCGCACCATCTATAAAAACGAGTGAGAATGGAACACCCAAATTGACAAAAGGGGGGAAAAGCCAAAGATATTCCAATCAAACAATTAATCGGGCTTGGACTTCTCGTTCAGTTGTAAATGAGAATGTGCCAATGGAGCCCTATTCATGTATGAGTGCAACGTACATGCTAGATTAAATCTCGATCATCCAATCTAAATGGTCCTATGTGGTTCCACGTAGATCCCTTAGATTTGACAATCGGGATTTGGTTTAGTACATGTTATATGCACACCAGATAACTTCTCCTACTTGATACATAAAATAGTTTGTGCTCTTGGCTCAATACTCGATGTGTATTTAGCTATATCCTTGGGTTTAGAACTTTCAAAATACTATATTAGAAAAAGAGCACAAGCCCATTAGTCCATTTCGAAACGCTGATGATGCCAAACAAAGGCCTTGGCTACTAGAAAAGATTCATGAAAACTCCCTTTGCTTTCTCTTCGTGATGAGATAACCAACCTCACCTCAAGTGGGGTAGATCCCAAACCAATTATCTGTTGCCCTCACATAAAAGTTTTTATCGAGATAAGCGCAATAATAAGGGTAAATTGCTTAAATATGTACACAAATGTATTCGTATTTTGTTGATATATCAAAATCAAATCGGTATCGTACACCTAAACAACACATGAGGGGCCATTAAACCAAGTTCCAAGGGATTTACCAAAGTTTTAGTAAGCTAAAATTAACTAATTGGCATTTGGACTTATGTTCACATGACTCGATAACATTTGGAAAAATTAATTTTTGTGAACAATCATCATCATATCTCGTAAAATAGAAAGATAATCATCTCTTGTTAGAGATATTAAACGTTACCCCCTTTTATTTGAAGAGTTGTCTTTCTAAACCCCATAAAAATTATTATTTGTCCCAGTTTCGCCCAGAGCCTGAGTTCCAATGTTTGTATAACAAAATCTTCAAGCACCTTGAGGCGCACGAGGCAAAGTAATAAAAGAGTCAGCATGTCGTTTCCCTAATTGATGACGGTCAAAAGTCGTTCGGTAGATCTCCAATAACTTCATATTAGATGAATAAAACAAGATTCTAAGTCAGATTGAAACTCTGTGTCAGAGGGAAAAGAACTGTGCTTGCTGTTTTACTATACAGAAGGAGAGTGCTAATGCATGTAATGCCACGTGCTTCGGAATCTGTCTAGTCAGAAGCTAGATTTGGGACATTTCGCACGATCAAGATAAAAATTAGTTATTGACAACATGTTTAACCAGGCATAGAAAGTTCGTTATTTCAGGCACAGAGCAACAGAAAATCGTCCTGCATCTCCTATTACTAGCGTCTAATCTCTTGATACAAGTTGTTGATCCCTCTTGTTGCCTGGAATTCTGCATTCAGATGGTTGAACTCCATTTTATCAAAAGGTACAATACTGAACTAGTAGCGTCTGAGGAGGACTCGTAGTTTATTTTCTTTGGCTACATGGGAATGCTTTATCTCATTAGAAACATAGGAAGCTAAAATAATCGTCACATTAACTCCAATTATCGACCGTTGAGCTCGGTCATGGTTACCTCATTCACAGAAGCTCCTGCAACCGGTGGAAGGTCCGAAATATTGCTACTTCCATTCAAAATGAATGCAGGCTTATTTGGAGAGGCAAGAGCTACATCGTTACCCAACATTAAGACAATGTCCATCATGGTTGGCCGGTCTGCTGCACATTCTTGTACGCACAATAGCCCGATTTGGATGCTTCTCGAAACCTGACGAGAGTTGTAGGGTTGGGCCATGAATGAATCAATTATGTCCAAGGATTTTACTTCTTTCCATAAGTTCCAAACCTACAACAGTTGAAGATAACAACTTATAGACATTAAGCAATGAAATGTGATTTCAAAAAGCAATTGAAAGTAAACCAGGGTGATGGAATTTTTCATTCTATGTCCTTACATGTGCTATTAGACTCAGAGATGTACTATCATTGTCGAAATCAATGTTTCTCCTGCCACAGACTATTTCCAGTAATATGACACCAAAGCTGAAAACATCGAATTTGATTGAGTATAGTCCTTGCATTGTGTATTCAGGAGACATGTGACCACTACACAAAATCGAACAACATTAATATCTCAAAACATATAGTCAATTTGTATCTTTTCCCTTAGTGCATTGATTGACTTGATTAGATAGTATAAAATAACTTACTATGTTCCAACGACTTTATTTGTATTTGCTTGGATCTGGTCTTCTCCAAACATCTTAGCATCCCAAAATCTGAAATTTTCGGATTCCTTGCAGCATTGAGGAGGACATTGCTCGTTTTAAGATCTCGATGTATAATTTTAAGTCTTGAATCTTGGTGAAGATATAGAACTCCTCGGGCAATTCCAAGAATAATTTTGAAACGTTGGTTCCAATCAAGGGTTGTCCTTTTTGCTTCATCTATGACCCAAAGTTGGAAGAAAAGAATTTGTTGCTCGTTATATTATGAAATTGATGCTAATGGTGAGGCGTTTCCGTGATTAGATTTACATGGAAAGGAAAAAGAAGTTGAGACCATACTGAAAATAAAGCAGTCCAAACTTTTGTTATGCAAGTACTCATAGATTAACATCCTCTTGTCTTGATTGATGCAACGGCCCAAAAGCCTCACGAGATTCCTATGTTGGAGTTTGGCTATAAGCATGACTTCGTTCTTGAATTCTTGACTCCCTTGTCTTGAACTCTTCGATAACCTCTTCACAGCTACTTCTTGTCCACTGGCTAACCGTCCCTGAAAAGTCATCTCGCCTTAAGACATATCCATGAAAACTACTTTGTTCCCTTGTTTCTGAGTTCAGGCTTTCTTAAGGAAACCCAATCGTCGACCTCATACACCAAACATCTTGGACAACTAAGACAAAAAGCAGAAAGGGAGATAAAACGATTTTAGTGTTAGGACATGGTCTAGTACCTTATAGACTGGATCGAATCCTCCTTGTCCGAGCTTGTTTGTTGAGGCAAAATTGTCTATGGTAGCTTTAATCATGGTGATATCTAAGAGAGGTAATTCGTGATCTTTTTTTGTTACATCTATCTCCTTTCCAACCTTAGAGCCTATCACACAAAAGAACTACAAATCAGTATGAGTCCGCACTAATCATCATTTGCCGTGACAAGCATCTGTGGCTTCCTCCAGAACTTTATTGCGATACATGTACATATCTGGTTTTAAAAGCAGCAAAAGAAGGGACTGTGTAGTGTGGACAGTTCAAGAAACATGCAGATAATTCTTACCTCTTCTTGTCTTTTTCACGAGCACAATAGACATCGAAAGAGAGATTATTGCTGCAGCAGAAACTAACCCTATAAAGGTTGCCAACTCCTTTTTCCTCAAAAGAAATCTTTTCTTTTGAAACTCAGTCGAGAGGATAAACTTTTAGTCGGTCTATCAAATAAGACTAACTGTGCAACTGCAATCACATTGGTTCAATCATTGCTCTAATCTTTCCCAAGTGCTAAAAGCTTCACAATGAAGATAATTATAGGTAAATTAGATCATTTGCAAGCTTCTGCACTGCCAAGATGGGGCAATTACCCCAAATGGCAACAAACACTCTTAAAAGGGGAAGTTCTTCACTTAAACTAATCTTACGGTCTCAATCATTAGTCTAATCTTTCTCGAGTACTAGCAGAATAAAAGTAAAGGTAATGACAACTAAATAGGTTGATTTGCAAGCTCGCGAACACTCAAGATTAATCAATTCATCCAAATGGCGACAAACATCCTTAGAATGGGGAGTTCTTCGCTTAGAATGACATTATTGCTTTCAAACATCACTGTAATCATTCCCAAGTACTAATAGCTTCAAAAAAAAAATAATTATGAGTGAATTTTAAGGTTTACAAGCTCATGAACATACGAGATCAAGCAATTATCCCAAATGGTGACAGGCTTTCTTAAAATTGGAAGTTCTTCACTTAGATTGATCATGTGGCTCTCAATTATCGATATAATATTTCCCAAACAAAAACATGACCAAGATGAAGGTAATAATAGGATGATTTGCAAGCTCCTGGACTCCCCATGGTCAAGCAATACCAAATGGCAATAGAAATCCTTAGAATGGGAAGTTCTTCACTCAGAATGATCATGTGGTGCTCAACCAATGGTCAAAGGTACTAATAGGATGAAAATGAAGGTAACTACCAATAATTTAGGCAATTTACAAGCTCAAGAACTCCTAAGATTAGGCAATCAGCTCAAATGGTGACAAACAACTCATATAATAGGAAATTATTCACTTAGAACGATGATATTGGTTCAATCATTGCTCTAATCTTTCCCAAGTGCTAATAGCTTCACAATGAAGATAATTATAGGTAAATTAGATCATTTGCAAGCTTGTGCACTGCCAAGATGGGGCAATTGCCCCAAATGGCAACAAACACTCTTAAAAGGGGAAGTTCTTCACTTAAACTGATCTTACGATCTCAATCATTAGTCTAATCTTTCCCAAGTACTAACAGGATAAAATTAAAGGTAATGACAACTAAATAGGTTGATTTGCAAGATCGCAAACACCCAAGATCAATCAATTCATCCAAATGGCGACAAACATCCTTAGAACAGGGAGTTCTTCACTTAGAATGACATTATTGCTTTCAAACATCATTGTAATCATTCCCAAGTGCTAATAGCTTCACAATAAAGATAATTATGAGTGAATTTTAAGGTTTACAAGCTCATGAACACAGTAGATCAAGCAATTATCCTAAACGGTGACAGGCTTTCTTAAAATTGGAAGCTCTTCTCTTAGATTGATCTTGTGGCTCTCAATTATTGATATAATATTTCCCAAACAAAAAATATGACCAAGATGAAGGTAATAATAGGATGATTCGCAAGCTCTTGAACTCCCCATGATCAAGCAATAGCAAATGGCAACAAACATCCTTAAAATGAGAAGTTCTTCACTGAGAATGATCCCGTGGTACTCAACCAATGGTCTAATCTTTCACAAGTACTAAAAGGATGAAAATGAAGGTAATTACAAGTAAGTTAGGCAATTACCAAGCTCAAGAACTACCAAGACTAGGCGATCAGCTCGAATGGTGACAAACAACTCCTAGAATATGAAATTATTCACTTAGAACAATGATATTGGTTCAATCATTGCTCTAATCTTTCCCAAGTGCTAATAGCTTCACAATGAAGATAATTATAGGTAAATTAAATCATTTGCAAGCTTGTGCACTGCCAAATGGAGGAAATATCCCAAATGGCAACAAACATTCTTTAAAAGGGAAGTTCTTCACTTAAGTTGATCTTATGATCTCAATCATTAGTCTAATCTTTCTCGATTACTAACGGGATAAAAGTAAATGTAATTACAACTAAATAGGTTGATTTGCAAGCTTGCGAACGCTCAAGATCGATCAATTCATCCAGGTCGCGACAAACATCCTTAGAATGGGGAGTTCTTCACTTAGAATGACATTATTTCTTTCAAACATCACTATAATCATTCCCAAGTGCTAATGGCTTCAAAATGAAGATAATTATTAGTGAATTTTAAGGTTTACAAGCTTGTGAACACATGAGATCAAGCAATTATCCCAAATGGTGATCGGCTTCCTTAAAGTGGGAAGTTCTTCAGTTAGATCAATCCTATGACTCTTGGTTATTGATATAATATTTCCCAAACAAAAATATGACCAAGATGAAGGTAATAGGATGATTCGCAAGCTCCTGAACTCCCATGATCAAGTGACACCAAATGGCAACAAACATCCTTAGAATGGGAAGTTCTTTACTCAGAATGATCACGTGGTGCTCAACCAATGGTCTAATCTTCTGTGGGTACTAACAGGATGAAAATGAAGGTAAATACAAGTAAGCTAGGCAATCACCAAGCTCAAGAACTCTCAAGAGCAAGTAATCAGCTCGAATGGTGACAAACAACTCTTAAAATAGGAAATTATTCACTTATCCTATTAGCACTTGGGAAAGATCCGACTAACGATCGAGGCCATCGGATCGGTTTAAAGTGAAGAACTTCCCCTTTTAAGAGTGTCTGCTGCCATTCGGGACGGTTGCCCCATCTTGGAAGGGCACGGGCTTGCAAATTATCTAATTTGCCCATGATTATCTTCATTTTGAAGCCACTAGCGCTTGGGGAGAGATTAGAGCCATGATGGGACCAAGATCATCACTCTAAGTGAATAACTTCCCATTCTAAAGCTTGTTTGCTACCATTCCTTGGTCCCGGGAGTGCTTGAGCTCGTGAATTGTCTAACTTGCCAGTAGTTATCTTCATTTTCATCCCACTAGTGCCCGTGAAAGATTAGGCCATTGGTTGAGCACCACGGGATCCTTCTGAGTGGAGAACTTCCCGTTCTAAGAGTGTTTGGTGTTGCTTGATCATGGGAGAGTTCAGGGGCCTGCAAGTCGTCCAATTTGCTTCTTGTTGCCTCCATCCCAATCACGTTTTTGCTTGGGAAGCATCATATCAACAGCCGAGAGTCACGAGACCAATCGGAGTGAAGAAATCCCCATTTTAAGGGAGTTCGTCCCCATTTGGGATGGGATGACTACACGAGCTTGCAAATCCCTAAGTTTACTCCTGGCCATCTCTATTTTGAAGCCATCAGCACTTGGGAATGATTATGGTGATTTTTGAGGACAACGATGCCGCCCTAAGTGAGGAACCCCCTGTTCTAAGGATAGCTGCCACCATTTGGATGAGTTTGATCGAACCTGGGTATTCGCGGGCCTACAAACCAGCTAATGTAGCTGTAATTACCTTTATTTTTATCCTAGTGGCACTTGGGAAAGATCAGGCTAACGATCGAGGCCATAAGATTGGTTCAAGCGAAGAACCTCCCCTTTTAAGAATGTTGCTATTCGGGATGATTGCTCCGTCTTGGGAGTGCACGAGCCTGCAAACGATCTAAATTTACCCATAATTATCTTCATTTTGAAGCTATTGGCACTTGGGAAAGATTAGAGCGATGATTGGACCAAATTTATCATTCTAAGTGAATGATTTCTTATCCTAAGGGTTGCCTATCACCATTTGAGCTAATTTCTTGGTCCTAGGAGCTCTTGAGCTTGTGGATTGTTCGACTCACTTGTAGCTATCTTCATTTTCATCCACTTAGTACCCGTGAAGGATCAGGCCGTTGGTTGAGCACCGCGTGATCATTCTGAGTGTAGAACTTCCCATTCTAAGAAGGTCCACCGCCACTTAGCATTGCTTCGATCATGGGAGCTCAGGAGCTTGCCAATCATCCAATTTACTCATTATTACCTTCACCTTGGTTGTAATTTTGTTTGGGAAACGTTATATCATCAATTGAGAGACACAGGATCAATCCAAGTGAATAACCTCCCATTTTAAGAGAGCCCGTCACCATTCGGGGCAATTGCTTGATCTTGTGTGTCAACGAGCTCGTAAATCTTTAAATTTACTCACGATTATCTTTATTTTGAAGCTCTCATTACGGTGATGTCTGAAAAACGATAATATCATTCTGAGTGAAGAGCTCCCCGTTTTGAGAATGCCTGTCACCATTCGGATAAATTGATCGATCCCGGGTGTTCACGGGCCTGCAAACCAACTTATCTAGCTATAATTACCTTTATTTTTATCCTAATGGCACTTGGGAAAGATCGGACTAACGATCGAGGCCATAAGATCGGTTCAAGCGAAGAACCTCCCCTTTTAAGAATGTTTGTTGCCATTCGGGATGATTGCCCCATCTTGGGAGTGCACGAGCTTGCAAACGATCTAAATTTACCCATAATTATCTTCATTTTGAAGCTGTTGGCACTTGGGAAAGATTAGAGCAATGATTGGACCAAATTTATCATTCTAAGTGAACGATTTCCTATCCTAAGAGTTGCCTGTTACCATTTGAGCAAATTTCTTGGTCTCGGGAGCTCTTGAGCTTGTGAATTGTCCGACTCACTTGCAGCTATCTTCATTTTCATCCACTTAGTACCCATGAAGGATCAGGCCGTTGGTTGAGCACTGCGGATCATTTTGAGTGAAGAACTTCCCATTCCAAGAAGGTTTATCGCCATTTGGCATTGCTTCGATCATGGGAGCTTAAGAGCTTGCCAATCATCCAATTTACTCATTATTACCTTCACCTTGGCCATATTTTTGTTTGGGAAATGTTATATTGGCAATTGGGAGCCACAAGATCAATCCAAGCGAAGAACCTCCCATTTTAAAAGAGCCCGTCACCATTCAGGGCAGTTGCTTGATCTTGTGTGTTCATAGGCTCGTAAATATTTAAATTTACTCGTGGTTATCTTTATTTTGAAGCTATGATTGCGGTGATGTCTGAAAAACGACAATATCATTCTGAGTGAAGAGCTCCCCGTTCTGAGAATGTCCGTCGCCATTCAGATAAATTGATCGATCCTGTGTGTTCTTAGGCTTGCAAATCAACTTATCTAGCTGTAATTACCTTTATTTTTATCCTAATGGCACTGGGCAAAGATCAGATTGACGATCGAGGCCATAAGATCGGTTCAAGTAAAGAACCTCCCCTTTTAAGAATGTTTGTTGCCATTCGAGATGATTGCCCCATCTTGGGAGCGCACGAGCTTGCAAACGATCTAAATTTACCCATAATTATCTTCATTTTGAAGCTATTGGCACTTGGGAAAGATTATAGCTATGATTGGACCAAATTTATCATTCTAAGTGAATGATTTCCTATCCTAAGAGTTGATTGTCCCCATTTGAACTAATTTCTTGGTCCCGGGAGCTCTTGAGCTTGTAAATTGTCCGACTAACTTGCAGCTATCTTCATCTTCATCCACTTAGTACCCATGAAGGATCAGGCCATTGGTTGAGCACCACAGGATCATTCTGAGTGAAGAACTTCCCATTCCAAGAAGGTCCGCCGCCACTTGCTATTGCTTCGATCATGGGAGCTCAGGAGCTTGCCAATCATCCAATTTACTCATTATTACCTTCACCTTGGCCGTATTTTTGTTTGGGAAATGTTATATCGGCAATTGGGAGCCACGGGATCAATCCAAGCGAAGAACCTCCCATTTTAAAAGAGCCCGTCACCATTCGGGGCAATTACTTGATCTTGTGTGTTCACGGGCTCGTAAATCTTTAAATTTACTCGCGATTATCTTTATTTTGAAGCAGTGATTGCGGTGATGTCTGAAAAACGACAATATCATTATGAGTGAAGAGCTCCCCGTTCTGAGAATGTCCATCGCCATTCGGATAAATTGATCGATCCTGGGTGTTCTTAGGCTTGCAAATCAACTTATCTAGCTGTAATTACCTTTATTTTTTTCCTAATGGCATTGGGGAAAGATCGGACTGACGATCGAGGCCATAAGATCGGTTCAAGTAAAGAACCTCCCCTTTTAAGAATGTTTGTTGCCATTCGGGATGATTGCCCCATCTTAGGAGCGCACGAGCTTGCAAACGATCTAAATTTACCCATAATTATCTTCATTTTGAAGCTGTTGGCACTTGGGAAAGATTAGAGCTATGATGGGACAAAATTTATCATTCTAAGTGAATGATTTCCTATCCTAAGAGTTGCTTGTCTCCATTTGAACAAATTTCTTGGTCCCGGGAGCTCTTGAGCTTGTAAATTGTCCGACTAACTTGTAGCTATCTTCATCTTCATCCACTTAGTACCCGTGAAGGATCAGGCCTTTGGTTGAGCACCACAAGATCATTCTGAGTGAAGAACTTCCCATTCCAAGAAGGTACGCCGCCACTTGGTATTGCTTCGATCATGGGAGCTCAGGAGCTTGCCAATCATCCAATTTACTCATTATTACCTTCACCTTGGCCGTATTTTTGTTTGGGAAATGTTATATCGGTAATTGGGAGCCACGAGATCAATCCAAGTGAAGAACTTCCCATTTTAAGAGAGCCTGTCACCATTCGAGGCAATTGCTTGATCTTGTGTGTTCATGGGCTCGTAAATCTATAAATTTACGCGTGGTTATCTTTATTTTGAAGCTGTGATTGCGGTGATGTCTAAAAAATGACAATATCATTCTGAGTGAAGAGCTCCCTGTTCTGAGAATGTCTGTCACCATTCGGATAAATTGATTGATCCCAGGTGTTCTTAGGCTTGCAAATCAACTTATCTAGCTGTAATTACCTTTATTTTTATCCTAATGGCAGTTGGGAGAGATCGGACTAACGATCGAGGCCATAAGATCGGTTCAAGTGAAAAACCTCTCCTTTTAAGAATGTTTGTTGCCATTCGGGATGATTTCCCCATCTTGGGAGCGCACGAGCCTGCAAACGATCTAAATTTATCCATAATTATCTTCATTTTGAAGCTATTGGCACTTGGGAAAGATTAGAGCTATGATTGGACCAAATTTATCATTCTAAGTGAACGATTTCCTATCCTAAGAGTTGCTTGTCACCATTTGAGCTAATTTCTTGGTCTCGGGAGCTCTTGAGCTTGTGAATTGTCCGACTCACTTGCAACTATCTTCATTTTCATCCACTTAGTACCTGTGAAGGATCAGGCCGTTGGTTGAGCATCGCGGGATCATTTTGTGTGAAGAACTTCCCATTCCAAGAAGGTTCACTGCCACTTGGCATTGCTTCGATCATGGGAGCTCAGGAGCTTGCCAATCATCCAATTTACTCATTATTACCTTCACCTTGGTCGTATTTTTGTTTGGGAAATGTTATATCGGCAATTGGGAGCCACGAGATCAATCGAAGTGAAGAACTTCCCATTTTAAGAGAGCCCGTTGCCATTTGGGGCAATTGCTTGATCTTGTGTGTTCACGAGTTCATAAATCGTTAAATTTACTCGCTGTTATCTTTATTTTGAAGTTGTGATTGCGGCGATGTCTAAAAAACGACATTATCATTCTGAGTGAAGAGCTCTCCGTTCTGAGAATATTCGTCGCCATTCAGATAAATTGATCAATCTCGAGTGTTCGCAGGCTTGCAAATCAACTTATCTAGCTGTAATTACCTTTATTTTTATCCTAATGGCAGTTGGGAAAGATCGAACTGACGATCGAGGCCATAAGATCGGTTCAAGTGAAGAACCTCCCCTTTTAAGAATGTTTGTTGCCATTCGGGATGATTTCCCCATCTTGGGAGTGCACGAGCCTGCAAACGATCTAAATTTACCCATAATTATCTTCATTTTGAAGCTGTTGGCACTTGGGAAAGATTAGAGCAATGATTGGACCAAATTTATCATTCTAAGTGATTGATTTCCTATTCTAAGAGTTGCTTGTCACCATTTGAACTAATTTCTTGGTCCCAGGAGCTCTTGAGCTTGTGAATTGTCCAACTAACTTGTAGCTATCTTCATCTTCATCCACTTAGTACCTGTGAAGGATCAGCCCGTTGGTTGAGCACCACAGGATCATTTTGAATGAAGAACTTCCCATTCCAAGAAGGTTCGCCACCACTTGGTATTGCTTCGATCATGGGAGCTTAGGAGCTTGCCAATCATCCAATTTACTCATTATTACCTTCACCTTGGCCGTATTTTTGTTTGGGAAATGTTATATCAGCAATTGGGAGCCACGGGATCAATCCAAGTGAAGAACTTCCCATTTTAAGAGAGCCCGCTGCCATTCGGGGCGATTGCTTGATCTTGTGTGTTCACGAGTTTGTAAATCGTTAAATTTACTCGCTGTTATCTTTATTTTCAAGCTGTGATGGCGACGATGTCTGAAAAACGACAATATCAGTCTGAGTGAAGAGCTCCCCGTTCTGAGAATATTCGTCGCCATTCAGATAAATTGATCAATCTCGAGTGTTCGCAGGCTTGCAAATCAACTTATCTAGCTGTAATTACCTTTATTTTTATCCTAATGGCAGTTGGGAAAGATCGAACTGACGATTGAGGCCATAAGATCGGTTCAAGTGAAGAACCTCCCCTTTTAAGAATGTTTGTTGCCATTCGGGATGATTTCCCCATCTTGGGAGCGCACGAGCTTGCAAACGATCTAAATTTACCCATAATTATCTTCATTTTGAAGCTATTGGCACTTGGGAAAGATTAGAGCGATGATTGGACCAAATTTATCATTCTAAGTGAATGATTTCCTATCCTAAGAGTTACTTGTCACCATTTGAACTAATTTCTTAGTCCCAGGAGCTATTGAGCTTGTGAATTGTCCAACTAACTTGTAGCTATCTTCATCCACTTAGTACCTGTGAAGGATCAGCCCGTTGGTTGAGCACCATAGGATCATTCTGAGTGAAGAACTTCCCATTCCAAGAAGGTCCACCACCACTTGGTATTGCTTCGATCATGGGAGCTTAGGAGCTTGCCAATCATCCAATTTACTCATTATTACCTTCACCTTGGCCGTATTTTTGTTTGGGAAATGTTATATCGGCAATTGGGAGCCATGGGATCAATCCAAGTGAAGAACTTCCCATTTTAAGAGAGCCTATCACCATTCGGGGCAATTGCTTGATCTTGTGTGTTCACGGCCTCGTAAATCTTTAAATTTACTCGCAATATCTTTATTTTGAAGCTGTGATTGTGGTGATGTCTGAAAAATGACAATATCATTCTGAGTGAAGAACTCCCCGTTCTGAGAATGTCCGTCGCCATTCGGATAAATTGATTGATCCCGAGTGTTCGCAGGCTTGCAAATCAACTTATCTAGCTGTAATTACCTTTATTTTTATCCTAATGGCACTTGGGAAAGATCGGACTGACGATCGAGGCCATAAGATCAGTTCAAGTGAAGAACCTCCCATTTTAAGAATGTTTGTTTCCACTCGAGATAATTGCCCCATCTTGGGAGGGCACGAGCTTGCATACGATCTAAATTTACCCATAATTATCTTCATTTTGAAGCTATTGGCACTTGGGAAAGATTAGAGCGATGATTGGCCCAAATTTATCATTCTAAGTGAATGATTTCCTATCCTAAGAGTTGCTTGTCACCATTTGAGCTAATTTTTTGGTCCCGAGAGCTCTTGAGCTTGTAAATTGTCCGACTCACTTGCAGCTATCTTCATCTTCATCCACTTAGTTACCGTGAAGGATCAGGTCGTTGGTTGAGCACCCCGGGATCTTTCTGAGTGAAGAACTTCCCATTCCAAGAAGGTCCGCCGCCACTTGGTATTGCTTCAATCATGGGAACTCAGGACCAATCATCCAATTTACTCATTATTACCTTCACCTTGGCCATATTTTTGTTTGGGAAATGTTATATCCGCAATTGAGAGCCACGGGATCAATCCAAGTGAAGAACTTCCCATTTTAAGAGAGCCTGTCGCCATTCGGGGCAATTGCCTGATCTTGTGTGTTCACGAGCTCGTAAATCTTTAAATTTACTTGCAGTTATCTTTATTTTGAAGCTATGAGTGTTTGTTGCCATTTGGATGAATTACATGATCATGGGAGATCACGAGCTTGCAATCATCTAATTTTCTTTCAATTACTTTCGCTTTGATCCTATTAGCTCTTTGGAAAGATTAGAGAAGTGGTAAAGGGCCATAAGATCAACAGAACAGAAGAACTTCAAATTCTGAGAATGCTTCTTATATTTTCGGTTAATTGCCTTATCTTGGGAGTTCACGGGCTTGGAAATCATGTCATTTACCTATAATTACCTTTAATTTGAAGCTATTTGAGTTTGGAAAGTATTAGAGCAATGTGTGCGAGCCAAAAGATCATTCTAAGTGATGAACCTCCCATTCTAAGTGTGTGTGTTGCCATTTGGATTTGTTACTTGATCATGAGAGTTCATGAGCTTGCCATCATCTGATTTTCTTTCAATTACCTTCGCTTTGATCCTATTAGCTCTTTTGAAAGATTAGAGAAGTGGTAGAGGGCCATAAGATCTACCTAAAGGAAGCGCTTCCAATTCTAACATTGCTTATTATCTTTTTGGCTAATTGCCTTATCTTGGGAGTTCTTGGGCTTGGAAATAATCTGATTTACTTATATTTACCTTCACTTTGAAGCTATTTGAGCTTGGAAAGTATTAGAGCATCAGTTGAGAGCCATAAAATCATTTTAAGTGAAGAATCTCCCATTCTAAGAATGTTTGTTGCCATTTGGGTGAATTACATGATCATGGGAGATCACGAGCTTGCAATCATCTAATTTTCTTTCAATTAATTTCGCTCTATTAGCTCTTTCGAAAGATTAGAGAAGTGGTAGAGGGCCGTAAGATCAAACAAAAGAAAGACCTTCCAATTCTGAGAAAGCTTTTTAAATTATCGGTTAATTGCCTTATCTTGGGAGTTCACGGGCTTGGAAATCATGTCATTTACTTATAATTACCTTCACTTTGAACCTATTTGATCTTGGAAAGTATTAGTGCAACGATTCAGAGCCATAAGATCATTCTAAATGAAGAACCTTCGATTCTAAGAGTGTTTGTTACCATTTGGGTTTGTTACTTGATCATAGGAATTCAAGAGCTTGCAATCATCTAAATTTCTTTCAATTTCCTTCAGTTTGAACCTATTAGCTCTTTGGAATGGTTAGAGAAGTTTTTGAGGGAGATAAAATCAAGCCTTGGAAGAACTTCGAAGTGAAAAACTTCCCATTCTAAGAATGTTCGTTGCCATTTGGGTTAATTACTTGATTAAGAGAGTTCACAAGCATGCAATCATCTAATTTTCTTCCAATTATCCTCACTTTCATCCTTTTAATCCTTTAGAAAGATTAGAGAGAAGGTATAGAGCCATAAGATCATTCTAAAAGAAGAACTTCCCATTCTTACAATGTTTGTATCCATTTGGGTTAATTACTTGATCATGGGAGTTCACGAGCTTAGAAATCATGTAATTTACTTATGATTACCTTCACTTTGAAGCTTTTTGAACTTGAACCCTATTAGTGCAACGGTTGAGAGCCATCAGATCATTCTAAGTGAAGAACTTCCCATTCTAAGAATTCTTGTTTCCATTTGAGTTAATTACTCGATCATGAGCTTGCAATAATCTGATTTTCTTCCAATTATCCTCACTTTGATCCTATTAGTCCTTTGGAAAGATTAGAGAGACGGTAGAGAGCCATTAGGTCATTTTAAGTGAAGAACTTTCCATTTAGAGAATATTTCTTGCCATTTAGGTTAATTAATTGATCATGTGAGTTCACGAGCTTGGAAATCATGTAATTTACTTATAATGACCTTCACTTTAAAGCTGTTTGAACTTGAAAACCTATTACATCAATGGTTAAGAGCCAGAAGGTCATTCTAAGTGAAGAACTTCCCATTATAAGAAATCTCATTTTCATTTGGGTTAATTACTTGATCATGGGAGTTCACGAGCCTGGAAATCATGTAATTTACATGTAATTACCTTTACTTTGAAGCTATTTAAACTTGAAACCTATTAGAGCAACGATTGAGAGCCAGAAGATCATTCTAAGTGAAGAACGTCCCATTCAAAGAATGTTTCTTGCCATTTTTGTTAATTACTTTATCATGGGAGCTCACGAGCTTGGAAATTGTGTAATTTACTTATAATGACCATCACTTTGAAGCTATTTGAACTTGAAACCTATTAGAGCAATGTTTGGGAACTAGAAGATCATTCTAAGTGAAGAACTTCCCATTCCAAGAATGCTTGTTTCCATTTGGCTTAATTACTTGATCAAGGGAGTTCACGATCTTGCAATCATCTAATGTCTTCCAATTATCCTCACTTTGATCCTATTAGTCCATTGGAAAGATTAGAGAGATAGTAGAGAGCCATAAGATTATTCTAAGTGAAGAACATCCCATTCAGAGAATGTTTCTTGCCATTTGGGTTAATTACTTGATCATGTGAGTTCACGATCTTGGAAATAATGTAATTTACTTATAATGACCTTCACTTTAAAGCTATTTGAACTTGAAACCTATTAGAGCAATGTTTGGGAACCAGAAGATCATTCTAAGTTAAGAACTTCCCATTTTAAGAATTCTTGTTTCCATTTGGCTTAATTACATGATTAGGGGAGTTCATGAGATTGCAATCATCTAATGTCTTCCAATTATCCTCACTTTGATCCTATTAGTCCTTTGGAAAGATTAGAGAGACGGTAGAGAGCCATAAGATTATTCTAAGTGAAGAACATCCCATTCAGAGAATTTTTTTGCCATTTGGTTAATTACTTGATCATGTGAGTTCACAAGCTTGGAAATAATGTAATTTACTTATAATGACCTTCACTCTGAAGCTATTTGAACTTGAATACTATTAGAGCAACTTTTGGGAACCAAAAGATCATGCTAAGTGAAGAACTTCCCATTCTAAGAATGTTTGTTTCCATTTGGCTTAATTACTTGATCAGGGGAGTTCACGAGTTTGCAATCATCTAATTTTCTTCCAATTATCCTCACTTTGATCCTATTTGTCCCTTGGAAAGATTAGAGAGAAAGTAGAGAGCCATACGATCATTCTAAGTGAAGGACTTTCTAATATGAGAATGTTTCTTGCCATTTGGGTTAATTACTTGATCATGGCAATTCACGAGCTTGCAATCATGTAATTTTGTTCCAATTATCCTCACTTTAATCCTATCAATCCTTTGGGAATTCTAGAGAGACGGTAGAGAGCCATAAGATCATTCGAAGAAGTGAACTTCCCATTCTGAAAACGTTTCTTTCCATTTGTGTTAATCAGTTGATCATGGGAGTTCTTGAACTTGGAAATCTTCTAATTTACATATAATTACCTTCACATTGAAGCTATTTGAACTTGAAACCTATTAGAGCAATGGTTGAGAGCCATGAGATCATTCTATGTGAAGAACTTCCCATTCTAAGAATGCTTGTTTGCATTTGGGTTTATTACTTAATCATGGGAGTTCACAAACATGCAATTATCTCATCTTGTTCCAATTATCCTCACTTTGATCCTATTAGTCCTTTGGAAATATTAGAGAAACGATAGAGAGCCATAAGATCATTCTAAGTGAAGGATTTCCCATTCTGAGAATGTTTCTTGTCATTTGGGTTAATTACTTGATCCTGGGAGTTCACGAGCTTGGAAATCATGTAATTTACTTACAATTACCTTCAATTTGAAGTTATTTCAACTTGAAGCCTACTAAGCAACGGTTGAGAGCCAGAAGATCATTCTGAAGAACTTCCCATTCTAAGAATGCTTGTTTCCATATAGGTTAATTACTTGATCAGGGGAGTTCACGAGCTCGCAATGATCTAGGTTTCTTCCAATTATCCTCACTTTGATCGTATTAGTCCTTTGGAAATATTAGAGAGACGGTAGAGAGCCACAAGATCATTCTAAGTGAAGAACTTCCTATTTTGAAAATGTTTCTTGTCATTTGGGTTAATTACTTGATCATGGTAGTTCAGGAGCTAGGAAATTACGTAATTTACTTATAATTACCTTCACTTTGAAGCTATTTGAACTTGAAACAAATTAGAGCAACAGTAGAGAGCCATAAGATCATTCTAAGTGAAGAACTTCCCATTGTAGGAATGTTTGTTGCCATTTGGTTAATTAGTTGATCATGGAAGTTCATGAGCTTGGAAATCATGTAATTTACTTATAATTACCTTCACTTTATAGCAATTTGAACTTGAAACCTATTAGAGAAACAGTTGAGAGCCACAGGATCATTCGAAGTGAAGAACTTTCCATTCTAAGAATGCTCATTTCCTTTTGGGTTAGTTAATTAATCATGGGAGTTCACGAGCTTGAAAATCATGTAATTTACTTATAATTACCTTCACTTTATAGCAATTTGAACTTGAAACCTATTAGAGAAACATTGAGAGCCACGGGATCATTTTAAGTGAAGAACTTCCTATTCTAAGAATGCTCGTTTCCTTTTGGGTTAGTTAATTAATCATGGGAGTTCACGAGCTTGCAATCATCAAATTTTCTTACAATTATCCTCACTTTTATCCTGTTAGTTCTTTGGAAAGATTAGAGAGACGATAGAGAGCCATAAGATTATTCTAAGTGAACAACTTTCCATTCTGAGAATGTTTCTTGCCATTTGGGTTAGCTACTTGATCATGGGAGTTCATGAGGTTAAAAAATTACATAATTTACTTATAATTACCTTCACTTTGATGCTATTTGAACTTGAAACCTATTAGAGAAACGGTACAGAGCCATAAGATCATTCTAAGTGAAGAACTTCCCATTCGGAGAATGTTTCTTGCCATTTGGGTTAATTACTTAATCATGGGTGTTCATGAGCTTGGAAATCATGTAATTTTCTTACGATTACCTTCACTTTGAAGCTATTTGAACTACAAACCAATTAGAGCAATGGTAGAGAGGCATAAGATCATTCTAAGCGAAGAATCTCCCATTCTGATAATGTTTATTGCCATTTGAGTTAATTACTTGATCATGGGACTTCGCAAGCTTGCTATCATCTAATTTTCTTCCAATTACCCTCACTTTTATCCTATTAGTCCTTTGGAAGGGTTAGAGAGACGGTAGAGAGCCATAAGATCATTCTAAGAATGTTTGTTACCATTTGGGTTAATTATTTGATCATGGGAGTTTCTGAGCTTGGAAATTATGTAATTTACTTTTAAGTGCCTTCACTTTGCAGCTATTTGAACTTGAAACCTATTATAGAGACAGTAGAGAGCCATAAGTTCATTCTAAGTGAAGAACTTCCCATTCTAAGAATGTTTGTTTCCATTTGCATTAATTACTTGATCATGGGAGTTCCCGAGCTTGGAAATCATGTAATTAGTTATAATTACCTTCACTTTGAAGCTATTTGAACTTGAAACTTATTAGGGCAATGATTGAGAGCCATAAGATCAATCTAAGTGAACAACTTCCCATTCCAAGAATGCTTGTTTCCATTTGGGTTAATTCTTTGATCGTGGGAGTTCACGAGCATGCAATCATCTAATTTTCTTCCAATTACCGCAATTTGATCCAATCAATCCTTTGGAAACATTAGAGAGACGGTAGAGAGCCATAAAATCATTCTAAGTGAAGAACTTCCCATTCTTAGAATATTTCTTTCCATTTGGGTTAATTACTTGATCATAGGAGTTCACGAGCCTGGAAATCATGTATTTCACTTATAAGTACCTTCACTTTAAAGCTGTTTGATCTTGAAACGTATTAGATCAACGATTGAGAGCCATCATATCAGTCTAAGTGAAGAACTTTCCATTGTGAGAGTGTTTTTTGCCATTTGGGTTCTTTACTTGATCATGGGAGTTCACGAGCTTGGAAATCTTCTAATTTACGTATAATTACCTTCACATTGAAGCTGTTTGATCTTGAAACGTATTAGAGCAATGATTGAGAGCCATCAGATCAGTCTAAGTGAAAAACTTCTCATTATGAGAGTGTTTTTTGCCATTTGGGTTCTTTACTTGATCATGGGAGTTTACGAGCTTGGAAATGAATTTACATATAATTACCTTCACATTGAAGCTATCTAAAATTGAAACCTATTAGAGCAACGGTTGAGAGCCATGAGATCATTCTACATGAAGAACTTCCTATTCTAAGGATGCATGTTTCCATTTGGGTTAATTACTTGATCATGGGAGTTCACGAACATGCAATCATCTCATTTTGTTCAAATTATCCTCACTTTGATCCTATTTATACTTTGGAAATATTAGAGAGACGAGAGAGCCATAAGATCATTCTAAGTGAAGAACTTCTCATTCTAAGAATGGTTGTTTTCATTTGGGTTAATTACTTGATCATGAGAGTTCACAAGCTTGGAAATCATGTAATTTACATAGAATTACCTTTACATTGAAGCTATTTCATGTTGAAGCCTATTAGAGCAATAGTTGAGAGCCATGAGATCATTCTGAGTGGAGAACTTCCCATTGAAAGAATGGTTGTTTTCATTTGGGTTAATTACTTGATCATGGGAGATCATGAGCTTGCAATCATCTCATTTTCCTCCAATTATCCTCACTTTTATCTATTAGTCCTTTGGAAAGATTTGAGAGATGATAGAGAGTTGTAAGATCATTCGAAGTAATGAACTTCCCATTTTGAGAATGTTTCTTACCATTTGGGTTAATTATATGATGTTGGGAGTTCACGAGCTTAGAAATCATGTATTTTACTTATAATTACCTTCACTTTGGAGTAATTTGATCTTGAAACATATTAGAGCAACGGGTGAGGGCCATAACATCGTTCTAAGTGAAGAACTTCCTATTCGAAGAGTGTTTCTTGTCAATTGGGTTAATTACTTGATCATAGGAGTTCACGAGCCTAGAAATCATGTATTTCACTTATAATTACCTTCACTTTGAACTGTTTGATCTTGAAACGTATTAGAGCAACAATTGAGAGCCATTAGATCAGTCTAAGTGAAGAACTTCCCATTGCGAGGGTGTTTTTTGCCATTTAGGTTCTTTACTTCCTGAGCTTGGAAATCTTCTAATTTACATATAATTACCTTCACACTGAAGCTATCTGAAATTGAAACTTATTAGAGCAACGGTTGAGAGCCATAAGATCATTCTATGCGAAGAACTTTCTATTCTAAGAATGCTTGTTTCCATTTGGGTTAATTACTTGATCATGGGAGTTCACGAACATGCAATCATCTCATTTTGTTCCAATTATCCTCACTTTGATCCTATTAGTACTTTCGAAATATTAGAGAGACGGTAGAGAACCATAAGATCATTCTAAGTGAAGGACTTCCCATTCTGAGAATGTTTATTTCCATTTGGGTTAATTACTTGATCATGAGAGTTCACGAGCTTGGAAATCATGTAATTTACTTATAATTACCTTCACATTGAAGCTATTTCATCTTCAAGCCTATTAGAGAAATGGTTGAGAGCCATGAGATCATTCTGAGTGGAGAACTTCCCATTCTAAGAATTGTTGTTTTCATTTGGGTTAATTACTTGATCATGGGAGTTCACAAGCTTGCAATTATCTCATTTTCCTCCAATTATCCTCACTTTGATCCTATTAGTCCTTTGGAAGGATTAGAGAGACGGTAGAGAGCCGTAAGATCATTCGAAGTAATGAACTTCCCATTCTGAGAATGTTTCTTATCATTTTGGTTAAGTCTTTGATGTTGGGAGTTCATGAGCTTGGAAATCATGTGTTTTACTTATTATTACCTTCACCTTGGAGCAATTTGATCTTGAAACATATTAGAAAAATAGGTGAGGGCCATAACATCATTCTAAGTGAAGATCTTTCCATTCCGAGAGCGTTTCTTGCCATTTAGGATAATTACTTGATCATGGGAGTTCACGAGCTTGCAAATAAGGTAATTTACAATTAATTACCTTCACAATGAAGCTATTTGATCTTGAAACCTATTAGAGCAACGGTTGAGAGCCATAAGATCATTATAAGTGAAGAACTTCCCATTGTGAGAGTGTTTCTTGCCATTTGGGGTAATCACTTGATCATGGGAGTTCACAAGCTTGGAAATCTTTTAATTTACATATAATTACCTTCATATTGAAGCTATTTGAACTTGAAACCTATTAGAGCAATGGTTGAGAGCCATGAAATCATTCTATGTGAAGAACTTCCCATTCTTAGGATGCTTGTTTCCATTTGGGTTAATTACTTGATCAATTGAAGTTCACGTAAATGCAATTATCCTTACATTAATCCTATTAGTCCTTTGGAAAGATTAAAGAGATGGTAGGGAGAACTTCCCAATCTGAGGATGTTTATTTCCATTTGGGTTAATTACTTGATCATGAGAGTTCACGAGCTTGGAAATCATGTGATTTACTTATAATTGCCTTCACTTTGAAGCTATTTGATTGTGAAACCTATTAGAGCAACGGTTGAGAGCCACAAGATCATTCTAAGTGATGAACTTCCCATTCATAAAATCATTATTAGTGAAGAACTTCCCATTCTGAGAATGCTCGTTTCCTTTTGGGTTAGTTAATTGATCATGAGAGTTCACGAGCTTGCATACATCAAATTTTCTTACAATTATCCTCACTTTGATCCT
Organism: Corymbia citriodora subsp. variegata; assembly: GCA_014858505.1. Classification (NCBI taxonomy): domain Eukaryota; kingdom Viridiplantae; phylum Streptophyta; class Magnoliopsida; order Myrtales; family Myrtaceae; genus Corymbia; species Corymbia citriodora. Next base: position 7,145,468 of record CM026411.1, read on the forward strand.
GTTAGTTCTTCAAAAAGATTAGAAAGACGGTAGAGAGCTATAAGATTATTCTAAGTGAACAACTTTCCATTCTGAGAATGTTTCTTGCCATGGGTTAGTAACTTGATCACGAGAGTTCACGAGCTTGAAAAATTACATAATTTACTTATAATTACTTTCACTTTGAAGCTATTGGAACTTGAAACCTATTAGAACAACGGTAGAGAGCCATAAGATCATTCTAAGTGAAGAACTTCCCATTCTGAAAATATTTCTTGCCATTTGGGTTAATTACTTGATCATGGGTGTTCATGAGCTGGGAAATCATGTAATTTTCTTACGTTTACCTTCACTTTGAAGCTATTTGAGCTACAAACCAATTAGAGCAATGTTAAAGAGGCATAAGATCATTCTAACTAAAGAATCTCCCATTCTAAGAATGTTTATTGCCATTTGAGTTAATTACTTGATCATGGGATTTCGCAATCATGCTATCATCTAATTTTCTTCCAATTATCCTCACTTTTATCCTATTAGTCCTTTGGAAGGATTAGAGAGACGGTAGATTACCATAAGATCATTCTAAGAATGTTTGTTTCCATTTGGGTTAATTACTTGATCATGGGAGATTCCGAGCTTGGAAATCATGTAATTTACTTATAATTACCTTCACTTTAAAGCTATTTGAACTTGAAACCTATTAGAGAGACGGTAGAGAGTCATAAGTTCATTCTAAGTGAAGAACTTCCTATTCGAAAAATGTTTGTTTCCATTTGTGTTAATTACTTGATCATGGGAGTTCTCGAGCTTGGAAATCATGTAATTTACTTATAATTACCATCACTTTGAAGCTATTTGAACTTGAAACCTATTAGAGAGACAGTAGAGAGCCATAAGCTCATTCTAAGTGAAGAACTTCCTATTCTAAGAAAGTTTGTTTGCATTTGCGTTAATTACTCTATCATGGGAGTTCAGGAGCTTGGAAATCATGTAATTTACTTATGAATACCATTACTTGGAAGCTATTTGAACTTGAAACTTATTAAGGCAATGGTTGAGAGCCATAAGATCAATCTAAGTGAACAACTTCCCATACCAAGAATGCTTGTTTCCATTTGGGTTAATTCTTTGATTGTGGGAGTTCACGAGCATGCAATCATCTAATTTTCTTCCAATTAACCACAATTTGATCCAATCAGTCCTTTGGAAACATTAGAGAGATAGTAGAGAGTCATAAAATAATTCTAAGTGATGAACTTCCCATTCTGAGAATAATTCTTTCCATTTGGTTAATTAAATGATCATGGGAGTTCACGAGCTTGGATATTATGTATCTTACTCATTATTACCTTCACTTCGAAGCTAATTTGATCCTGAAACCAATTAGAGCATCTGTTGAGAGCCATAAGACCATTGTAAGTGAAGAACTTCCCATTTAGAAAGTGTTTCTTGGCATTTGGGTTAATTACTTGATCATAGGGTTCACGAATTTGGAAATCATGTATTTCACTTATAATTTACCTACACTTTGAAGCTATTTGATCTTGAAACGTATTAGAGTAACGGTTGAAAGCCATAAGATCAGTCTAAGTGAAGAACTTCCCATTGTGAGAGTGTTTTTTGCCATTTGGGTTCTTTCCTTGATCATGGGAGTTCACGAGCTTGGAAATCTTTTAATTTACATATAATTACCTTCACATTGAAGCTATTTGAACTTGAAACATATTAGAGCAATGGTTTAGAGCCATGAGATCATTCTATATGAAGAACTTCCCATTCTAAGAATGCTTGTTTCCATTTGGGTTAATTACTTGATCAAGGGAGTTCACGAATAGGCAATCATCTCATTTTGTTCCAATTATCCTCACTTTGATCCTATTAGTCCTTTGGAAAGATTAAAGAGACGGTAGAGAGCCATAAGATCATTCTAACTTAAGAAGTTCCCATTGTTAGAGTGTTTCTTGCCATTTGGGTTAATTACTTGATTATAGGAGTTCACGAGCTTGGAAATTATGTAATTTACTTAATATTACATTTACTGTGAAGCTACTTGAACTTCAAACCTATTAGAGCAACTATTGAGAGCCATAAGATCATTCCAAGTGAAGAACTTCCCATTCTAATAATGCTTGTTTCCATTTGGGTTAATTACTTGATCATGGGAGTTCACGAGCTTGAAAATCATGTAATTTATTTATCATTACCTTCACCTTAAAGCTATTTGAACTTGAATAAAATTAGAGCAACAGTTCAGAGCCATAAGATATTCAAAGTGAAGAACTTCCCATTCTAAGAATGCTTGTTTTATTTGGGTTAAGTATTTGATCATGGGAGCTCACGAGCTTGCAATCATCTAATTTTCTGCCAATTATCCTCACTTTTATCCTATTAGTCCTTTGGAAAGATTAGAGAGACGGTAAAGAGCCATAAGTTCATTTTAAGTGAAGAACTTCCCATTCAGAGAATGTTTCTTGCCATTAGGGTTAATTACTTGATCATGGGACTTCATGAGCTTGAAAATCTTGTAATTTACTCATAATTACCTTCACTTTGAGGCTATTTGATATTGAAACCTATTAGAGCAACTATTAAGAGCTAGAAGATCATTCTAAGTGAAGAACTTCCCATTCTAAAAATGTTTCTTGCCATTTGGGTTAATTACTTGATCATGGGAGTTCACAAGCGTGCAATCATCTATTTTTCTTCCATTTATCCTCACTTTGACCTAATAGTCATTTGGAAAGTTTATAGAGACGATAGAGGGCCATAAGATTATTCTAAGTGAAGAACTTCCCATTCAAAGAACGTTTCTTGCCATTAAGGTTAATTACTTGATCATGGGTGTTCATGAGCTTGGAAATCATGTAATTTACTTATTATTACCTTTACTTTAAAGCTATTTGAGCTTGAAACCAATTAGAACAACGGTTCAGAGTCATAAGATCATTCGAAGTGAAGAACTTCTCATTCTAAGAATCCTTGTCTCCATTTTGGTTAAGTATTTGATCATGGGAGTTCACGATCTTGCTATCTTCTAATTTTCTTCCAATTATCCTCACTTTGATCCTATCAGTCCTTTGGAAAGATTAGAGAGACAGTGGAGACCCATAATATCATTCTAAGTGAAGAACTTCCCATTCTAATAAAGCTTGTTTCGATTTTGGTTAAGTATTTGATCATGGTAGTTCGCGAGCTTGCAATCATCTAATTTTCTTCTAGTTATCCTCGTTTTGACCCTATTAGTCCTTTGGAAATATTAGAGAGACGGTAGAGACACATAAATTCATTTTAAGTGAAGAACTTCCCACTCAGAGAATGTTTCTTGCCATTAGGGTTAATTACTTGATCATTGGAGTTCATGAGCTTGGGAATCTTGTAATTTACTTATATTTACCTTAACTTTGAGGCTAGTTGAAGTTTAAACATATTAGAGACGGTAGAGAGTGAAAAGATCATTCTAAGTGAAGAACTTCCCATTCTAAGAATGTTTGTTACCATTTGAGTTAATTACTTTATCATGGGAGTTCACAAGCATGCAATCATCTATTTTTCTTCCATTTATCCTCACTTTGACCCTAATAATCCTTTGGAAAGTTTATAGAGACAATAGAGAGCCATAAGATTATCCTAAGTGAAGAACTTCCCATTCAGAGAACGTTTCTTGCCATTAAGGTTAATCACTTGATCATGGGAGTTCATGAGCTTGGAAATCATGTAATTTACTTATCATTACCTTCACTTTAAAGCTATTTGAGCTTGAAACCAATTATTGCAACGGTTCAGAGCCATAAGATCATTTGAAGTGAACAACTTCCCATTCTAAGAATGGTTGTCTCCATTTGGGTTCAAGTATTTGATCATGGGAGTTCACGAGCTTGCTTTCATCTAATTTTCTTCCAATTATCCTCACTTTGATCCTATTAGTCCTTTGGAAAGATTAGAGAGACAATGGAGACCCACATGATTATTCTAAGGGAACAACTTTCCATTCTGAAAATGTTTCTTGTCATTTGTGTTAAGTACTTAATCATGGGAGTTCACGAGTTTGGAAATTACATAATTTACTTATAATTACCTTCACTTTCAAGCTATTTGAATTTGAAACCTATTAGAGAGATAGTAAAGAGCCATAAAATCCACCAAAGGGAAGAATATCCAATTCTAACAATGTTTTTTTATTGTTTGAGTTAATTGCTTGATCTTGGGAGTTCATGAGTTTGTAAATCATGTAATTTACTTATAATTACCTTCACTTTGAAGCGATTAGGGCTTGGAAGGTATTAGAGCAACGGTTGAGAGCCATTTGGGTTAAATGCATGATCAAGGGAGTTCATGAGCTTACAATCTTCTAATATCTATCTATTATCTTCACTTTCATGCTATAAGAACATCCAATTTTGACAATGCTTTCTATCATTTAAGTTAATTGCCTGATCATGGGAGTTCACGGGCTTGTAAATCATGTAATTTACTTATAATTATCTTCACTTTGAAGCTATTTGGGCTTAGAAAGTATTAGAGTAACGGTTGAGAGCAATAAGATCATTCTAAGTGAAGAACCTCCCATTCTAAGAGTCTTTGTTGCCATTTGTGTTAAATACTTGATCATGGGAGTTCACGAGCTTTCAATCATCTATTTTTCTTTCAATTACCTTCACTTTGATCCAATTACCTCTTTGGAAAGATTAGAGAAGTGGTAGAGAGGCACAAGATCAACCAAACAAAAGAACTTCCAATTCTGAGAATGCTTCTTATCATTTCGGTTAATTACTTGATCTTGGGAGTTCATGGGCTTGGAAATCATGTTATTTACTTATAATTACCTTCTCTTTGAAGCTATTTGTGCTTGGAATGTATTATAGCTACGGTTGAGAGTAATAAGATCATGCTAAGTGAAGAACCTCCCATTCTAAAAGTGTTTGTTGCCATTTGGGTTAATTACATGATCATGAGTTCACGAGCTTGCAATCATCTATTTTTCTTTCAATTACCTTCCCTTTGATCTTATTAGCTCTTTGGAATTAGAGGGCCATAAGATCAACCAAAGGGAAAAACTTCCAATTCAGAGAATACTTCTTATCATTTCGGTTAATTGCTTGATCTTGGGAGTTCATGGGCTTTGAAATCATGTAATTTACTTATAATTACCTACACTATGATGCTATTTGAGCTTGGAAAGTATTTGAGCAATGGTTGAGAGCTATTAGATCTCTCATTCTAAGAGTGTTTTTTTTTCCATTTGGGTTAACTACATGATCCTGGGAGTTCACGAGCTTGAAATCGTCTTTTTTTCTTTCAATTAGCTTCCCTTGGATCCTATTAGCTCTTTGGAATCATGAGAGAAGTGGTAGAGGGTCATATGATCAACCAAAAGGAAGAACATCCAATTTTGACAATGCTTTTTCTCATTTTAGTTAATTACTTGATCTTGAGAGTTCATGGGCTTGGAAATCATGCAATTTACTTATAATTACCATCTCTTTGAATCATGTAATTTACATATAACTACCTTCATATTGAAGCTATTTGAACTTGAAACTTATTAGAGCAACGGTTGAGAGCCATGAAATCATTCTATGTGAAGAATTTCCCATTCTAAGAATGCTTGTTTCCATTTGGGTTAATTACTTGATCATGGAAGTTCACAAACATGCAATTATTTCATCTTGTTCCAATTATCCTCACTTTGATCCTATTAGTCCTTTGGAAATATTAGAGAGACGATAGAGAGCCATAAGATCTTTCTAAATGAAGGACTTACCATTCTGAGAATGTTTCATGCCATTTGGGTTAATTATTTGATCTTGAGAGTTCACGAGCTTGGAAATCATGTAATTTACTTACAATTACCTTCACTTTGAAGCTTTTTAAACTTGAACACTATTAGTGCAACGATTGAGAGCCATAAGATCATTCTAAGTGAAGAACTTCCCATTCTAAGAATTCTTGTTTCCATCTGGGTTAATTACTTGATCATGAGAGTTCACAAGCTTGCAATGATCTAGGTTTCTTCCAATTATCCTCATTTTGATCGTATTAGTCCTTTGGAAAGATTAGAGAGACGGTAGAGAGCCATAAGATCATTCTAAGTGAAGAACTTCCCATTTTGAAAATGTTTCTTGTCGTTTGGGTTAATTACTTGATCATGGGAGTTCGGGAGCTTGGAAATTACGTAATTTACTTATAATTACCTTCATTTAGAAGCTATTTGAACTTGAAACAAATTAGAGCAACAGTAGAGAGCCATAAGATCATTCTAAGTGAAGAACTTCCCATTTTGAAAATGTTTCTTGTCGTTTGGGTTAATTACTTGATCATGGGAGTTCGGGAGCTTGGAAATTACGTAATTTACTTATAATTACCTTCATTTAGAAGCTATTTGAACTTGAAACAAATTAGAGCAACAGTATAGAGCCATAAGATCATTCTAAGTGAAGAACTTCCCATTGTAGGAATGGTTGTTGCTATTTGGCTTAATTAGTTGATCATGGGAGTTCACGAGCTTGAAAATCATGTAATTTATTTATAATTACCTTCACTTTATAGCAATTTGAACTTGAAACCTATTAGAGAAACAGTTGAGAGCCATAGAATCATTCTAAGTGAAGAACTTCCCATTCTAAGAATGCTTGTTTCCTTTTGGGTTAGTTGATTAATCATGGGAGTTGACGAGCTTGCAATCATCAAATTTTCTTACAATTATCCTCACTTTTATCCTGTTAGTTATTTGGAAAGATTAGAGAGATGATAGAGAGCCATAAGATTAATTACTTGATCATGCGAGTTCCCGAGCTTGAAAATCATGTAATTTACTTATAATTACCTTCACTTTAAAGCTATTTGAACTTGAAACTTATTAGGGCAACAGTTGAGAGCCATAAGATCAATCTAAGTGAACAACTTGCCATTCTGAGAATTCTTGTTTCCATTTGGGTAAATTCTTTGATCGTAGGAGTTCATGAGCATGCAATCATCTAATTTTCTTCCAATTACCGCAATTTGATCCAATCAGTCCTTTGGAAACATTAGAGAGATGGTAGAGAGCCATAAAATCATTCTAAATGATGAATTTCCCATTCTTAGAATATTTCTTTCCATTTGGGTTAATTACATGATCATGGGAGTTCATTAGCTTGGATATCATGTATTTCACTTATAATTACCTTCACTTTGAAGCTATTTGATCTTGAAACGTGTTAGAGCAACAGTTGAGAGCCATAAGATCAGTCTAAGTGAAGAACTTCCCATTGTGAGAGTGTTTTTTGCCATTTGGGTTCTTTACTTGATCATGGGAGTTCACGAGCTTGGAAATCTTCTAATTTACATATAATTACCTTCACATTGAAGTTATTTGAAATTGAAACCTATTAGAGCAACGGTTGAGGGCCATGAGATCATTTAATGTGAAGAACTTCCTATTCTAAGAATGCTTGTTGCCATTTGAGTTAATTAATTGATCATGGGAGTTCACGAGCATGCAATCATCAAATTTTCTTAAAATTATCCTCACTTTGATCCTATTAATTCTTTGGAAAGATTAGAAAGACGGTAGAGAGCTATAAGATTATTCTAAGTGAACAACTTTTCATTTTAAGAATGTTTCTTGCCATGGGTTAGTAACTTGATCAGGGAGTTCACGAGCTTGAAAAATTACATAATTTACTTATAATTACCTTCACTTTGAAGCTATTGGAACTTGAAACCTATTAGAACAACAGTAGAGAGCCATAAGATCATTCTAAGTGAAAATTTCCCATTTTGAGAATGTTTCTTACCATTTGGGTTAATTACTTGATCATGGGTGTTCATGAGCTTGGAAATCATGTAATTTTCTTAGGATTACCTTCACTTTGATGCTATTTGAGCTACAAACCAATTAGAGCAATTTTAAAGAGGCATGTGAACATCCCATTCTAAGAATGTTTATTGCCATTTGAGTTTATTACTTGATCATGGGACTTCGCAAGCATGCTATCATCTAATTTTCTTCCAATTATCCTCACTTTTATCCTATTAGTCCTTTGGAAGGATTAGAGAGATGGTAGAGAGCCATAAAGATCATTCTAAGAATGTTTGCTTACATTTGGGTTAATTACTTGATCGTGGGAGATTCCGAGCTTGGAAATCATGTAATTTACTTATAATTACCTTCACTTTGAAGTTATTTGAACTTAAAACCTATTAGAGAGACAGTAGAGAGCCATAAGTTCATTCTAAGTGAAGAACTTCCAATTCTAAAAATGTTTGTTTCCATTTGCGTTAATTACTTGATCATGGGAGTTCCCGAGCTTGGAAATCATGTAGTTTATTTATAATTACATTCACTTTGAAGCTATTTGAACTTGAAACCTATTAGAGAGACGGTAGAGAGCCATAAGCTCATTCTAAGTGAGGAGTTTCCTATTCTAGGAATGCTTGTTTCCATATGGGTTAACTACTTGATGATGGGAGTTCAGGAGCTTGCAAGAATCTAGTTTTCTCTCAATTATCCTCACTATGATACTACTAGTCCTTTGCAAAGATTAGAGAGACAGTAAAGAGCCATAGGATCATTCTAAGTGAATAACTTCCCATTGTGAGAATGTTTTGTGCCATTTGGGTTAATTACTTGATCATGGTAGTTCATGAGCTTGGAAATTACATAATTTACTTGTTATTATCTTCACTTTGAAGCTATTTGAACTTGAAACCTGTTAGAGCAACGGTAGAGAGCCATACAATTATTCTAAGTGAACATCTTCCCATTCTGAAAATGTTTCTTGCTATTTGGGTTACTTGATCGTGGGAGTTCACGAGCTTGCAAATCAAGTTATTTACTTATACCTTCACTTTAAAGCCATTTGAACTTGAAAGTAATTAGAGGAACGGTATAGAGCCATAAGATCATTCTAAATGAAGAAATTCCCATTTTAAGGATGCTTGTTTCCATTTGAGTTAATTACTTAATCATGGGAGCTCACGAGATTGCAATCATCTCATTTTCATCCAATTATCCTCACTTTGATCCTATTAATCCTTTGGAAAGATTAGAGAGACGGTAGAGAGCCATAAGATCATTCGAAGCAATGAACTTCCCATTCTGAGAATCTTTCTTTCCATTTGGGTTAATTATTTGATGATGGGAGTTTACGAGATTGGAAATCATGTATTTTACTTATAATTACCTTCACTTTATAGCAATTTGAGCTTGAAACCTATTAGAGCAACGGTTGAGAGCCATAAGATCATTCTAAGTGAAGAACTTCCCATTCTAAGAATGCATGTTTCCATTTGGGTTAATTACTTGATCATGGGAATCTTCTAATTTACATATAATTACCTTCACATTGAAGCTATCTGAAATTGAAACCTATTAGAGCAATGGTTGAGAGCCATGAGATCATTCTATGTGAAGAACTTCCTATTCTAAGAACGCTTGTTTCCATTTGGGTTAATTAATTGATCATAGGAGTTCATGAACATGCAATCATCTCATTTTCTTCCAGTTGTTCTTACTTTGATCCTATTAGTCTTATGGAAAGATTAGAGAGACGGTAGAGAGCCATAAGATCATTTGAAGTGATGAACTTCCCATTCTGAGAATGTTTCTTTCCATTTGGGTTAATTACTTGATCATGAGAGTTCACGAGCTTGGAAATCATGTAATTTACTTAGAATTATCTTCACATTGAAGCTATTTCATGTTGAAGTATATTAGAGCAACGGTTGAGAGCCATGAGATCATTTTGAGTAGAGAACTTCCCATTCTAGGAATGGTTGTTTCCATTTGGGTTAATTACTTGATCATGGGAGTTCACGAGCTTGCAATCATCTCATTTTCCTCCAATTATCCTCACTTTGATCCTATTAGTCCTTTGGAAAGATTAGAGAGACGACAGAGAGTTGTAAAATCATTCGAAGTAATGAACTTCCCATTCTGAGAATGTTTCTTACCATTTGGGTTAATTCTTTGATGTTGGGAGTTCACGAGCTTGGAAATCATGTATTTTACTTATAATTACCTTCACTTTGGAGCAATTTGATCTTGAAACATATTAGGGCAACGAGTAAGGGCCATAACATCATTCTAAGTGAAGAACTTCCAATTCAGAGAGTGTTTCTTGCCAATTGGGTTAATTACTTAATCATAGGAGTTCAAGAGCCTAGAAATCATGTATTTCACTTATAATTACCTTCACTTTGAAGCTGTTTGATCTTGAAACGTATTAGAGCAACAGTTGAGAGCCATCAAATCAGTTTAAGTGAAAAACTTCCCATTGTGAGTGTTTTTTGCCATTTGGGTTCTTTACTTGATCATTGGAGTTCACGAGCTTGGAAATCTTCTAATTTACGTATAATTACCTTCACATTGAAGCTATCTGAAATCGAAACCTATTAGAGTAATGGTTGAGAGCCATGAGATCACTCTATGTGAAGAACTTCCTATTCTAAGAACGCTTGTTTCCATTTGGGTTAATTAATTGATCATGGGAGTTCACGAACATGCAATCATCTCATTTTGTTCCAATTATCTTCACTTTGATCCTATTAGTACTTTGGAAATATTAGAGAGACGGTAGAGAGCCATAAGATCATTCTAAGTGAAGGATTTCCCATTTTGAGAATGTTTCTTTCCATTTTGGTTAATTACTTGATCATGAGAGTTCACGAGCTTGGAAATCATGTAATTTACTTATAATTACCTTCACATTGAAGCTATTTCATCTTGAAGCCTATTAGAGCAACGGTTGAGAGCCATGAGATCATTCTGAGAGGAGAACTTCCCATTCTAAGAATTGTTGTTTTCATTTGGGTTAATTACTTGATCATGGGAGTTCACGAGCTTGCAATCCTCTCATTTTCCTCCAATTATCCTCACTTTGATCCTATTAGTCCTTTGAAAAGATTAGAGAGACGACAGAGAGCCGTAAGATCATTCGAAGTAATGAACTTCCCATTCTGAGAATGTTTTTTACCATTTGGGTTAATTCTTTGATGTTGGGTGTTCACGAGCTTAGAAATCATGTATTTTACTTATAATTACCTTCACTTTGGAGCAATTTGATCTTGAAACTTATTAGAGCAACGATTGAGAGCCATACGATCATTCTAAGTGAAGAACTTCCCATTCTAAGAATGCTTGTTTCCATTTGGGTTAATTACTTGATCATGGGAGTTCACAAGCTTACAATCATCTCATTTTCTTCCAATTATGCTCACTTTGATCCTATTAGTCCTTTGGTAAGATTAGAGAGACGATAGAGAGCCATAAGATCATTTGAAGTGATGAACTTCCCATTCTGACAATGTTTCTTTCCATTTGTGTTAATTACTTGATAATGGGAGTTCACAAGCTTGGAAATCATGTATTTTACTTATACTTACATTCACTTTTTAGCTGATTGATCTTGAGACCTATTATAGCTACGGTTGAGAGCCATGAGATCATTATAAGTGAAGAACTTCCCATTCTAAGAATGCATGTTTCCATTTGGGTTAATTACTTTATCATGGGAGTTCACGAGCTTGCAATCATCTCATTTTCTTCCAATTATCCTCACTTCGATCCTATTAATCCTTTGGAAAGATTAGAGAGACGGTAGAAAGCCATAAGATCATTCGAAGTAATGAACTTCCCATTTTGAGAATCTTTCTTTCCATTTGGGTTAATTATTTGATGATGAGAGTTTACGAGCTTGGAAATCATGGATTTTACTTATAATTACCTTCACTTTATAGCAATTTGAACTTGAAACCTATTAAAGCAACAGTTGAAAGAGATAAGATCATTCTAAGTGAAGAACTTCCTATTCTAAGAATGCATGTTTCCATTTGGGTTAATTACTTGATCATGGGAGTTCACGAGCTTGCAATCATCTCATTTTCTTCCAATTATCCTCACTTTGATCCTATTAATCCTTTGGAAAGATTAGAGAGATGGTAGAGAGCCATAAGATCATTCAAAGTAATGAACTTCCCATTCTAAGAATGTTTCTTTCCATTTGGGTTAATTACTTGATGATGGGAGTTCACGAGCTTGGAAATCATGTATTTTATTTACTTACCTTCACTTTTAAGCTGATTGATCGTGAAACCTATTAGAGCTGGGTTGAGAGCCATACGATCATTCTAAGCGAAAAACTTCCTATTCTGAGAGTGTTTCTTGCCATTTGGGTGAACTACATGATCATGAGAGTTCACGAGCTCGCAATCATCTAAATTTCTTCCAATTAACCTCACCTTGATCATATTAGTCCTTTGGAAAGATTAAAGAGACAATAGAAAGCCATAAGATCATTCTAAGTGAAGAACATCCCATTCTAAGAATGTTTCTTAGAATTTGGCTTAATTACTTGATCATGCGAGTTCACGAGCTTGCAATCATCTAATTTTTTGCTAATTATCCTCACTTTGATACTATTAGTCCTTTGGATAGATTAGAGAGATGGTAGAGAGTTATAAGATCATTCTAAGTTTAGAACTTCCCATTTTGAGAACCTTTCTTGCCATTTGGTTGAATTACTTGATCATGGGAGTTCACGAGCTTGGAAATCATGTACTTTACTTAATATTACCTTCACTTTGAAGCTAGTTGAACTTCAAACCCGTTAGAGCAACGGTTGAGGGCCATAAGATCATTCTAAATAAACAACTTCCCATTCAAAGAATGTTTGTTTCCATTTGGGTTAATTACTTGATCATGGGAGTTCGCGAGATTGCAATCATCTAATTTTCTTTCAATTATCCGCACTTTGATCCTATTGCTCCTTTAGAAAGATTAGGGAGACGGTAGAGAGCCATAAAATCATTCGAAGTGATCAACTTGCCATTCTGAGAATGTTTCTTTCCATTTGGGTTAATTACTTGATGATGGTAGTTCATGAGCTTGAAAATCATGTATATTACTTATACTTACCTTCACTTTTAAGCTAATTGATCTTGAAATCTATTAGAGAAATCGTTGAGAGCCATACAATCATTCTAAGCGAAGAACTTCCTATTCTGAGAGTGTTTCTTGCCATTTGGGTGAACTACTTGATTATGGGAGTTCACGAGCTTGTAATCATCTAATTTTCTTCCAATTAACCTCACTTTGATCAAATTAGTCGTTTGGAAAGATTAAAGAGACAGTAGAAAACCATAAGATCATTCTAAGTGAAGAACATCCCATTCTAAGAATGTTTCTTGTCATTTGGGTTAATTACTTGATTATGGAAGTACACGAGCACGCAATCATCTAATTTTCTTCCAATTATCCTCACTTTGATACTATTAGTCATCTGGAATGATTAGAGTGATGGTAGAGAGCTACAAGATCATTCGAAGTGATGAACTTCCCATTCTGAGAATGTTTCTTTCCATTTTGGTTAATTATTTGATGATGGGAGTTGACGAGCTTGGAAATCATGTATTTTACTTATAATTACCTTCACTTTGGAGCAATTTGATCTTGAGACCTATTGGAGCAACGGTTGAGAGCCATAACATCATTTTAAGTGAAGAACTTCCCAATTTGAGAGTGTTTCTTGCAATTTGGGATAATCACTTGATCATGTTAGTGCAAGAGCTTGCAAATCATGTAATTTACATTTCATTACCATCGCATTGAAGCTATTTTATCTTGAAACCTATTAGAACAATAGTTGAGAGCCATAAGATAATTCTAAGTGAGGAACTTCCCATTCTAAGAATACTTGTTTCCATTTGGATTAAATAAAGTGGTCATGGGAGTTCACGAGCTTGCAATCATCTAATTTTCTACCAATTATCCGCAATTTGATCCTATTAGTCCTTTGGAAACATTAAAGAGGCGGTAGAGAGCCATATGATCATTCTAAGTGATGAACTTCCCATTCTGAGAATGTTTCTTTCCATTTGGGTTAATTACATGGTCGTGGGAGTTCACGAGCTTGAATATCATGTATTTTACTTATTATTACCTTCACCTTCAATCTATTTGATCTTGAAACCAATTAGAGTATTGGTTGAGAGCCATAAGATCATTCTAAGCGAAAGAACTTCCCATTCGGAGTGTGTTTCTTGCCATTTGGGTTAATTACTTGATCATAGGAGTTCACAAGCTTGGAAATCATGTATTTCACTTATAATTACCTTCACTTTGAAGCTACTTGATCTTGAAACATATTAGAGTGACGGTTGAGAGCCATAAGATCAGTCTAAGTGAAGAACTTCCTATTCTAAGAATGCTTGTTTCCATTTGGGTTAATCACTTGATCATGGGAGTTCACGAGCTTGCAATCATCTCATTTCTTCCAATTATACTCACTTTGATCCTATTAGTCCTTTGGATTGATTAGAGAGATGGTAGAGAGCCATAAAATCATTCGAAGTAATGAATTTCCTATTCTGAGAATGTTTCTTTCCATTTGGGTTAATTATTTGATGATGGGAGTTCATGAGCTTGGAAATCATGTATTTTACTTATAATTACCTTCACTTTAAAGCAATTTGATCTTGAAAACTATTAGAGCAACGGTTGAGTGCCTTAAAATCATTCTAAGTGAAGAACTTCCCATTCTAAGATTGCTTATTTCCATTTGGGTTAATTACTTGATTATGGGAGTTCACGAGCTTGCAATTATCTAATTTTCTTTTAATTATCCGCACTTTGATCCTATTAGTCCTTTGGAAAGATTAGGGAAACGGTAGAGAGCCATAAGATCATTCGAAGTGATCAACTTCCCATTTTGAGAATGTTTCTTTCCATTTGGGTTAATTACTTGATGATGGGAGTTAATGAGCTTGGAAATCATGTATTTTACTTATACCCTCACTTTTAAGCTGATCGATCTTGAAACCTATTAGAGCAACGATTGAGAGCCATATGATCATTCTAAGCGAAGAACTTCCTATTCTGAGAGTGTTTCTTGCCATTTGGGTGAACTACTTGAACATGGGAGTTCGCGGGCTCGTAATAATCTAATTTTCTTCCAATTATCTCACTTTGATCATATTAGTCATTCAGAAAGATTAAAGAGACAGTAGAAAGACATAAGATCATTTTAAGTGAAGAACATCCCATTCTAAGAATGTTTCTTGCCATTTGAGTTAATTACTTAATTATGGAAGTTCATGAGCTTGGAAATCATGTATTTTATTGTTAAATACATTCACTTTATAGCAATTTGAACTCGAAACCTATAAGAGCAACGGTCGAGAGTCATAAGATCATTCTAAATGAAGAACTTCCCATTCTAAGAATGCTTGTTTCCATTTGGGTTAATTACTTGATCATAGGAGTTCACGAGCTTGTAATCATCTAATTTTCTTCTAATTATTATCACTTTGATCCAATTAGTCATTTGGTAAAATTAGAGACATGGTAGAGAGCCATATAAATGAAAAACTTCCTATTCTGAGAATGTTTCTTGCCATTTGGGCTAATTACTTGATCATGGGAGTTCACAAGTTAGGAAACTATGTAATTTACTCATAATTACCTTCACTTTGAAGCTACTTGAACTTGAAACCTATTAGAGCAACGGTTGAGAGCCATAAGATCATTCTAAGTGACGAACTTCCCAATATGAGAATGTTTGTTGCCATTCGGGTTAATTATTTGATCATGGTAGTTCCCGAGCTTGCAATCAACTAATTTTCTTCCAATTATCCTCATTTTTATCCTATTAGTCCTTTGGAAATGTTAGAGAGACAGTAGAGAATCATAAGGTCATTCTAGTTTAAGAATTTCCCTTTCTAAGAATGCCCGTTTCCATTTTTGTTAACTACTTGATCATGGGGGTTCATGTGCTTGCAATTATCTAATTTTCTTCTAATTATCCTCTCTTTGATCATATTAGTCCTTTGGAAAGATTAGAGAGACGGTAGAGAGCCACAAGATAATTCGAACCTAAGAAGTTCCCATTCTGAGAGTGTTTCTTGCTATTTGGGTTAATTACCTGATCATGGGAGTTCATGAGATTGCAATCATCTAATTCTCTTCCAATTATCCTCACTTTGATCCTATTAGTCCATCGGAAAAATTAGAGAGAAGCTAGAGATCCATAAGATCATTGTTAGTGAAGAACTTCCCATTTTGAGACTGTTTCTTGCCATTTGTGTTAATTACATGATCATGGGAGTTCACGAGCTTGGAAATCATGAAATTTACTTATGATTAACTTCACCTTGAAGCCACTTGAACTTGAAACCTATTAGAGAAATGATAGAGAGCCATAAGATCATTCTAAATGAAGAACTTCCCATTCTGAGAGTGTTTCTGGGCATTTGGGTTAATTCCTTATTCATGGGAGTTCATGAGCTTGGAAATCATGAAATTTACTTATAATTACCTCCACTTTGAAGCTATTTCAACTTGAAACCTATTAGAGTGACGGTTGAGAGCCACAAGATCATGCTAAGTGAAAAAATTCCGATTCTTAGAATGTATTTTTCCATTTGGGTTAATTACTTGATCATGGGAGTTCACGAGCTTGCAATCATCTAATTTTCTTCCAATTATCCTCACTTTGATCCTATTAGTCCTTTGGAAAGATTAGAGAGACGGTACAGAGCAAGAAGATCATTCTAAGTGAAGAAATTCCGATTCTTAGAATGTATTTTTCCATTTGGGTTAATTACTTGATCATGGGAGTTCACGAGCTTGCAATCATCTAATTTTCTTCCAATTATCCTCACTTTGATCCTATTAGTCCTTTGGAAAGATTAGAGAGACGGTACAGAGCAAGAAGATCATTCTAAGTGAAGAACTTCCCATTCTGAGAATGTTTCTCGACATTTCGGTTAATTACTTGATCACGGGAGATCACAAACATGCAATCACCTAATTTTCTTCCAATTATCCTCACTTTGATCCTATTAGTCCTTTAAAAGAATTAGAGAGACAATAGAGAGCCATAAGATCATTCTAAGTGAAGAACTTCCCATTTTGAGATTGTTTCTTTCCATTTATGTTAATTACTTGATCATGGGAGTTCATGAGCTTGGAAATCATGTAGTTTACTTTTAATTACAATAACATTGGAGCTTTTTGAACTTGAAACCTATTTGAGCAATGGTAAAGAGCCATAAGATCATTCTAAGTGAAGAACTTCCCATTATAAGAATTGTTGTTACCATTTGGATTAATTACTTGATCATGGGAGTTCATCAGCTTGGAAATCATGTAATTTACTTATAACTTGAAACCTATTAGAGCAACTGTTAAGAGCCATAAGATCATTCTAATTGAAGAACTTCCCATTCTAAGAATCCTTGTTTTCATTTGGGTTAATTACTTGGTTGTGGGAGTCCACGAGCTTGCAATCATCTAATTTTCTTTCAATTATTCTCACTTTGATCCCATTAGTCTTTTGGAAAGATTAGAAAGACGGTAGAGAGCCATAAGATCATTCTAATTGAAGAACTTCCCATTCTAAGAATCATTGTTTTTATTTGGGTTAATTACTTGGTTGTGGGAGTCCACGAGCTTGCAATCATCTAATTTTCTTTCAATTATTCTCACTTTGATCCCATTAGACCTTTGGAAAGATTAGAAAGACGGTAGAGAGCCATAAGATCATTCTAAGTGAAGAACAGCCCATTTTGAGAATGTTTTTTGTAGTTTTGGTTAATTACTTGATCATGGGACTTCATCAGCCTGGAAATCCTGTAATATACCTATAATTACCTTCACTTTGGTCCTATTTGTTCTTTGGAAAGATTAGAGAGACGGTGGAGAGCCATAAGATAATTCTAAGTGAAGAAGTTCCCATTTTGAGAATGTTTCTAGAAATTTGGGTTAATTACTTGATCATAGGAGATCACGAATATGCAATCATCTAATTTTCTTCCAATTATCCTCACTTTGATCCTATTAGTCCTTTGATAAGATTAGAGCAATGGTGGAGAGCCATAAGATCATTCTAAGTGAATAACTTCCCATTCTGAGAATGTTTCTTGAAATTTGGATTAATTACTTCATCATAGGAGATCATGAACATGCATTCATCTAATTTTCTTCCAATTATCCTCACTTCAATCCTATTAGTCCTTTGGAAAGATTAGAGAGATAGTGGAAAGCCATAAGATCATTCTAAGTGAAGAACTTCCACTTCTAAGAATGCTTGTTTCCATTTGCATTAATTACTTGATCATGGGAGATCACGAACATGCAATCATCTAATTTTCTTCTAATTATCCTCACTTTGATCCTATTAGTCTTTTGGAAAGATTAGTGAGACCGTAGAGAGCCATAAGATCATTCTAAGTGAATAACTTCCCATTCTGAGAATATTTATTGCCATTTGGGTTAATTACTTGATCATTGGAGTTCATGAGCTTTGAAATCATGTAATTTACTTATAATTATCTTCACTTTGAAGCTATAAGAACTTGAAACCTATTAAAGCAATAGTTGAGATCCATAAGATCATTCTAAGTTAAGAACTTCCGATTCTAAGAATGTTTGTTTCCATTTGGGTTAATTACTTGATCATGGGAGTTCACGAGCTTGGAAATCATGTAATTTACATTTAATTTCCTTCAAATTGAAGCTATTTGATCTTCAGACCTATTAGAGCAACGGTTGAGAGCCACAAGATCATTCTTAGTGAAGAACTTTCCATTCTAAGAATGGTCGTTTCCTTTTGGGTTAGTAAATTGATCATGGGAGTTCATGAGCTTGCAATTATCAAATTTTCTTATAATTATCCTCACTTTGATCCTATTAGTCCTTTGGAAAGATTAGAGAGATGGTAGAGAGCCCCAAGATTATTTTAAGGGAACAACTTCCCATCCTAAGAATGTTTCTTGTCATTTACGTTAATTACTTGATCATGGGAGTTCATGAGCTTGGAAATTACATAATTTACTTATAATTACCTTCACTTTCAAGCTATTTGAACTTGAAACCTATTAGAGAGACAGTAGAGAGCCATAAGCTCATTCTAAGTGAAGAACTTCCCATTTTAAGAATGTTTGTTTCCGTTTGCGTTAATTACTTTATCATGGGAGTTCAAGAGCTTGGAAATCATGTAATTTACTTATGATTACCATCACTTGGAAGCTATTTGAACTTGAAACCTATTAGGGCAATGGTTGAGAGCCATAAGATCATTCTAAGTGAATAACTTCCCATTCCAAGAATGCTTGTTTCCATTTGGGTTAATTCTTTGTCGTGGGAGTTCATGAGCATGCAATCATCTAATTTTCTTCCAATTAACTGTACTTTGATCCAATTAGTCCATTGGAAACATTAGAGAGACGGTAGAGAGCCATAAAATCATTCTAAGTGATGAACTTCCCATTCTGAGAATATTTCTTCCCATTTGAGTTAATTACATGATCATGGGAGTTCACGAGCTTGGATATTATGTATGTTACTTATTATTACCTTCACTTCGAAGCTATTTGATCTTGAAACCAATTAGAGCATCGGTTGAGAGCCATAACATCATTCTAAGTGCTGAACTTCCCATTCTGAGAGTGTTTCATGCCATTTAGGATAATTACTTGATCATGGGAGTTCACGAGCTTGCAAATAAGGTAATTTACATTTAATTACCTTCACAATGAAGCTATTTGATCTTGAAACATATTATTAGAGCAACGGTTGAGAGCTATAAGATCATTCTAAGTGAAGAACTTCCCATTCTAAGAGTGTTTCTTGCCATTTGGGTTAATCAGTGATCATGGGAGTTCATGAGCATGGAATCATCTAATTTTCATGCAATTATCGTCACGTTGATGTTGTTAGTCCTTTGGAAAGATTAGAGAGATGGTATAGAGCCATAAGATCATTCTAAGAGAAGAATTTTCCATTCTGAGAATATTTCTTGCCATTTGGGTTAATTACTTGATTATGGGAGTTCACGAGCCTAGAAATCATGTAATTTACTTATCATTATCTTCATTTTGAATCTATTTGAATTAAAACCTATTGGAGCAACGGTTGAGAGCCATAAGGCTACGTGGAGAACTTCCCGTTCTAAGAAAGTTTGTTGCCATTTGGGTTAATTACTTGAACATGGGAGTTCACGTGCTTGGAAATCATGTAATTTACATATAATTATCTTCACTTTGAAGCTATTTGAACTTGAAACCTATTAGAGCAACGGTTGAGAGCTATAAGGTCATTCTAAGTGAAGAACTTCCCGTTCTAACAAAGTTTATTACCATTTGGGTTAATTACTTGAACTTGGGAGTTGACATACTTGGAAATCATGTAATTTACATATAATTCTCTTCACTTTGAAGCTATTTGAACTTGAAATCTATTAGAGGAACGGTTGAGAGCCATAAGATCATTCTAAGTGATGAACTTCCCATTCTAGGAATGTTTGTTGCCATTTGGGTTATTTACTTCGTTATGAGATTTCACGAATATGCAATCATCTAATTTTCTTCCAATTATCCTCACTTTCATCCTTTTAGTCCTTTGGAAAGATTAGAGAGACGGTATAGAGCCATAAGATCATTCAAAGTGAAGAACTTCCCCTTTTGAGAATGTTTCTCTCCATTTGTGTTAATTACTTCATAATTGGAGTTCACAAGCTTGGAAACCACGTAACTTTCTTGTAATT
Source organism: Corymbia citriodora subsp. variegata (assembly GCA_014858505.1). Taxonomy (NCBI): domain Eukaryota; kingdom Viridiplantae; phylum Streptophyta; class Magnoliopsida; order Myrtales; family Myrtaceae; genus Corymbia; species Corymbia citriodora. Next base: position 7,165,969 of record CM026411.1, read on the forward strand.
ATCTTGAACTTCCCATTCTAAGAATGTTTGTTTCCATTTGGGTTACTTACTTGATCATGGGAGTTCACGAGCCTGAAAATCATGTAATTTACTTTTGATTACCTTCACTTTGAAGTTATTTGAACTTGAAACCTATTAGAGTAATGGCTGAGAGCTGTAAGATCATTCTAAATGAAGAACTTTCCATTCTGAGAATATTTCTTGCCATTTGGGTTAATTACTTCATCATGGGAGTTCATGAGCTTTGAAATAATGTAATTTACTTATAATTATCTTCACTTTGAAGTTATAAGAACTTGAAACCTATTAAAGCAATGGTTGAGAGCCATAAGATCATTCTAAGTTAAGAACTTCCGATTTTAAGAATTTTTGTTTCCATTTGGATTAATTACTTGATCATGGGAGTTCACGTGCCTGAAAATAATGTAATTTACTTATGATTATCTTCACTTTGAAGTTATTTGAACTTGAAACCTATTAGAGTAACGGTTGAGAGCCATAAGATCATTCTAAGTGAAGAACTTCCAATTCTAAGAATGTTTTTTTCCATTTGGGTAAATTAAAAGTTCACGAGCTTGCAATCATCTAATTTTTTTTCAATTATCCTCATTTTGATCCTATTAGTCCTTTGGAATAATTAGAGAGATGGTAGAGAGCCAAAGATCATTCTAAGTGAAGAACCTCCCATTCTAAGAATGTTTGCTTCCATTTGGGTTAATTACTTGATCATGGGAGTTCACGAGCTTGGAAATCATGTCATTTACTTATAATTACCTTCACCTTGAAGTTATTTGAATTTGAAACCTATTAGAGCAACGGTTGAGAGCCATAAGATCATTCTAAGTGAAGAACTTCCCATTGTACAAATGTTTGGTTCTATTTGGGTTAACTACTTGATCATGGGAGTTTAGAAGCTTGAAAATCATGTCATTTACCTATAATTACCTTCACCTTGAAGTTATTTGAGCTTGAAACCTATTAGAGTATTGGTTGAGAGCCACAAGATCATTCTTAGTGAAGAACTTCCCATTCTAAGAATGGTCGTTTCCTTTTGGGTTAGTTAATTGATTATGGGAGTTCACGAGCTTGCAAATCATGTCATTTACTTACAATTACCTTCACCTTGAAGTTATTTGAGCTTGAAACCTGTTGGAGTACCGGTTGAAAGCCACAAGATCATTCTTAGTGAAGAACCTCTCATTCTAAGAATGTTTGGTTGCATTTGGGTTAATTACTTGATCATGGGAGTTCACGAGCTTGGAAATCATGTCATTTACTTATAATTACCTTCACCTTGAAGTTATTTGAACTTGAAACCTATTAGAGCAACGGTTGAGAGCCAGAAGATCATTCTAAGTGAAGAACTTCCCATTGTACGAATGTTTGGTTCCATTTGGGTTAATTACTTGATCATGAGAGTTCACGAGCTTGGAAATCATGTCATTTACTTATAATTACCTTCACCTTGAAGTTATTTGAACTTGAAACCTATTAGAGCAACAGTTGAGAGCCAGAAGATCATTCTAAGTGAAGAACTTCCCATTTTACGAATGCTTGCTTCCATTTGGGTTAATTACTTGATCATGGGAGCTCACGAGGTTGGATATCATGTAATTTACTTATGATTACCATCACTTTGAAGCTATTTGAATTTAACCCTATTGGAGCAGTGGTTGAGAGCCATGATATCATTCTAAGCGAAGAATAATCTTACAAATTTCAATCATTGCACTAATCTTCCTTGACTACTAAGAGCATCAAAATGAAGATGATTGTAATTAAATTAGATGATTTGCAACCATTACTCTAATCTTGCCCAAGTGTTATTACCATATAAATGAAGACGATTATAAGTAGATTAAATGATTTGCAAGCTCGTGAGCTCCAAATCAAGCGATCAACCCATGGTGACAAATGTTGTTAGAATGGCAATTTCTTCCCTTAGAATGACCGTATGGCATTGAACCATCATACTAATCTTTCCCAAGTATTAATAGCATCTAAATGAAGATAATTAATAAGTAAGTTAGATGATTTCCAAGCTCGTGAGCTCCCAAGATCAAGCGATCAACCCAAATTGTGAGAAACATTCTTAGAATGGCAATTTCTTCCCTTAGAATGATCTTGTGGCTCTCCATCATCACACCGATCTTTTCCAAGTACTGATAGCATAGAAATGGAGGTAATTGTAAATAAATTAGATGGTTTGCAAGCCGGTGAACTCCAGAGATCAAGCAATTAACCCCAATGTTGACAAATATTCATTGAAAGGGAAGTTCTTTCTTAAAATGGTCTTGTGGCACTCAACCATTGCCCTAATCTTTCCCAAGTACTAATAGCATCCAAATGAAGATGATTATAAGTAAATTAGATGATTTATGAGCTCACCAGCTATATAGATCAAGTGATTAAGCTAAATGGTGACAAATATTATTAGAATGGGAAGTTCTTCACTTGGAATGATCTTCCCGCTCTCAAGAGTTGCTCAAATCTTTTCAATGTACTAATAGGACCGGTGAAGATAATCATAAGTAAGTTAGATGATCTTCCAGGTCGTTAACTTCCAAGATCAACCCATTAACCTAAATTGCAATAAACGTTCTTAGAATGGGAAGTTCTTCACATAGAATAATCTTGTGAGTCTCAATCATTGCACTAATCTCCCTTGAGTACTAATAGCATCAAAATGAAGATGGTTGTAAGTAAGTTAGGTGATTTGCAAGCTCGTGAACTCCTAAGATTATGTAATTAACCCAAATGGCGACAAATATTCTAAGAATGGGAAGTTCTTCCCATAGAATGATCTTATGGCATTGAATCATTACTCTAATCTTTCCTAAGTGTCAATAGCATCTAAATGAAGATGACTATTAGTAGATTAGATGAGTTGCAAGCTCGTGAGCTCCAAAAATCAAGCGATCAACCCAAATGGTGACAAATGTTCTTAGAATGGCAATTTCTTCCCTCATAATGACCTTATGGCATTGAACCATCATACTAATCTTTCCCAAGTATTAATAGCATCTAAATGAAGATAATTCATAAGTAAGTTAGATGACTTCCAAGCTCATGAGATCCCAAGATCAAGCTATCAATCTAAATGGTGAGAAACATTCTTAGAATGGCAATTTCTTCCCTTAGAATGATCTTGTGGCTCTCCATCCTCGCACCGATCTTTTCCAAGTATTAATAGCTTAGGAATGAAGGTAATTTTAAAAATTTAGATGATTTGCAAGCTGGGGAACTTCTGAGATCAACCAATTAATCCAAATGCAGACAAATATTCATTGAAAGGGAAGTTCTTCCTTAAAATGGTCTTGTGGCACTCAACCATTGCCCTAATCTTTCCCAAGTACTAATAGCATCCAAATGAAGATTATTATAAGTAAATTAGATGATTTACAAGCTCACGAGCTATATAGATCAAGCGATTAAGCCAAATGGTGACAAATATTCTTAGAATGGGAAGTTCTTCACTTGGAATGATCTTCTCGCTCTCAAGAGTTGCTCAAATCTTTTCAATGTACTAATAGGACTGGTGAAGATAATCATAAGTTAAATGATTTTCCAGGTCGTTAACTTCCAAGATCAACCCATTAACCTAAATTGCAATAAACGTTCTTAGAATGGAAAGTGCTTCACATAGATTGATCTTGTGAGCCTCAATCATTGCACTAATCTCCCTCGAGTACTAATAGCATCAAAATGAAGATGGTTGTAAGTAAATTGGGTGATTTGCATGCTCATGAACTCCTAAGATTAAGTAATTATCCCAAATGACAACAAATACTCTTAGAACAGGAAGTTCTCCCCTTAGAATGATCCTATGGCATTGAACCATTACTCTAATCTTTCCCAAGTGTCAATAGCAGCTAAATGAAGATGACTATTAGTAGATTAGATGAGTTGCAAGCTTGTGAGCTCGAAAGATCAAGCGATCACCCCAAATGGTAACAAATGTTCTTAAAATGGCAATTTCTTCCCTCAAAATGACCTTATGGCATTGAACCATCATACTAATCTTTCCCAAGTATTTATATCATCTAAATGAAGATAATTCATAAGTAAGTTAGATGATTTCTAAGCTCATGAGCTCCCAAGATCAAGCTATTAACCCAAATGGTGAGAAACATTCTTAGAATGGCAATGTTTTCCGTTAGAATGATCTTGTGGCTCTCCATCCTCACATCGATCTTTTCCAAGTACTGATAGCACATGAATGAAGGTAATTGTAAATAAATTAGATCATTTACAAGTTGGGGAACTCTAAGATCAAGCAATTAACCCAAATGCAAACAAATATTCATTGAAAGGGAACTCTTCCTTGAAATGGTCTTGTGGCACTCCACCATTGCTCTAATCTTTCCCAAGTATTAATAGAATCTAAATGGAGATGATTATAAGTAAATTAGATGATTTACAAGCTCAGGAGCTATGGAGATCAAGCCATATAGCCGAATGGTGACAAACATTCTTAGAATGGGAAGTTCTTCACTTGGAATGATCTTCTCGCGCTCTTGAGAGTTGCTCTAATCTTTTCAAAGTACTGAAAGGGCCAATGAAGACGATCATACGTAAGTTAGATGATTTTCCAGGTCGTTCACTCCTGAGATCAACCCATTAACCTAAACTGCAATGAACGTTCTTAGAATGGGGAGTTTTGCACATAGAATAATCTTGTGAGCCTCAATCATTGCACTAATCTTCCTCGAGTACTAATAGCTTCAAAATGAAGATGGTTGTAAGTAAATTAGGTGATTTGTAAGCTCGCGAACTCCTAAGATTAACTAATTAACCCAAATGGCAATAAATACACTTAGAACGGGAAGTTCTCCCCTTAAAATGATCTTATGGCATTGAATCATTACTCTAATCTTTCCCAAGTGTCAATAGCATCTAAATGAAGATGACCATTAGTAGATTAGATGAGTTGCAAGCTCATGAGCTCCAAAAATCAAGCAATCAACCCAAATGGTGACATTTGTTCTTAGAATGGCAATGTCTTCCCTTAGAATGACCTTATGGCATGGAACCATCATACTATTCTTTCCCAAGTATTAATAGCATCTAAATGAAGATAATTTATAAGTAAGTTAGATGATTTCCAAGCTCGTGAGCTCCCAAGATCAAGTGATCAACCCAAATGGTGAGAAAAATTCTTAGAATGGCAATTTCCTCCCTTAGAATGATCTTGTGGCTCTCCATCATCACACCGATCTTTTCCAAGTACTGATAGCATAGAAATGGAGGTAATTATAAATAAATTAGATGATTTGCAAGCCGGGGAACTCCTGAGATCAAGCAATTAACCCAAATGCTGACAAATAGACATTGAAAGGGAAGTTCTTACTTAAATGGTCTTGTGGTACTCCACCATTGCTCTAATCTTTCCCAAGTACTAATAGCATCCAAATGAAGAAGATTATAAGTAAATTAGATGATTTACAAGCTCACAAGCTATAAAGATTAAGCGATTAAGCCAAATGGTGACAAATATTCTTAGAATGGGAAGTTCTTCACTTGGAATGATCTTCTCGTGCTCTCGAGAGTTGCTCCAATCTTTTCAAAGTTCTAATGGGACCAGTGAAGATAATTAGAAGTAAGTTAAGTGATTTTCCAGGTCCTTAATTTCCAAGATCAACCCATTAACCTAAATTGCAACAAAAGCTCTTAGAATGGGGAGTTCTGCACATAGAATAATCTTGTGAATCTCAATCATTGCACTAATTTCCCTCGAGTACTAATAGCATTAAAATGAAGATGGTTGTAAGTAAATTAGGTGTTTTGCAAGCTCAGGAACTCCAAAGATTAAGTAATTATCCCAAATGGCAACAAATACTCTTAGAACGGGAAGTTCTCCCCTTAGAATGATCTTATGGCATTGAACCATTACTCTAATCTTTTCCAAGTGTCAATAGCATTTAAATGAAGATGATTATTAGTAGATTAGATGAGTTGCAAGCTCGTGAGCTCGAAAGATCGAGCGATCAACCCAAATGGTGACAAATGTTCTTAGAATGGCAATGTCTTCCCTTAGAATGACCTTATGGCATGGAATCATCATACTAATCTTTCCCAAGTATTAATAGCATCCAAATGAAGATAATTTATAAGTAAGTTAGATTATTTCCAAGCTTGTGATCTCTCAAGATCAAGCTATCAATCTAAATGGTGAGAAACATTCTTAGAATAGCACTTTCATTCCTTAGAATGATCTTGTGGCTCTCCATTATCACACCGATCTTTTCCAAGTACTGATAGCATAGAAATGGAGGTAATTGTAAATAAATTAGATGATTTGCTAGCCGGGGAACTCCTGAGATCAAGCAATTAACCCAAATGCCCACAAATATGAAAGGGAAGTACTTCCTTAAAATGGTCTTGTGGCACTCCACCATTGCTCTAATCTTTCCCAAGTACTAATAGCATCCAAATGAAGAAGATTATAAGTAAATTAGATGATTTACAAGCTCACGAGCTATAAAGATTAAGCGATTAAGCCAAATGGTGACAAATATTCTTAGAATGGGAAGTTCTTCACTTGGAATGATCTTCTCACGCTCTCAAGAGTTGCTCCAATCTTTTCAAAGTAATAATAGGACCAATGAAGATAATCCTAAGTAAGTTAGATGGTTTTCTAGGTCGTTAACTTCCAAAGATCAACCTGTTAACCTAAATTCCAAGAAACGTTTCTAGAATGTGAAGTTTTTCACATAGAATAATCTTGTGAGTCTCAATCATTGCACCAATCCCCCTCGAGTACTAATAGCATCAAAATGAAGATGGTTGTAAGTAAATTAGGTGATTTGCAAGCTTAGAATGGGAAGACTTTCACTAAGAATGATCTTATGGCTCTCAATCATTTGGCTAATCTTTCCCTAGATCTCATAGCATCCAAATGAACATAACAATAAGAAAATTATACGAATTAAGCGCTCATGAGGGATGGACATCAGTGATTATACCAAATGACAAAAAAGCTTAGAATGGGAAGTCCTTCGCTTAGAGTGATCTTATGACTAAACCATTAGCCCAATGTCTCCCATGATCTAATGGCATCCAAATGAAGATACCTTAAGTAAATTATATGATCCAGAAGCTCATTAGCTATGGTGATCAAGCTATTAAACCAAATTTGTACACATATGCTTCAAATGGGAAGTCCTTCACTTTGAATGATCTTATGGCTTTTAATCATTATCCTTATCTTTCCCTAGATCTCTTAGCATCCAAATGAAGGTAAATATAAGTAAATTATTTGGTTTACAAACTCATGAGCTGTGGCGATCAAGCGATTAAACCAAATTCGGACACATATGCATCAAATGGGAAGTCCTTCACTTAGAATGATCTTATGGCTCTCAATCATTTGGGTAATCTTTCGCTAGATCTCACAGCATCCAAATGAACATAACAATAAGAAAATTATACAAATCACAAGCTCATGAGGGATGGACATCAGCGATTATACCAAATGACAAAAAAGCTTAGAATGGGAAGTCCTTCAGTTAGAATGATCTTATGGCTCTAATGCCATCCAAATGAAGATACCTTAAGTAAATTATATGATCTACAAGCTCATTAGCTATGGAGATCAAGCGATTAAGCCAAATGAGGACACATATGCTTCAAATGGGAAATCCTTCACTTAGAATGATCTTATTTATCTCAACCATTAGCATAATGTTTCCCTAGATCTCATAGCATCCTAATGAAGAAAAATATAAGTAAATTATATGATTTACAAGCTCATTAGCTGTGAAGATCAAGCAATTAAATCAAATGGCGACATAAATGCTTAGAATAGAAAGTTCTTCACTTAGAATGATCTTATGACTCTCAACCACTAGCCTAATCTTTCCATAGACCTAATAGTATCCAAATGAAGATAACTATAAGTAAATTATATGATTTACAAGCTCATGAGCTGTGGAGATCAAGCAATTAAATCAAATGGCGACAAAAATGCTTAGAATAGAAAGTTCTTCACTTAGAATGATCTTATGACTCTCAACCACTGGCCTAATCTTTCCATAGATCTAATAGTATCCAAATGAAGATAACTATAAGTAAATTATATGATTTACAAGCTCATTAGCTATGGAGATCAAGGGATTAACCAAATGAGGACACACATGCTTCAAATGAAAAGTCCTTCTCATTTGGTTTAATCCCTTGATCTCCATAGCTAATGAGCTTGTAAATCATATAAATTACATATACTTTTCTTCATTTGGATGCTATGAGATCTAAGGAAAGATTAGGCTAGTAGTTGAGAACCATAAGATCATTCCAAGTGAAAGACTTCCCATTTGAAGGATATGTGTCTTCATTTGGTTAATCACTTGATCTCCATAGATAATGAGGTTGTAAATCATATAATTTCCTTATGGTTATCTTCATTTGGATGATATGAGATCTGGGGAAAGATTAGGCTAGTGGTTGAGAGCCAGAAGATCATTCCAAGTAAAAGACTTCCCATTTTAAGGATATGTGTCCTCATTTGGTTTAATGACTTGATCTCCATAGCTAATGAGCTTGTAAATCATATAATTTCCTTATAGTTACCTTCATTTGGATGATATGAGATCTAGGGAAAGATTAGGCTAGTGGTTAAGAGTCACAAGATCATTCTAAGAGAAGGACTTCTCATTTGAAGCAAGTGTGTCCTCATTTGGTTTAATGCCTTGATCTCCTTAGCTAATGAGCTTGTAAATCATATAAATTACATATACTTTTCTTCATTTGGATGCTATGAGATCTAAGGAAAGATTAGGCTAGTAGTTGAGAACCATAAGATCATTCCAAGTGAAAGACTTCCCATTTGAAGGATATGTGTCTTCATTTGGTTAATCACTTGATCTCCATAGATAATGAGCTTGTAAATCATATAATTTCCTTATGGTTATCTTCATTTGGATGATATGAGATCTAGGGAAAGATTAGGCTAGTGGTTGAGAGCCAGAAGATCATTCCAAGTAAAAGACTTCCCATTTGAAGGATATGTGTCCTCATTTGGTTTAATGACTTGATCTCCATAGCTAATGAGCTTGTAAATCATATAATTTCCTTATAGTTACCTTCATTTGGATGATATGAGATCTAGGGAAAGATTAGGCTAGTGGTTAAGAGTCACAAGATCATTCTAAGAGAAGGACTTCTCATTTGAAGCATGTGTGTCCTCATGTGGTTTAATGCCTTGATCTCCTTAGCTAATGAGCTTGTAAATCATATAAATTACATATAGTTTTCTTCATTTGGATGCTATCAGATCTAGGGAAAGATTAGGCTAGTGGTTGAGAGCCATCAGATCATTCCAAGTGAAAGACTTCTCATTTGAAGCATATGTGTCCTCATTTTGTTTAATCACAGGATCTCCATAACTAATGAGCTTGTAAATCATATAAATTACATATAGTTTTCTTCATTTTGATGCTATGCGATCTAGGGAAAGATTATGCTAATGGTTGACAGCCATGGGATCATTTTAAGTGAAGGACTTCTCATTTGAAGCATGTGTGTCCTCATTTGGTTTAATCCCTTGATCTCCATAGCTAATGAGCTTGTAAATCATATAAATTACATATAGTTTTCTTCATTTGGATGCTATGAGATCTAGGGAAAGATTAGGCTAGTGGTTGAGAGCCATCAGATCATTCCAAGTCAAAGACTTCTCATTTGAAGCATTTGTGTCCTCATTTTGTTTAATCGCAGGAGCTATATAACTAATGAGCTTGTAAATCATTTAAATTACATATAGTTTTCTTGATTTAGTTGCTATGAGATCTACGGTAAGATTATGCTATTGGTCGACAGCCGTGGGATCATTTGAAGTGAAGGACTTCTCATTTGAAGCATATGTGTCCTCATTTTGTTTAATCACAGGATTCCATAACTAATGAGCTTGTAAATCATATAAATTACACATAGTTTTCTTCATTTGGATGCTATGAGATCTAGAGAAAGATTATGCTAATGGTTGACAGCCATGGGATCATTTAAAGTGAAGGAATTCTCATTTGAAGCATATGTGTCCTCATTTTGTTTAATCGCAGGATCTCCGTAACTAATGAGCTTGTAAATCATATAAATTACATAGAGTTTTCTTCATTTGGATGGTATGAGATCTAGGCAAAGATTAGGCTAGTGGTTGAGAGCCATAAGATCATTCCAAGTAAAAGACTTCCATTTGAAGGATATGTGTCCTCATTTGGTTTAATTACTCGATCTCCATAGCTAATGAGCTTGTAAATCATATAATTTCCATACCGTTACCTTCATTTGGATTATATGAGATCTAGGCAAAGATTAGGCTAGTGGTTGAGAGCCAAAAGATCATTCCAAGTAAAAGACTTCCATTTGAAGGATATGTGTCCTCATTTGGTTTAATTACTTGATCTCCATAGCTAATGAGCTTGTAAATCATATAATTTCCTTATATTTACCTTCATTTGGATGCTATGAGATCTACGCAAAGATTAGGCTAGTGGTTGAGTGTCACAAGATCATCCTAAGCGAAGGACTTCTCATTTGAAGCATGTGTGTCCTCATTTGGTTTAATACCTTGATCTCCATAGCTAATGAGCTTGTAAATCATATAAATTACATATAGTTTTCTTCATTTGGATGCTATGAGATCTAGGGAAAGATTAGGCTAGTGGTTGAGAGCCATCAGATCATTCCAAGTCAAAGACTTCTCATTTGAAGCATTTGTGTCCTCATTTTGTTTAATCGCAGGAGCTATATAACTAATGAGCTTGTAAATCATTTAAATTACATATAGTTTTCTTGATTTGGTTGCTATGTGATCTATGGTAAGATTATGCTATTGGTCGACAGCCGTGGGATCATTTGAAGTGAAGGACTTCTCATTTGAAGCATATGTGTCCTCATTTTGTTTAATCACAGGATTCCATAACTAATGAGCTTGTAAATCATATAAATTACACATAGTTTTCTTCATTTGGATGCTATGAGATCTAGAGAAAGATTATGCTAATGGTTGACAGCCATGGGATCATTTAAAGTGAAGGAATTCTCATTTGAAGCATATGTGTCCTCATTTTGTTTAATTGCAGGATCTCCATAACTATTGAGCTTGTAAATCATATAAATTACATAGAGTTTTCTTCATTTGGATGCTATGAGATCTAGGGAAAGATTAGGCTAGTGGTTGAGAGCCATAAGATCATTCCAAGTGAAAGACTTCCCATTTGAAGGATATGTGTCCTCATTTGGTTTAATTAATTGATCTCCATAGTTAATGAGCTTGTAAATCATATAAATTACATAGAGTTTTCTTCATTTGGATCCTATGTGATCTAGGGAAAGATTATGCTAATGGTTGATAGCCATAGGATCATTCTAAATGAAGGACTTCTCATTGGAAGGATATGTGTCTTCATTTGGTTAATCGCTTGATCTCCATAGCTAATGAGCTTGTAAATTTTATAATTTCCTTATAGTTACCTTCATTTGGATGCTATGAGATCTAGGGAAAGATTAGGCTAGTGGTTGAGAGTCACAAGATCATTCTAAGACAAGGACTTTTCATTTGAAGCATGTGTGTCCTCATTTGGTTTAATCCCTTGATTTCCATAGCTAATGACTTTGTAAATCATATAATTTACTTGTAGTTATCTTCATTTGGATACTATTAGATCTATGGAAAGATTAGGCCAATGGTTGAGAGTCATAAGATCATTCTAAGTGAAGAACTTTCTATTCTAAGCATTTTTGTCGCCATTTGATTTAATTGCTTGATCTCCACAGCTCATGAGCTTGTAAATCATCTATTTACTTATACTTATCTTCATTTGGTGGCTATGAGATCTAGGGAAAGATTAGGCTAGTGGTTGAGAGCCGTAAGATCATCCTAAATGAAGGACATCCCATTCTAATTGATTTTGTCGCCATTTGATTTAATCGCTTGATCTCCACTGCACATGATCTTGTAAATCATATAATTTACTTATATTTATCTTCATTTGTATGCTATTAGATCATGGGAGAGATTAGGCCGATGGTTGAGTCATAAGATCATTCTAAGTGATGGACTTCCCATTCTATGTATTTTTGTCACAATTTGGTTTAATAGCCTGATATCCACAGCTCATGAGCTTGTAGATCATATAATTTATTTATAGTTATCTTCATTGGAATGCTTTTGGATCATGGGAAAGGTTAGGCCAATGGTTGAGAGCCATAACATCATTCTATGTGAAAGACTTCCCACTCTAAGCATGCTTGTCACCATTTGGTGTAATCGAATGATCTCCATCTCTCATGAGCTTGTAATTCATATAATTTACTTATAGTTTTCTTCATTCATATGCTATGAGATCTAAGGGAAGATTAGGCTAATGGTTGAGAGCTATAAGCTAAGTGAAGGACTTCCCATATGAAGCATAGGTGTCCTAATTTGGTTTAATCACTTGATCCCCATAGCACATGAGCCTGTAAATCATATAATTTACCTATAGTTATCTTCATTTGGATGCTATGAGATCTAAGGAAAGATTAGGCTAATGGTTGAGAGCCATAAGATCATTCTAAGTGAAGGACTTCCTATTTGAAGCATATGTGTTTGCATTTGGTTTAGTCGCTTGATCTCCATTGCAAATCAGCTTCTAAATCACATAATTTACTTATAGTTATCTTCTTTTCGTTGCTATTAGATCATGGGAGAGATTAGGCCAATGGTTGAGAGCCATAAGATCATTCTAAGTGAAAGACATCCCATTCTAAGAATGTTTGTCAATAGTTGGTATAATAGCTTGATCTCCATCGCTCATGAGGTTGTAATTCATCTAATTTTCTTATTGTTATGTTCATTTGGATGCAATGAGATAAGATCATTCTAAGTGAAGGACTTCCCATTTGAAGCATATGTGTTCTCATTTCGTGTAATTGCTTGATCTCCATAGCTAATGAGTTTGTCAATCATATAAGTTACTTATAGTTATCTTTATTTGGATGCTATGAGTTCTACGGAATGATAAAGCTAACCGTTGAGAGCCATAAGATCATTATAACTGAAGGACTTCTCATTTGAAGCATATGTGTTCTCATTTGGTTTAATAGCTTGATCTCCATAACTAATGAGCTTGGAAATCATATGATTCACTTATTGTTATCTTAATTTGGATGCTATTTAATCATGGGGAGAGATTAGGCCAACGACTGAGACCCATAAGATCATTCATTGTGAAGGACTTCCCATTCTAAGCATGTTCTCACCATTTGGGGAAATCACTTGATCTCCATCGCTAATGAGCTTGTAATTCATCTAATCATCTTATCTCCATTTGGATGCTATGAGATCTAGGGAAAGATTAGGCTAATGGTTGAGAGCCATAAGATCATTCTAAGTGAATGACTTCCCATTTGAAGCATATGTGTTCTCATTTGGTTTAATCGCATGATCTCCATAGCTAATGAGCTTATAAATCATGTAATTTACTTAAAGTTATCTTCATTTGTAAATCATATAATTTACTTAAAGGTATCTTCATTTGGATGCTATGAGATCTAGGGAGTGATTAGACTAATGGTTGAGAGCCATAAGATCATTCTAAGTGAAGAACTTCCCATTTGAAGCATATGTATTCTCATTTGGTTTAATAGCTTGATCTCCATAGCTAATGAGCTTGGAAATCATATGATTTACTTATTGTTATCTTCATTTGGATGCTATTTGATCATGGGGAGAGATTAGGCCAATGGTTGAGAGCCATAAGATCATTTTATGTGAAGGACTTCCCATTCTAAGCATGTTTCTCACCGTTTAGGGAAATCGCTTGATCTCCATCGCTCGTGAGCTTATAATTCATCTAATCGTCTTATTGTTATCTTCATTTGGATACTATGAGATGTAGGGAAAGATTACGCTAATGGTTGAGAGTCATAAGATCATTCTAATTGAATAACTTCCCATTTGAACCATTTGTGTTCTCATTTGGTTTAATTGCTTGATCTCCATAGCTAATGAGCTTGTAAATCATATAATTTACATATAGTTATCTTCATTTGGACATTACGAGATCTAGGGAATGACTAGGCTAATGGTTGAGAGCCATAAGATCATTCTAAGTGAAGGACTTCCCATTTGAAGCATATGTGTTCTGATTTGGTTTAATAGCTTGATCTCCATAGCTAATGAGCTTGGAAATCATATGATTTACTTCATGTTATCTTCATTTGGATGCTATTAGATCTAGGGAATGCTTAGGATAATGGTTGAGAGCCATAAGATCATTCTAAGTGAAGGACATCCTATTTGAAGCATATGTGTTCTCATTTGGTTTAATAGATTGATCTCCATAGTTAATGAGCTTGGAAATCATATGAGATACCTATTGTTATCTTCATTTGGATGTTATGAGATCTAGGGAGTGATTAGGCTAATGGTTGAGAGTCATAAGATTATTCTAAGTGAAGAACTTCCCATTTCAAGCATATGTTTTCTCATTTGGTTTAATCGCTTGATCTCCATAGCTAACGAGCTTGGAAATCAAATGATTTACTTCATGTTATCTTCATTTGGATGCTATTAGATCTAGGGAATGCTTAGGATAATGGTTGAGAGCCATAAGATCATTCTAAGTGAAGGACTTCCCATTTGACGCATATGTGTTCTCATTTGGTTTAATCGCTTGTAAGTCATATAATTTACTTATAGTTATCTTCATTTGGATTCTATCAGATTTAGGGTATAATTAGGCTAATGGTTGAGAGCCATAAAATCATTCTAAGCGAATGACTTCCCATTTGAAGCATATGTGTTCTCATTTGGTTTAATCGCATGATCTCCATAGCTATTGAGCTTATAAATCATATAATTTACTTAAAGTTATCTTCATTTGGATGCTATGAGATCTAGGGAGTGATTAGGCTAATGGTTGAGAGCCATAAGATTATTCTAAGTGAAGAACTTCCCATTTCAAGCATATGTGTTTTCATTTGGTTTAATCGCTTGATCTCCATAGCTAATGAGCTTGGAAATCATATGATTTACTTATTGTTATCTTCATTTGGATGCTATTTGGTCATGGGGAGAGATTAGGCCAACAGTTGAGGGTCATAAGATCATTCTAAGTGAAGGACTTCCCATTTGAAGCATATGTGTTCTCATTTGGTTTAATCGCTTGCATTGAATCATTACTCTAATCTTTCCTAAGTGTCAATACCATCTAAATGAAGATGATTATAAGTAGATTAGATGGTTTCCAAACTCATGAGCTCCCAAGATCAAGCTATCAACCCAAATGGTGAGAAACATTCTTAGAATGGCAATTTCTTCTGTTAGAATGATCTTGTCGCTCTCCATCATCACACTAATCTTATCTAGTACCGATAGCATACAAATGAAGGTAATTGAAAATAAATTAGATGATTTGCATGCTGGGGAATTCCTGAGATCAAGCAATTAACCCAAATGCTGATAAATTCGTTGAAAGGGAACTTCTTCCTTAAAATGGTCTTGTGGCACTGAACCATTACTCTAATATTTCACAAGTATTAATAGCATATATATGAAGATAATTATAAGCAGATTAGATGATTTGCAAGCTCGTGAGGTCCAAAGATCAAGCAATCAACCATTAGAATTTTCTTAGAATGGCAATTTCTTGCCTTAGAATGATCTTATAGAATTGAACCATCATACTAATCTTTCTCAAGTATTAATAGCATCTAAATGAAAATCATTACAAGTACGTTAAATGATTTTCTAGATCGTTAACTTCCAACCAATTAACCTAAATTGCAACAAACGTTTTTAACATGGGAAGTTCTTCACTTAGAATAATCTTACGAATTTCAATCATTGCACTAATCTTCCTTGACTACTAAGAGCATCAAAATGAAGATGATTGTAATTAAATTAGATGAACCATTACTCTAATCTTGCCCAAGTGTTATTACCATATAAATGAAGACGATTATAAGTAGATTAAATGATTTGCAAGCTCGTGAGCTCCAAAGATCAAGCGATCAACCCAAATGGTGACAAATGTTGTTAGAATGGCAATTTCTTCCCTTAGAATGATCTTGTGGCTCTCCATCATCACACCGATCTTTTCCAAGTACTGATAGCATAGAAATGGAGGTAATTGTAAATAAATTAGATGGTTTGCAAGCCGGTGAACTCCAGAGATCAAGCAATTAACCCCAATGTTGACAAATATTCATTGAAAGGGAAGTTCTTTCTTAAAATGATCAAGCTATCAATCCAAATGGTGAGAAACATTCTTAGAATAGCACTTTCATTCCTTAGAATGATCTTGTGACTCTCCATCATCACACCGATCTTTTCCAAGTACTGATAGCATAGAAATGGAGGTAATTGTAAATAAATTAGATGATTTGCTAGCCGGGGAACTCCTGAGATCAAGGCAATTAACCCAAATGCCCACAAATAATCAATGAAAGGGAAGTTCTTCCTTAAAATGGTCTTGTGGCACTCCACCATTGCTCTAATCTTTCCCAAGTACTAATAGCATCCAAATGAAGAAGATTATAAGTAAATTAGATGATTTACAAGCTCACGAGCTATAAAGATTAAGCAATTAAGCCAAATGGTGACAAATATTCTTAGAATGGGAAGTTCTTCACTTGGAATGATCTTCTCGCGCTCTCGAGAGTTGCTCCAATCTTTTCAAAGTAGTAATAGGACCAATGAAGATAATCCTAAGTAAGTTAGATGATTTTCTAGGTCGTTAACTTCCAAAGATCAACCTGTTAACCTAAATTCCAAGAAACGTTTTTAGAATGTGAAGTTTTTTACATAGAATAATCTTGTGAGTCTCAATCATTGCACCAATCTCCCTCGAGTACTAATAGCATCAAAATGAAGATGGTTGTAAGTAAATTAGGTGATTTGCAAGCTTAGAATGAGAAGTCTTTCACTAAGCATGATCTTATGGCTCTCAATCATTTGGCTAATCTTTCCCTAGATCTCATAGCATCCAAATGAACATAACAATAAGAAAATTATACAAATTACAAGCTCATGAGGGATGGACATCAGTGATTATACCAAATGACAAAAAAGCTTAGAATGGGAAGTCCTTCGCTTAGAGTGATCTTATGACTCTAAACCATTGGCCCAATGTCTCCCATGATCTAATGGCATCCAAATGAAGGTAAATATAAGTAAATTATTTGGTTTACAAACTCATGAGCTGTGGCAATCAAGCGATTAAACCAAATTCGGACACATATGCATCAAATGGGAAGTCATTCACTTAGAATGATCTTATGGCTCTCAATCATTTGGCTAATCTTTCGCTAGATCTCACAGCATCCAAATGAACATAACAATAAGAAAATTATACAAATCACAAGCTCATGAGGGATGGACATCAGCGATTATACCAAATGACAAAAAAGCTTAGAATGGGAAGTTCTTCACTTAGAATGATCTTATGGCTCTAATGGCATCCAAATGAAGATACCTTAAGTAAATTATATGATCTACAAGCTCATTAGCTATGGAGATCAAGCGATTAAGCCAAATGAGGACACATATGCTTCAAATGGGAAATCCTTCACTTAGAATGATCTTATTTATCTCAACCATTAGCCACATGTTTCCCTAGATCTCATAGTATCCTAATGAAGAAAACTATAGTAAATTATATGATTTACAAGCTCATTAGCTGTGAAGATCAAGCAATTAAACCAAATGAGGACGCATATACTTCAAATGGGAAGTCCTTAGCTTTGAATGATCTTATGGCTTTACACCACTATCCTTCTCTTTCCCTAGATCTCATAGCTTCCAAATGAAGGTAACTATAAGTAAATTATATGGTTTACAAACTCATGAGCTATGGCGATCAAGTGATTAAACCAAATTAGGACAGATATACTTCAAATGGGAAGTCATTCACTTAGGATCTTATGGCTCTCAACCATTTGGCCAATCTTTCCCTAGATCTCATAGCATCCAAATGAACATAACAATAAGAAAATTATACGAATTACAAGCTCATGAGGGATGGACATCAGCAATTATAACAAATGACAAAAAAGCTTAGAATGGGAAGTCATTCACTTAGAGTGAACTTGTGGCTCTAAACCATTGGCCTAATCTCTCCCATGATCTAATAGCATCCAAATGAAGAAACCTTAAGTAAATTATATGATTTACAATCTCGTTGGCTATGGGACCAAAAGATTAAACTAAATGAGGACACACATGCTTCAAATGGGAGGTCCTTCACTTAGAATGGTCTTATGGCTCTCAACCACTAGCCTAGTGAGCTTGTTATTCATCTAATTTTCTTATAGTTACCTTCATGTGGATGCTATGAGATCAGATAATTTACTCATCTAATTTTCTTATAGTTACCTTCATGTGGATGCTATTAGATCATTTTATGTGAATGATCTTATGGCACTCAACCATTTGCCTAATCTTTCTCTAAATCTCATAGCATCCAAATGAAGATACCTTAAGCAAATTATATGATTTAAAAGCTCATTAGCTATGGAGATCAAGCGATTAAACAAAATGAGGACACATATGCTTCAAATGAGAAGTCCTTCACTTAGAATGATCTCATGGCTCTCAACCACTAGCCTAATCTTTCCCTAGATCCCATAGCGTCCGAATGAAGATAACTATATGTAAATTATATGATTTACAAGCTCATTAGCCGTGGAGATCAAGCAATTATACAAAATGAGGACACATATGCTTCAAATGGGAACTCCTTCACTTAGAATGATCTCATGGCTCTCAACCATTAGCCTAATCTTTCCATAGATCTCATAGCATCCAAATGAAGAAAACTATAAGTAAATTATATGATTTACATTCCCATGAGCTATGGCGATCAAGCAATTAAACCAAATTAGGACACATATGCTTCAAATGGGAAGTTCTTCACTTAGAATGATCTTATGACTCTCAACTATTTGCATAATCTTTCCCTTGATCTAATAGCAACTAAATGAAGATAACTATAAGTAAATTATATGATTTACAAGCTCATTAGCTATGGAGATCAGGCTATTACACCAAATGAGAGCACATACGCTACAAATGGGAAGTCATCACTAAGAATGATCTTATGGCTCTCAACGAGAAGCATAGTCTTTCCCTAGATCTCATAGCATCCAAATGAAGAAAACTAGAAGTAAATTATATGATTTACAAGCTCATTAACTTTGGAGATCAAATGATTAAACCAAATGAGGACACATATGCTTCAAATGAGAAGTCCTTTGCTTAGAATGATATTATGGCTCTCAACCATTGTCCTTATCTTTCCCTAGATCTCATAGAATCCAAATGAAGGTAACTACAAGTAAATTATATGATTTACAATATCATTAGCTATGGAGATCATGCGATTAAACTAAATGATGACACATATGCTTCAAATGAGAAGTCCTTTGCTTAGAATGACATTATGGCTCTCAACCATTGTCCTTATCTTTCCCTAGATCTCATAGAATCCAAATGAAGATAACTACAAGTAAATTATATGATTTACAATATCATTAGCTATGGAGATCATGCGATTAAACTAAATGAGGACACATATGCTTCAAATGGGAGGTCCTTCACTTAGAATGATCTTATTTCTCTCAACTATTAGCCTAATCTTTCCCTAGATCTCATAGCATCCAAACAAAGATAACAATAAGAAGATTAGACGAATTCCAAGCTCATGAGCGATGGATGTCAGGCAATTACCCCAAATGGTGAGAAACACGCTTAGAATGGGAAGTCCTTCACATAGAATGATCTTATGACTCTCAACCGTTGGGCTAATCACTCCCCATGATCCAATAGCCTCGAAATGAAGATAACAGTAAGTAAATTATATGATTTCCAAGCTCATTAGCAATGGTGATAAAGCTATTAAACCAAATTAGTACACATATGCTTCAAATGGGAAGTTCTTCACTTAGAATGATTTTATGGTTCTCAACCATTAGCTTCATTCCGTAGATCTCATAACATCCAAATGAAGATAACTATAAGTAAATTATAAGATTTACAAGCTCATGAGCTATGGAGATGAAGCGACTAAACCAAATGGTGACAAAAATGCTTAGAATGGGAAGTCCTTCACATAGAATGATCTTATGGCTCTCAACCATTACCCTAATCTTTCCCTAGATCTCATAGCATCCAAATATAGATAACAATAAGAAAATTAGACGAATTTCAAGCTCATGAGCAATGGAGATCAAGCGATTATACCAAATGGTGACAAAAATGCATAGAATGGGAAGTCATTCACTTAGAATGATCATATGGCTCTCAACCATTACCCTAATAATTTGCTAGATCTCATAGCATCCAAATGAAGATAACAATAAGAAAATTAGACGAATTACAAGCTCATGAGCAATGTAGATCAAGCGATTATACCAAATGGTGACAAACATGCCTAGAATGGGAAGTCATTCACTTAGAATGATCTTATGGCTCTCAACCGTTGGCCTAATCTCTCCCCAAGATCCAATAACGTCCAAATGAATATAACAATAAGTAAATCATATGATTTCCAAGCTCACTAGCTATGGAGCTTAAGCTATTAAACCAAATTAGTACACACATGCTTCAAATGGAAAGTCCTTCACCTAGAATGATGTTATGGCGCTCAACCATTACCCTAATCTTTCCCTAGATCTCATAGATTCCAAATGAACATAACAATAAGAAAATTAGACGAATTACAAGCCCATGAGCGACGGACATTAAGCGATTATACCAAATGGTGACAAACATGCTTAGAATGGGAAGTCTATTACTTAGAATGATCTTATGGTTCTCAACCATTGGCCTAATCTCAAAGATGATCTAATAACATCCAAATGAATATAACTATAAGTAAATTATATGATCTACAAGCTCATGAGCTTTGTAGATCAAGCGATTAAACCAAATGAGAACACATATGCTTCAAATGGGAAGTCCTTCGCTTAGAATATTCTTATGGCTCTCAACCATTAGCCTAATCATTCCATAGATCTCATACCATCCAAATGAAGATAACTATAAGTAAATTCTATGATTTTCAAGCTCATTAGCTATGGACTTCTCATTTGAAGCGTATCTGTCCTCATTTGGTTTAATCGCTTGATCTCCATAGCTAATGA
Organism: Corymbia citriodora subsp. variegata; assembly: GCA_014858505.1. NCBI lineage: Eukaryota > Viridiplantae > Streptophyta > Magnoliopsida > Myrtales > Myrtaceae > Corymbia > Corymbia citriodora. The sequence continues at coordinate 7,187,092 of CM026411.1, forward strand.
GCTTGTAAATCAAATAATTTACATATAGTTATCTTCATTTGGATGCTATTAGATCATGGGAAAGATTAGGCTAGTGGTTGAGAGACATAAGATCATTCTCAGTGAAGAACTTCCCATTATAAGCATTTTTGTTGCCATTTGATTTAATCGCTTGATCTCCACTGCTCATAAGCATGTAAATCATATAATTTACTTATAATTTTCTTCATTTGGATGCTATTAGATCTAGGGAAAGATTAGGCAAATGGTTGAGAGCCAAAAGATTGTTCTAAGTGAAGGATTTCTCATTTGAAGCATATGTGTCCTAATATAGTTTAATCGCTTGATCACCATAGCTCATATAATTTACTTATTGTTATCTTGAGTTGGATGCGATGAGATCGAGGGAAAGATTAGGCTAATGGTTGAGAGCCATAAGATCATTCTAAGTGAATGACTTTCTCATTTGAAGCAAATGTGTACTAATTTGATTTAATAGCTTCATCTCCACAACTCATGAGCTTGTAAATCATATAATTTACTTATAGTTATGTTCATTTGGATGCTATGAGATCTAGGGCAAGATTAGGCTAATGGTTGAGAGCGATAAGATCATTCTAAGTGAAAGACTTCCCAATTCTAAGCATTTTTGTCACCATTTGGTTTTATCGCATGATCTCCATAACTAATGAGCTTGTAAATTTTATAATTTTCTTATATTTTTCTTCATTTGGATGCTATTAGTTCTATGGAAAGATTAGGCAAATGGTTGAGAGCCATAAGATCATTCTAAGTAATGGACTTCATATTCTAAGCATTTTTGTCACCATTTGGTATAATCGCTTGATCTCCACTGCTCATGAGCTTGTAATTCTTCTAATTTTCTTATAGTATCTTCATTTGGATGCTATCAGATCTATGAAAAGATTAGGCAAATGGTTGAGAGCCATAAGATCATTTTAAGTGATAGACTTCCCATTTTAAGCATTTTTGTCACCATTTGGTTTAATCGCTTGAGCTACATAGCTCCTGAGCTTGTAAATCATATCATTTACTTATAGTTATCTTCATTTGGATGCTATTAGATCTAGGAAAAGATTAGGCAAATGGTTGAGAGCCATAAGATAATTCTAAGTGACGGACTTTCCATTCTAAGCATTTTTGTCACCATTTGGTATAATCGCTTGATCCCCATCGCTCATGAGCTTGTAATTCTTCTAATTTTCTTATAGTTATTTTCATTTAGATGCTATCAGATCTATGGAAAGATTAAGCAAATGGTTGAGAGCCATAAGATACAGGACGCTTACCTAGCCAACATTTCGATCCGACTCTACCCAACTTTTTCTGGTTCACCTCAACATTGCCCACTTGTCCGACTGTTGCTGAGCAGTTTTTGGATATCAAACGGACCTCCCCATAAAGTAATTTTAATGTGGCCGATTTCCCCTCTTTTGCAATCAGTTTCGCTACAGCACCCGCTGCTCTAGCTAATTGTCCACCATTTCCAAGTGTGATTTCTATGTTATGTATGGTCGTGCCTAAGGGCATATCGGTTGAAGTAGATTCTTCTTTTTGATCAATCATTCTAAGTGAAAGGCTTCCCATTCTAAGCATTTTTGTCACCATTTGGTATAATCACTTGATCTCCATCGCTCATGAGCTTATAATTCTTCTAATTTTCTTGTAGTTATGTTCATTTGGATGCTATCAGATCTATGGAAAGATTAAGCTAATGATTGAGAGCCATAAGATCATTCTAAGTGAAGGGCTTCTCATTCTAAGCATTTTTGTCACCATTTGGTTTAATCGCTTCATCTACACGGCTCATGAGCTTGTGATTCAAATAATTTACTTATAGTTACCTTCATTTCGATGCTATTAGATTGTGGGAGAGATTAGGCTAATGCTTGAGAGCCATAACATCATTCTAAGTGAATGACTTCCCATTCTAAGCATTTTTATTTCCATTTGGTTTAATCACTTCATCTACACAGCTCATGTGGCTGTGAATCATATAATTTAATTATAATTATCTTCATTTGGATGCTATTAGATTGTGGGAGAGATTAGGCTAATGCTTTAGAGCCATTAGATCATTCTAAGTGAATGATTTCCCATTCTTAAACATTTTTGTCACTATTTGGTATTATCGCTTGATCTCCATTGCTCCTGAGCTTGTAATTTGTCTAATTTTTTTTTATTGTTATCTTCATTTGAATGCTATTAGATCGTGGGAGAGAGATTAGGCCAATGGTTGAGAGCTATACGATCATTCTAAGTGATGAACTTTCCATTCTAAGCATTTTTGTCACAATTTGGTGTAATCGCTTGATCTCCATTGCTCATGAGCTTGTAATTCGTCTAATTTTTTTATGGTTATCTTCATTTGGATGCTACAAGTTCTAGGGAGAGATTAGGCTAATGGTTGAGAGCCATAAGATCATTCTAAATGAATGACTTCCCATTCTAAGCATTTTGGTCACCATTTGGTTTAATCGCTTCATCTACACAACTCATGAGCTTGGGAATCATATTATTTACTTATAGTTATCTTCATTTGGATTCTATTAGATTGTGGGAGAGATTAGGCTAATGCTTGAGAGCCATAACATCATTCTAAGTGAATGACTTCCCATTCTAAGCATTTTTGTCACCATTTGGTTTAATCGCTTGATTATCCATTGCTCATGACCTTGTAATTCGTCTTATTTCCTTATATGTATCTTCATTTGGATGCTATTAGATTGTAGGAGAGATTAGGCTAATGCTTGAGAGCCATAACATCATTCTAAGTGAATGACTTCCCATTCTAAGCATTTTTATCTCCATTTGGTTTAATCGCTTCATCTACACAGCTCATGAGCTTGTAACTCATCTAATCTACTAATAGTCATCTTCATTTAGATGCTATTAGATTGTGGGAGAAATTAGGCTAATGCTTAAGAGCCATTAGATCATTCTAAGTGAATGATTTCCCATTCTTAAACATTTTTGTCACTATTTGGTATTATCGCTTGATCTCCATTGCTCCTGAGCTTGTAATTCGTCTAATTTTTTTTATTGTTATCTTCATTTGAATACTATTCGATCGTGGGAGAGAGATCAGGCCAATGGTTGAGAGCCATACGATCATTCTAAGTGATGAACTTTCCATTCTACGCATTTTTGTCACCATTTGGTGTAATCGCTTGATCTCCATTGCTCATGAGCTTGTAATTCGTCTAATTTTTTTATGGTTATCTTCATTTGGATGCTACAAGATCTAGGGAGAGATTAGGCTAATGGTTGAGAGTCATAAGATCATTCTAAGTGAATGACTTCCCATTCTAAGCATGTTTCTCACCATTTGGGGTAATCGGTTGATCTATATCATATATGTGTATATGATATCTTCATTTGGATGCTATTAGATTGTGGGAGAGATTAGGCTAATGCTTGAGAGCCATAACATCATTCTAAGTGAATGACTTCCCATTCTAAGCATTTTTGTCACCATTTGGTTTAATCGCTTTATCCATTGCTCATGACCTTGTAATTCGTCTAGTTTCCTTATATGTATCTTCATTTGGATGCTATTAGATTGTGGGAGAGATTAGGCTAATGCTTGAGAGCCATAAGATCATTCTAAGTGAATGACTTCCCATTCTAAGCATTTTTATCTCCATTTGGTTTAATCGTTTCATCTACACAGCTCATGCGGTTGTGAATCATATAATTTACTTATAATTATCTTCATTTGGATGCTATTAGATTGTGGGAGAAATTAGGCTAATGCTTGAGAGCCATTAGATCATTCTAAGTGAATGATTTCCCATTCTTAAACATTTTTGTCACTATTTGGTATTATCGCTTGATCTCCATTGCTCCTGAGCTTGTAATTCGTCTAATTTTTTTTATTGTTATCTTCATTTGAATACTATTCGATCGTGGGAGAGAGATCAGGCCAATGGTTGAGAGCCATACGATCATTCTAAGTGATGAACTTTCCATTCTACGCATTTTTGTCACCATTTGGTGTAATCGCTTGATCTCCATTGCTCATGAGCTTGTAATTTGTCTAAATTTTTTTATGGTTATCTTCATTTGGATGCTACAAGATCTAGGGAGAGATTAGGCTAATGGTTGAGAGCCATAAGATCATTCTAAGTGAATGACTTCCCATTTTAAGCATTTTGGTCACCATTTGATTTAATCGCTTCATCTACACAGCTCATGAGCTTGGCAATCATATTATTTACTTATGGTTATCTTCATTTGGATGCTATTAGATTGTGGGAGAGATTAGGCTAATGCTTGAGAGCCATAGCATCATTCTAAGTGAATGACTTCCCATTCTAAGCATTTTTGTCACCATTTGGTTTAATCGCTTGATTATCCATTGCTCATGACCTTGTAATTCGTCTAATTTCCTTATATATATCTTCATTTGGATTCTATTAGATTGTGGGAGAGATTAGGCTAATGCTTGAGAGCCATAAGATCATTCTAAGTGAATGATTTCCCATTCTTAAACATTTTTGTCACTATTTGGTGTTATCGCTTGATCTCCATTGCTCCTGAGCTTGTAATTTGTCTAATTTTTTTTATTGTTATCTTCATTTGAATGCTATTAGATCGTGGGAGAGAGATTAGGCCAATGGTTGAGAGCTATACGATCATTCTAAGTGATGAACTTTCGATTCTAAGCATTTTTGTCACCATTTGGTGTAACCGCTTGATCTCCATTGCTCATGAGCTTGTAATTCGTCTAAATTTTTTTATGGTTATCTTCATTTGGATGCTACAAGATTTGGGGAGAGATTAGGCTAATGGTTGAGAGCCATAAGATCATTCTAAGTGAATAACTTCCCATTCTAAGCATTTTGGTCACCATTTGATTTAATCGCTTCATCTACACAGCTCATGAGCTTGGCAATCATATTATTTACTTATAGTTATCTTCATTTGGATGCTATTAGATAGTGGGAGAGATTAGGCTAATGCTTGAGAGCCATAAGATCATTCTAAGTGAATGACTTCCTATTCTAAACATTTTTGTCATCATTTGGTTTAATCGCTTGATCTACACAGCTCATGAGCTTGTAAATCATATAATTTACTTATAGTTATCTTCAGTTGGATGCTATTAGATCTTGGGAGAGATTAGTACAACGGTTGAGGGCTATAGGGTCATTCTAAGTGAAGGACTTCCCATTCTAAGCATGTTTGTCACCATTTGGTATTATTGCTTGATCTCCATTGCTCCTAAGCTTGTAATTTGTCTAATTTTTTTTATTGTTATCTTCTTTTGAATGCTATTAGATCGTGGGAGAGATTAGGCCAATGGTTGAGAGCCATATAATCATTCTAAGTGATGAACTTTCCATTTTAAGCATTTTTGTCACCATTTGGTGTAATCGCTTGATCTCCATCGCTCATCAGCTTGTAATTCGTCTAATTTTATTATGGTTATCTTCATTTGGATGCTACAAGATCTAGGGAGAGATTAGGCTAATTGTTGAGAGCCATAACATCATTCTAAGTGAATGACTTCCCATTCTAGGCATTTTTATCATCGTTTGGTTTAATCGCTTGATCTACACAGCTCATGAGCTTTTAACTCATCTACTAATAGTCATCTTCATTTAGATGCTATTGACACTTCGGAAAGATTAGAGTAATGGTTCAATGCCATAAGATCATTACAAGGGGAGAACTTCCTGTTCGAAGAGTATTTGTTGCCATTTGGGATAATTACTTAATCTTAGGAGTTCACGAGTATGCAAATCACCCAATTTACTTACAACCATCTTCATTTTGATGCTATTAGTACTCGAGGGAGATTAGTGCAATGATTGAGGCTCACAAGATTAATTTATGTGCAGAACTCCCCATTCTAAGAACGTTCGTTGCAGTTTAGGTTAATGGGTTGATTTTGGAAGTGAACTTCCTGGAAAATCATCTTCACCGGTACTTTGTAAAGATTGGAGCAGCTCTGGAGTGCGCAAGAAGATAATTCCAAGTGAAGAACTTCACATTTTAAGAATATTTGTCACCATTTGTCTTAATCGCTTGATCTCCTCTAATTTACTTATAATCTTCTCCATTTGAATGCTTATAATGGGAAGTCCATCACTTAAAATGATCTTATGGCTCATAACCATTAGCCTAATCTTTCCCTAGATCTCATCGCTTCCAAATGAAGGTAACAATAAGAAAATTAGAAAAATTACAAGCTCATGAGCGATGGAGATCAAGTGATTAAACCAAATGGTGACAAAAACGCATAGAATGGGAAGCCCATCACTCAGAATGATCTTATGGCTCTCAACCATTAGCCTAATCTTTCCCTAGATCTCATAGCATCCAAATGAAGATAACAGTAAGTAAATCATATGATTTCCAAGCTCATTAGCAATAGAGATCAAGCTATTAAAATAAATGAGAACACATATGCTTCAAATGGAAAGTCCTTCACTTAGAATGATCTTATGGCTCTCAACCATTAGCTTAGTCATTCCCTAGATCTCATAACATCCAAATGAAGGTAACTACAAGTAAATTATATGATTTACAATCTCATTAGCTATGGAGATCAAGCGATTAAACTAAATGAGGACACATATGCTCTCAACCATTAGCCTAATCTTTCCCTGGATCTCATAGCTTCCAAACGAAAATAACAATAAGACGATTAGATGAATTACAAGCTCATGAGCGATGGAGATCAAACGATTACCCCAAATGGTGAGAAACATGCTTAGAATGGAAAGTCCTTCACAAAGAATGATCTTATGGCACTCAACCATTGGCCTAATCTCTCCCCATGATCAAATAGCATCCAAATGAAGATAACAATAAGCAAATCATATGATTTCCAAGCTCATTAGCAATTGAGATCAAGCTATTAAACCAAATCAGAACACATATGCTTCAAATGGGAAGTCCTTCACTTAGAATGATCTTATGACTCTCAACCATTAGCATAGTCATTCCCTAGATCTCATATCATCCAAATGAACATAACTATATGTAAATTATATGATTTACAAGCTTATTAGCTATGGAGATCAAGCTATTAAACCAAATGAGAACACACATGCTTCAAATGGGAAGTGCTTCACATAGAATGATCTTATGGCTCTCAACCGTTGAACTAATCTCTCCCCATGATCCAATAGCATCTGATTGAAGATAACAATAAGCAAATCATATGATTTCCAAGCTCATTAGCTATGGAGATCAAGCTATTAAACCAAATTAGTACACATATGCTTATAATGGGAAGTCCATCACTTAAAATGATCTTATGGCTCATAACCATTAGCCTAATCTTTCCCTAAATCTCATAGCTTCCAAATGAAAGTAACTATAAGAAAATTAGACGAATTACAAGCTCATGAGCAAGGGAGATCAAGCAATCATACCAAATGGTGACAAACATAGTTAGAATGGGATGTCCTTCAGTTAGAATGATATTATGGCTCTCAACCATTGGCCTAATCACTCCCAAGATCTAATTGCATCCAAATGAATATAAATATAAGTAAATTATATAATTTACGAGCTCAGGAGCTGTGGAGATCAAGCAATTAAACCAAATAGTGACAAAAATACTTAGAATGGGAAGTCCTTCACATATAATGATCTTATGGCTCTCAACCATTAGCCTAATACATCCTTAGATCTAATAGCATCCAAATAAAGATAACAATAAGTAAATTATATGATTTAAAAGCTCATCAGCTGTGGAGATCATGCGATTAAAGAAAATGAGGACACATATGTTTCAAATGAGAAGTCCTTCACTTAGAATGATCTCATGGCTCTCAACCGTTAACCTAATCTTTCCCTAGATCTCATAGCATCCAAATGAAGATAACTTTATGTAAATTATATGATTTAGAAGCTCATTAACTATGGAGATCAAGCGATTCAACCAAATGAGGACACATATGCTTCAAATGAGAAGTCCTTTGCTTAGAATGCTATTATGGCTCTTAACCATTATCCTTATCTTTCCTTAGATCTCATAGCATCCAAATGATTGTAACTCTAAGTAAAATATATGGTTTATTAGACCATGCTAGAGATTAGGAAAGTGGTTGAGAGCCATAAGATCATTTTAAGTGAACGACTTCCCTTTCTAAGCATGTTTATCACCATTTGGTATGATCGCTTGATCACCATCGCTCAAGAGCTTATAATTCATCTAATTTTCTTCTAGTTATCTTCATTTGGGTGCCATGGGATCTAGGGAAAGATTAGGCAAATGGTTGAGCGCCATAAGATCAATCTAAGTGAAGGATTTCCCATTTGAAGCATAAGTGTTATCATTTGATTCATCGCTTGATCTCCATAGCTAATGAGCTTGAAAATCATATAATTTGCTTAAGGTATCTTCATTTGGAAGCTATTAGACCATGGGAGAGATTAGACCAATGTTTGAGAGCCATAAAATCTTTCTGAGTGAAAGACTTCCGATTCTAAGCATGTTAGTCACCATTTGGTTTAATCGCTTCATCTATACTTGTAAATCATATAATTTACTTATAGTTATCTTCATTTGGATGCTATTAGATCATGGGAGAGATTAAGCCAATGGTTGAGAGCCATAAAATCATTCTAAGTGAAAGACATCCCAATCTAAGAATGTTTGTCACAATTTGGTATAATCACTTGATCTCCATCGCTCATGAGCTTGTAATGCACCTAATTTTCTTATAGTTATCTTCATTTGGGTGCCATGGGATCGAGGGAAAGATTAGGCTAATGGTTGAGAGCCATAGGATCATTTTACATGAAGGACTTCCCATTTGAAGCATATGTGTTCTCGTTTAGTTTCATCGCTTGATCTCCATAGCCAATGAGCTTGTAAATCATATAATTTACTTATAGTTTTCTTCATTTGGATGATATGAGATCTACGAAAAGATTAGGCTAATGGTTGAGAGCCATAAGATTATTCTAAGTGAAGGACTTCCCATTTGAAGCATATGTGTTCTCATTTGGTTTAATCGCTTCATCTTCGTAGCTAATGAGCTTGTAAATCATATGGATGCTATTAGATCATTGGAAAGATTAGGCCAATAGTTGAGAGCCATAAGATCAGTCTAAGTGAATGACTTCCCATTCTAAGCTTGGTTGTCGCCATTTGGTAGAATCACTTGATCTCCATCGCTCATGAGATTGTAAATCATATAATTTGCTTAAGGTATCTTCATTTGGATGCTATTAGACCATGGGATAGATTAGGCCAATGTTTGATAACCATAAGATCACTCTAAGTGAAGTACTTCCCACTCTAAGTATGTTTGTCTCCATTTGGTGTAATCGCTTGATCTCCATCGCTCATGAGTTTGTAATTCATCTAATTTTCTTATTGTTATCTTGATTTGGATGCTATGAGATCTAGGGAAAGATAAGGAATATGGTTGAGAGCCGTGTCCTCATTTTGCTTAATCGATTGATCTCCATAGCTAATGAGCTTCTAAATCATATAATTTACTTATAGTTATCTTCATTTGAATGCTATTAGATCTAGGGAAATGTTAGGCTAGTGCATGAGAGCCATAAGATCATTCTAAGTGAAAGACTTCCCATTTGAAGCATATGTGTCCTAATTTGGTTTAATCGCTTGATTGCCATAGCTCATGAGTTTGTAAACCATATATTTTACTTAGAGTTACATTCATTTGGATGCTATGAGATCTAAGGAAAGATAAGGATAATGGTTGAGAGTCATAATAGCATTCTCAGCAAATGACTTCTCATTTGAAACATGTGTCCTCATTTGGTTTAATTGCTTGATCTCCATAGCTAATGAGCTTGTAAATCATATAATTTACATATAGTTATCTTCATTTGGATGCTATGAGATCTAGGGAATGATTAGGTTAACGGTTGAGAGCCATGAGATCATTCTAAGTGAAGGACTTCTCATTTGAATCATATGTGTCCTCATTTTGTTTAATCGCATGATCTCCATAGCTAATGAGCTTTTAAATCATATAATTTACTTATTGTTATCTTTATTTGGATGCTATTGAGCCATAAGATCATTATTTGGATGCTATTGAGCCATAAGATCATTTTAAGTGAATGACTTCCCATTCAAAGCATTTTTTTTACTATTTGGTTTAATCGCTTGATCTCCACAGATCATGAGCTCGTAAATCATATAATTTACTTATAGTTATCTTCATTTAGATGCAATTAGATCATGGGAGTGATTAGGCCAATGGTTGAGAGCCATAAGATCATTCTAACCGAAGGACATCCCATTCTAAGGATGTTTGTCACCATTTGGTATGATCGCTTGATCTCCATTGCTCATGAGCTTGTAATTCGTCTAATTTTCCTATAGTTACTTTCATTTGGATTCTATGAGATCTTGCGAAAGAGTAGGCAAATGGTTGAGAGCCATGTCCTCATTTTGTTTAATTGCTTGATCTCCAAAGCTAATGAGCTTCTAAATAATATAATTTACTTATAGTTATCTTCATTTGGATGCTATTGGATTTAGGGAAATGTTAGACTAGTGGTTAGGAGCCATATGATCATTCTATATGAAGGACTTCCCATTCTAAGCATGTTTCTCACCATTTGGGCTAATCGCTTGATCTCCATCGCTCATGAGATTGCAATTTGTCTAATCTTCTTATTGTTATCTTCATTTGGATGCTATGAGATCTGGGGAATGATTAGGCTAATGGTTGAGAGCCATAAGATCATTCTAAGTGATGGACTTTCCATTCTAAGCATTTTTGTCACCATTTGGTTTAATCACTTGATCTCCATCCCTCATGATCATGTAATTCGTCTAATTTTCTTGTTGTTATGTTCATTTGGATGCTATGGGATCTAGAGAAAAATTAGGCTAATGGTTGAGTGCCATAAGATCATTCTATGTAAAGGACTTCTCAATGGGGATCAACCGATTAAACCAAATGGCAACTGGAATTAGCGCAATTCGCAGAATTAGAAGCCTTTGCACAATTCGCTTCTGATCTCGATAAAGCTACCCAGAATCAATTGGCAAGAGGTCAACAGATATGCTTCAAATGAGAAGTCCTTCACTTAGAATGAACTTATGCCTCTCAACCATTAGCCTAATCTTTTCGTAGATCTCATATCATCCAAATGAAGAAAACTATAAGTAAATTATATGATTTACAAGCTCATTGGCTATGGAGATCAAGCGATGAAACTAAACGAGAACACATATGCTTCAAATGGGAAGTCCTTTACATAGAATGACCTTATGGCTCTCAATCGTTGGCCTAATCACTCCCCATGATCCAATAGCATCCAAATGAAGATAACAATAAGTAAATTATATGATTTCGAAGCTCATTAGCAATGGAGATCAAGCTATTAAACCAAATTAGTACACATATGCTTCAAATCGGAGGTCCTTCACTTAGAATGATTTTATGGCTCTTCACCATTAGCCTAATCATTCCCTAGATCTCATAACATCCAAATGAAGAAAACTATAAGTAAATTATAAGATTTACAAGCTCATGAGCTATGGAGATCAAGCGATTAAACCAAACGGTGACAAAAATGCTTAGAATGGGAAGTCCATCACTTAGAATGATCTTATGGCTCTCAACCATTACCCTAATCTTTCCCTTGATCTCATAACATCCAAATGAAGATAAGAATAAGAAAATTAGAAGAATTACAAGCTCATGAGCAATGGAGATCAATGGATTATACCAAATGATGACAAACATGCTCGAAATGGGAAGTCTTTCACTTAGAATGATCTTATGGCTCTCCACCATTGGCTTAATCTCTCCAATGATCTAATAGCATCCAAGCAAATATAACTATACGTAAATTATATGATTTACAAGCTCATGAGCTATGGAGATCAAGTGATTAACCCAAAAGGTGACAAAAATACATAGAATCTTATGGCTCTCAACCATTACCTTAATCTTTCGCTAGATCTCATAGCATCCAAATGAAGATAAGAATAAGAAAATTAGATGAATTACAAGCTCATGAGTAATGGAGATCAAGCAATTATACCAAATGGTGACAAACATGCTTAGAATGGGAATCATTCACTTAGAATGATCTTATGGCTCTCAACCGTTGGCCTAATCTCTCCCCAAGACCAAATAGTGTCCAAATGAATATAACAATAAGTAAATCATATAATTTCCAAGCTCATTAGCTATGGAGCTCAAGCTATTAAACCAAATTAGTACACATATGCTTCAAATGGGGAGTCCTTCACCTAGAATGATCTTATGGTGCTCAACCATTAGCCGAACCTTTACCTAGATCTCATAGCATCCAAATGAACATAACAATAAAAAAATTAGACAAATTACAAGCTCATGAGCGATGGAGATTAAGCGATTATACCAAATGGTGACAAACAAGCTTAGAATGGGAAGTCTTTAACTTAAAATGATCTTATGGCTCTCAACCATTAGCCTAATCTCTCCGATGATCTAATAGCATCCAAATGAATATAACTATAAGTAAATTATATGATCTACAAGCTCATGAGCTGTGTAGATCAAGCGATTAAACTAAATGGCGACAAAGATGCTTAGAATGGGAAGTCCTTTACTTAGAATGATTTCATGGCTCTCAACCATTAGCCTAAATGAAGATAATAATAAGAAGATTAGACAAATTACAAGCTCATGAGCAATATAGATCAAGCGATTACCCCAAATGGTGAGAAACATGCTTAGAATGGGAAGTCATTCACAAAGAATGATCTTATGACTCTCAACCGTTGGCCTAGTTTCTCCCCAAGATCCAATAGCATCCAAATGAAGATAACAATAAGTAAATTATATGATTTACAAGTTCATTAATTATGGAGATCAAGCGATTAAACCAAATGAGAACACACATGCTTCAAATGGGAAGTCCTTCCCATAGAATGATCTTATGGCTCTCAACCATTACCCTAATCATTCCCTAGATCTAGGGGAAGATTTGCCTAATGGTTGAGAGCTATAAGATCATGCTAAGCACAGGACTTCTCATTTGAAGCAAATGTGTCCTCACTTGGATTAATCACTTGATCTCCACAGCTCATGAACGTGTAAATCATATAATTTACTTATAGTTATACTTCATTTGGATGTAATTAGATCATGGGAGAGATTAGGCCAATGGTTGAGAGCCATTAGATCATTCTAAGCATGTTTGTCACCATTTGGTATAATCGCTTGATCTCCATCGCTCATGAGCTTGTAATTTGTCTAATTTTCTTATAGTTCTCTTCATCTAGATGCTACTAGATCTAAGGGAAGATTAGGCTAATGGTTGAGAGCCACAAGATCAATCTAAGTGAAGGACTTCTCATTTGAAGCAAATGTGTCCTCACTTGGATTGATCGCTTGATCCCCATAGCTCATGAGCTTGTAAATCATATAATTGACTTATAGTTTTCTTCATTTGGATGCTATTATATCATGGGAGAGATTAAGCCAATGCTTGAAAGCCATAAGATCATTCTAAGTGATGGACTTCCCATTCTAAGCATTTTTGACACCATTTGGTTTAATCGCTTGATCTCCACAGCTCATGAGCATGTAAATCATGTAATTTACTTATAGTTATCTTCATTTTGATGCTATTAGATCATGGGAGAGATTAGGCCAATGCTTAAAAGCATAAGATCATTCTAAGTGAATGACTTCCCATTCTAAGCATTTTTGTCATCATTTGCTTTAATCGCCTGATGTCCATAGCTCATGTGCTTGTAAATTGTGTCATTTACTTATAGTTATCTTCATTTGGATGCTATTAGATCATGGGAGGGATTAGGCCAATGGTTCGGAGCCTTTAGATCGTTCTAAGTGAAAGACTTCCTATTCTAAGCATATTTGTCACAATTTGGTATAATCGCTTGATATCCATCGCTCATGACCTCATAATTTGTCTAATTTTCTTATAGGTATCTTCATTTGGATGCTATCAGATCTAGTGAAAGATTAGGCAAATGGTTAAGAGCCATAAGATCATTCTAAGTGATGGACTTCCCATTCTAAGCATTTTTGTCACCATTTGATTTAATTGCCTGATCTCCACAGCTAATGAGCATGTAAATCATATAATTTACTTATAATTATCTTCATTTGGATTCTATGAGTTCTCGGGAAAGATTAGACAAATGGTTGAGAGCCATAAGATCATTCTAAGTGATGGACTTCCCATTCTAAGCATTTTTGTCACCATTTGGTTTAATCGCTTTATCTCCATAGCTCATGAGCATGTAAATCATATAATTTACTTATATTTATCTTCATTCTGATGCTATTTGATCTTGGGAGAGATTAGTCCAACGGTTGAGAGCCATAAAATCATTCTATGTGAAGGACTTCCCATTCTAAGCATGTTTGTCACCATTTGGTATAATCATTCATAGCCATCGCTCATGAGCTTGTAAATCATATAATTTATTTATTGTTTTAATTTGGATGCTATTAGATCATGGGGGAGATTAGGCCAATGGTTGAGAGCCATGAGATCATTCTAATCAAAGTACGCCTCATTTGAAGCAAATGTGTCCTCACTGGGTCAATTCCAAAAAAAACCCCAAACTTTAGGTTTAGTCCCAAATATACCGCGAACTTTTTTTTGTCTTAAGAAAAACCCCAAACTTTAGGTTCAGTCCCAAATCTGTCCTGAAATTTTCTTTGTCTTGGAAAAAACCTCAAACTTGAGATTTAGTCTCAAATCTGCCCCAAACTTTTCTTTAATCTCAGAAAAAACCCCAAACTCTTAATCTATTCCCAAATCTATCCCAATTTTTTTTTGTCAAAAAGAAAATCATCAAATTTTACTATAATCCTAAATTTGCCCTCATTAGCCTCTGTCCAAAAGCCGTATTAGTAATCCCTAATTTTTTATATCCTAAAATGGTTTTATTTTGAAAATAATTTTCTATAACATCTTGTTTATGTGTATTTATTATCTATGTGGAAATGCCATGTTAAGTTGGGACTAGACCATGGGGTATATTTGAGAACAGATCAAAAATTGGTGATTTTTTTAGTACAAACGGAGGGTAAAACCCCAAATTAGTATACCCGTTAATTGCGGTGTGTTATTTAATTTAGAAATTTGACGGTAAAATTTAACGGAAAATAATATATGGTAAATTTTTTGGTGGTCAAAAAAATAATTTTGGGCAAATTTGTCATATGTGTACCAATTTGAGATTTTTTTAGACAAAACAAAATTCGGGGTAGATTTGGGACTAAAATTAAAGTTTAGGATTTTTTTTTAGACAAAAGAAAAGTTCGAGGCAGATTTGGGACTAAACATAAAGTTTGGGGTTTTTCTTGAGACAAAAAAAAGTTCGGGGTATATTTGGGACTTGACCTAAAGTTTGGGGTTTTTTTTGGAATTGACCCGTCCTCACTTGGATTAGTCGCTTGATCTCCACAACTCATGAGGTTGTAAATCATATAATTTACTTATAGTTGTCTTCATTTGGATGGAATTAGATCATGGGAGAGATTAGGCCAATGGTTGAGAGCCATTAGATCATTCTAAGTGAAAAACTTCCCATTCTAAGCATGTTTGTCACCATTTGGTATAATCAATTGATCTCCATCAATCATGAGCTTGTGAATCACATAATTTACTTATATAGTTTCCTTCAATTGGATGATATTGGATCATGGAAGAGATTAGGCCAACAGCTGAGAGCCATAAGATCATTCTATGTGAAGGAGTTCCCATTTTAAGCAAGTAAATCATATAATTTACCTATAATTTACTTATAGTTTTCTTCATTTGGATGCTATTAGATCATGGGAAAGATTAGGCCAATGGTTGAGAGCCATAAGATCATTCTAAGTGATGGACTTCCATTCTAAGCATTTTTGTCACCATTTGGTTTAATCGTCTGATCTCCACAGCTCATGAGCATGTAAATCATATAATTTTCTTATAATTATCTATATTTGGATGCTATGAGATCTCGAGAAAGATTAGGCAAATGGTTGAGAGCCATAAGATCATTCTAAGTGATGGACTTCCCATTCTGAGCGTTTTTGTCACCATTTGTTATAAGCGATTGATCTCCATCGCTCATGACCTTGTAATTTGTCTAATTTTTTTTATTATTATCTTAATTTAGATACTACGAGATCTAGGGAAGGATTAGGCAAATGGTTGAGAGCCATAAGATCATTCTAAGTGATGGACTTCCCATTCTAAGCATTTTTGTCACCATTTGCTTTAATCGCTTGATCTCCACAGCTCATGAGCATGTAAATCATATAATTTACTTATAGTTATCTTCATTTGGATGCTATGAGATCTCAGGAAAGATTAGGCAAATAGTTGAGAGCCATAAGATCATTCTAACTGATGGACTTCCCAGTCTGAGCGTTTTTGTCACCATTTGGTGTAATCGCTTGATCTCCATCGCTCATGACCATGTAATTTGTCTAATTTTTTTTATTGTTATCTTAATTTGGATGCTACGAGATCTAGGGAATGATTTGGCAAATGGTTGAGAGCCATAAGATCATTCTAAGTGATGGACTTCCCATTCTAAGCATTTTTGTCACCATTTGGTTTAATCGCTTGATCTCCACAGCTCTTGAGCATGTAAATCATATAATTTACTTATAGTTATCTTCATTTTGATGCTATTAGATCATGGGAGAGATTAGGCCAATGCTTGAGAGACATAAGATCATTCTAAGTGATGGACTTCCCATTCTAAGCATTTTTGTCACCATTTGGTTTAATCGCTTGATCTCCACAGCTCTTGAGCATGTAAATAATGTCATTTACATATAGTTATCTTCATTTGGATGCTATTAGATCGTGGGAGAGATTAGGCCAATGGTTGGGAGCCATTAGATCATTCTAAGTGAAAGACTTCCTATTCTAAGCATATTTGTCACTATTTGGTTTAATCGCTTGATATCCATCGCTCATGACCTCGTAATACGTCTATTTTTCTTATAGGTATCTTCATTTGGATGCTATCAGATCTAGGGAAAGATTAGGCAAATTGTTGAGAGCCATAAGATTTTTTTAAGTGATGGACTTCTCATTCTAAGCATTTTTGTCACCATTTGGTTTAATCGCCTGATCTCCACAACTCATGAGCATGTAAATCATATAATTTACTTATAATTATCTTCATTTGAATGCTATGAGTACTTGGGAAATATTAGGCAAATGGTTGAGAGCCATAAGATCATTCTAAGTGATGGACTTCCCATTTTGAGAGGTTTTTGTCACCATTTGGTATAATCACTTGCTATCCATCGCTCATGACCTTGTTATTCTTCTAATTTTCTTATAGGTATCTTCATTTGGATGCTATCAGATCTAGGGAAAGATTAGGCAAATGGTTGAGAGCCATAAGATCATTCTAAGTGATGGACTTCCTAGTCGAAGTTTTTTTGTCACCATTTGGTTCAATCGCCTGATCTCCACAGTTCATGAGCATGTAAATCATATAAATTACTTATAATTATCTATATTTGGATGCTATGAGATCTCGAGAAAGATTAGGCAAATGGTTGAGAGCCATAAGATCATTCTAAGTGATGGACTTCCCATTCTGAGCGTTTTTGTCACCATTTGTTATAAGCGCTTGATCTCCATCGCTCATGACCTTGTAATTTGTCTAATTTTTTTATTGTTATCTTAATTTAGATACTATGAGATCTAGGGAAGGATTAGGCAAATGGTTGAGAGCCATAAGATCATTCTAAGTGATGGACTTCCCATTCTAAGCATTTTTGTCACCATTTGGTTTAATCGCTTGATCTCCACAGCTCATGAGCATGTAAATCATATAATTTACTTATAGTTATCTTCATTTTGATGCTATTAGATCATGGGAGAGATTAGGCAAATGGTTGAGAGCCATAAGATCATTCTAAGTGAAAGACTTCCCATTCTGAGCATTTTTGTCATCATTTGCTTTCCTCGCCTGATCTCCATTGTTCATGTGCTTGTAAATAATGTCATTTACATATAGTTATCTTCATTTGGATGCTATTAGATTGTGGGAGAGATTAGGCCAATGGTTGGGAGCCATTAGATCGTTTTAAGGACTTCCTATTCTAAGCATATTTGTCACTATTTAGTATAATCACTTGATATCCATCGCTCATGACCTCGTAATTCGTCTAATTTTCTTATAGGTATTTTCATTTGGATGCTATCAGATCTAGGGAAAGATTAGGCAAATGGTTGAGAGCCATAAGATCTTTCTAAGTGATGGACTTCCCATTCTAAGCATTTTTGTCACCATTTGGTTTAATCGCTTGATCTCCACAGCTCATGAGCATGTAAATCATATAATTTACTTATAGTTATCTTCATTTTGATGCTATTAGATCATGGGAGAGATTAAGCCAATGCTTGAGAGCCATAAGATCATTCTAAGTGAAAGACTTCCCATTCTAAGCATTTTTGTCATCATTTGCTTTCCTCACCTGATCTCCATAGCTCATGTGCTTGTAAATAATGTCATTTACATATAGTTATCTTCATTTGAATGCTATTAGATCGTGGGAGAGATTAGGCCAATGGTTGGGAGCCATTAGATCGTTCTAAGGACTTCCTATTCTAAGCATATTTGTCACTATTTGGTATAATCGCTTGATATCCATCGCTCATGACCTCGTAATTCGTCTAATTTTCTTATAGGTATTTTCATTTGGATGCTATCAAATCTAGGGAAAGATTAGGCAAATGGTTGAGAGCCATAAGATCTTTCTAAGTTATGGACTTCCCATTCTAAGCATTTTTGTAGACATTTGGTTTAATCGCCTGATCTCCACAGCTCATGAGCATGTAAATCATATAATTTACTTATAGTTATCTTCATTTAGATGCTTCTAGATCATGGGAAAGATTAGGCCAGTGGTTGAGAGCCATAAGATCATTCTAAGTAAAGAACTTCCCATTCTAAGCATTTTTATTACCATTTGATTTAATCGTTTGATCTCCACAACTCATGAATTCGTAAATCATATAAGTTACTTATAGTTTTCTTCATTTGGATGCTATTAGATGTAGGGAAGGATTAGGCAAATCGTTGAGAGCCATAAGATCATTCTAAGTGAAGAACATCCCATTTGAAGAATATATGTCCTCATTTGGTTTAATTGCCTCATTGCCATAGCTCATGACCTTGTAAATCATAAAATTAACTTATAGTTACCTTCATTTGGATGCTATGAGACGTAGAAAAAGATTAAGCTAATGGTTGAGAGCCATAAGATCATTGTAAGAGAAGGACTTCTCATTTGAAGCATCTGTGTCCTCATTTTGTTTAATCGCTTGTAAATCATAAAATTTACTTATAGTTATCTTCGTTTGGATGCTATTAGATCATGGGAGAGATTAGGCCAACGGTTGAGAGCCATAAGATCATTCTAAGTGAAAGACTTCCCATTCTAAACATGTTTGTCACCATTTGCTATAATCGCTTGATCTTCATCGCTCATGACCTTGTAATTTGCCTAATTTTCTTATAGTTATCTTCATTTGGATGCTATTAGATCATGGGAGAGATTAGGCAAATGGTTGAGAGCCATAAGATCATTCTAAGTGAAGGACTTCCCATTCTAAGCATTTTTGTCACCATTTCGTTTAATCGCCTGATCTGCACAGCTCATGAGCATGTAAATCATATAATTTGCTTTTAGTTATATTCATTTGGATGGTATTGGATCTTGGGAAAGATCAATACAATGGTTGATAGCCATAAGATCATTATAAGTGATCGACTTCCCATTCTAATCATTTTTGTCGCCATTTGTTATAATCGCCTGATATACATCGCTCATGACCTTGTAATTCATCTAATTTTCTTACAGTTATCTTCATTTGGATGCTGTCAGATGTACAGAAAGATTAGGCAAATGGTTGAGAGCCATAAGATCATTCTAGGTGAAAGACCTCCCATTCTAAGCATTTTTGTCACCATTTGGTTTAATTGCCTGATCTCCATAGCTCATGAGCATGTAAATCATATAATTTACATTTATTTATCTTCATTTGAATGCTATTAGATCATGGGAGAGATTAGGCCAATGGTTGAGAACCATTAGATCATTCTAAGTGGAATACATCCCATTCTAAGCATGTTTGTCACCATTTGCTATAATCGCTTGATCTTCATCGCTCATGACCTTGTAATTTGCCTAATTTTCTCATAGTTATCTTCATTTGGATGCTATTAGATCATGGGAAAGATTAAGCCAATGGTTGATATCCATACGATCATTATAAGTGAAGAACTTCCCATTCTAAGCATGTTTGTCACCATTTGGTATAATCGCGTTATCTCTATGGCTAATGAGTTGGAAATCATATAATTTACTTACAGTTATCTTCATTTAGTTGCTATTAGATTTAGGGAAGGATTAGGCAAATGGTTGAGAGCCATAAGATCATTCTAGGTGATGGACTTACAATTTGGTGCATATGTGTGCTCATTCGGTTTAATCGCACTATCTCCATCGCTCATGAGCTTGTAATTTATCTAATTTTCTTACAGTTATCTTCATTTGGATGCTATGAGATCTAGGGAAACATTACGCTAATGGTTGAGAGCCACAAGATCATTCTAAGTGAAGGACTTTCCATTCTAAGCATGTTTGTCACCATTTGGTGTAATCGCTTGATCTCCATAGCTCATTAGCCTGTAAATCATATAATTTACCTATAGTTATATTCATTTGGATGCTATAAGATCATGGGAAAGATTAGGCCAATGGTTGAGAGATATAGGATCATTCTAAGTGAAAGACTTCCCATTCTAAGCATGTTTGTCACCATTTGGTATAATCACTTGATCTCTATGGCTAATGAGCTTGGAAATCATATAATTTACTTATAGTTACCTTCATTGGGTGCCATGAGATCTAGGGAAAGATTAGGCTAATGGTTAAGAGCCATAAGATCATTCTAAGCGAATGACTTCCCATTTGAAGCATGCGTGTCCTCATTTGGTTTAATCGCTTGATCTAAATAGCTAATGAGATTGTAAATAGTATAATTTATTTGTGGTTGTTCATTTGGTTGCTAATAGATCATGGGAATGATTAGGCCTGTGGTCAAGAATCATAACATTATTCTAAGTGAAGAACTTCCCATTCTAAGAGTTTTTGTCGCCATTTGATTTAATCGCTTGATCTTCACAGCTCATGAGCTTGTAAATCATATAATTTACTTATAGTTATCTTCCTTTGGATGCTATTAGATTATGGGAAAGATTAGGCCAATGGTTGAGAGCCATTAGATCATTCTAAGTGAAGGACTTTCCATTCTAAGCATGTTTGTCACCATTTGGTGTAATCGCTTGATCTCCATAGCTCATGAGCTTGTAACTCATCAAATTTACATATAGTTATCTTCATTTGGATGCTATTAGATCTTGGGAAAGATTTGACCAATGGTTGAGAGCCACAAGATCATTTTAAGTGAATGATTCCCATATGAAGCATAGGTGTCCTAATTTGGTTTAATCGCTTGATCGCCATAGGTCATGAGCTTGTAAACCATATAATTTACTTATCGTTATCTTCATTTTGATGCTATTAGATCTAGGGAAAGATTAGGCAAATGGTTGAGAGCCATAAGATCATTCTATGTGAAACACTTCCCATTTGAAGCATATGTGTCCTCATTTTGTTTAATTGCTTGATCTACATAGCTCATGAGCTTGTAAATCATATAATTTACTTATAGTTTTCTTCGTATGGATGCTATTAGATCTTGGGAAAGATTAGGCAAATGGTTGAGAACCATAAGATCATTCTAATTGATGGACGTTCCATTTGAATTATATGTGTAATAATTTGATTTAATAGCTTCATCTCCACAACTCATGGGCCTGTAAATCATATAATTTACTTATAGTTATGTTCATTTGGATGCTATGAGATCTAAGGAAAGATTAGGCTAATGGTTGACAGCCATAAGATCATTCTAAGCTTTCGACTTCCCATTTGAAGCATGTGTGTCCTCATTTGGTTTAATCACTTGATCTAAATAGCTAATGAGCTTGTAAATAGTATAATTTATCTATAGTTGTTCATTTGGATGCTATTAGATCATGGGAATGATTAGGCCTGTGGTTGAGAACCATAACATCATTCTAACTGAAGAACTTCCCATTCTAAGCATTTTATTTGCCATTTGATTTAATCGCTTGATCTCCACAGCTCATGAGCTTGTAAATCATATAATTTACTTATCGTTATCTTCCTTTGGATGCTATTAGATTGTGGGAAAGATTAGGCCAATGGTTGAGAGCCATAAGATCATTCTAAGTGAAGGACATTCCATTCTAAGCATGTTTGTCACCATTTGGTGTAATTGCTTGATCTCCATAGCTCATGAGCCTGTAAATCCTATAATTTACCTATAGTTATATTCATTTGGATGCTATGAGATCATGGGAAAGATTTGGCCAATGGTTGAGAGATATAGGATCATTCTAAGTGAAAGACTTTCCATTCTAAGCATGTTTGTCACCATTTGGTATAATCACTTGATCTCTATTGCTAATGAGCTTGGAAATCATATAATTTACTTATACCTTCATTGGGTGCCATGAGATCTAGAGAAAGATTAGGCTAATGGTTGAGAGCCATAAGATCATTCTAAGCGAATGACTTCCCTTTTGAAGCATGTGTGTCATCATTTGGTTTAATCGCTTGATATAAATAGCTAATGAGCTTGTAAATAGTATAATTTATCTATGGTTGTTCATTTGGATGCTATTAGATCATGGAAATGATTAGGCCTGTGGTCGAGAATCATAACATTATTCTAAGTGAAGAACTTCCCATTCTAAGCATTTTTGTATCCATTTGATTTAATCGCTTGATCTCCACAGCTCATGAGCTTGTAAATCATATAATTTACTTATAGTTATCTTCCTTTGGATGCTATTAGATTATGGGAAAGATTAGGCCAATGGTTGAGAGCCATAAGATCATTCTAAGTGAAGGACTTTCCATTCTAAGCATGTTTGTCACCATTTGGTGTAATCGCTTGATCTCCATAGCTCATGAGCTTGTAACTCATCAAATTTACTTATAGTTATCTTCATTTTGATGTTATTAGATCTAGGGAAAGATTAGGCAAATGGTTGAGAGCCATAAGATCATTCTAAGTGAAACACTTCCCATTTGAAGCATATGTGTCCTCATTTTGTTTAATCGCTTGATCTACATAGCTCATGAGCTTGTAAATCATATAATTTACTTGTAGTTTTCTTCGCATGGATGCAATTATATCTTGGGAAAGATTAGGCAAATGGTTGAGAACCATTAGATCATTTTAAGCGATGGACGTTCCTTTTGAAGCATATGTGTACTAATTTGATTTAATAGCTTCATCTCCACAACTCATGAGCCTGTAAATCATATAATTTACTTATAGTTATGTTCATTTGGATTCTATGAGATCTAGGGAAAGATTAGGCCAACGGTTGAGAGCCATAAGATCATTCTAAGTGATGGACTTCCCATTCTAAGCATTTTTGTCACCATTTGGTTTAATCGCTTGATCTACACAGCTCATGAGCTTGTAAATCATATAATTTACTTATAGTTATCTTTATTTGGATGCTATTAGATCTTGGGAGAGATTAGTATAATGGTCGAGAGCCATAGGGTCATTCTAAGTGAAGGACATTTGATATAATTGCTTGATCTCCATCACTCATGAGCTTGTAATTCATCTAATTTTCTTACGGTTATCTTCATTTGGATGCTATGAGATCTAGGAAAAGATTTTTCTAATGGTTGAGAGCCATGAGATCATTCTAAGGGTAGGACTTCCCATTTGAAGCATATGTATCCTCATTTGGTTTAATCACTCTCCTTAGCTAATGAGCTTGTAGATCAGATAATTTACTTATAGTTATCTTTATTTGGATGCTATGAGATGTATGGAAAGATTCGGCTAAAGGTTGAGAGCCATGAGATTATTCTAAGTGAAGGACTTCCTATTTGAAGCATATGTGTCCTCATTTGGTTTAATCGCTTGATCACCATAGCTCATGAGCTTGGAAATCTTATAATTTACTTGTAGTTACCTTCATTTGGATGCCATATGATGTAGGGAAAGATTAGGCTAATGGTTGAGAGCTATAAGATCATTCTAAGCAAAGGATTTCTCATTTAAAGCATATATGTCCTCATTTTATTTAATCGCTTGATCTCCACAGCTCATGAGCTTGTAAATCATATAATTTACTTATAGTTATCTTTATTTGGATGCTATTAGATCATGGGCATGATAAGGCCAGTGGTCGAGAACCATAACATCATTCTAAGTGAAGAACTTCCTATTCTAAACATTTTTGTCGCCATTTGATTTAATTGCTTGATCTACACAGCTCATGAGCTTGTAAATCATATAATTTACTTATAGTTATCTTCATTTGGATGCTATTAGATCTAGGGAAAGATTAAGCAAATGGTTGAGAGCTATAAGATCATTTTAAGTGAAGGATTCCCATATGAAGCATAGGTGTCCTAATTTGGTTTAATTGCTTGATCGCCATAGCTCATGAGCTTGTAAATCATATAATTTACCTATTGTTTTATCCATTTGGATGCTATGAGATCTAGGGAAAGATTAGGCAAATGGTTGAGAGCCGTGAGATCATTCTAAGTGAAAGATTTCTCATTTGTAGCATATGTGTACTCATTTTGTTTAATCACTTGATCTCCATAGCTAATGACCTTGTAAATAATATAATTTACCTATAATTTACTTATAGTTATCTTCATTTGGATGCTATTAGATCATGGGAAAGATTAGGCCAATGGTTGAGAGGCATAAGATCATTCTAAGTGGAGAACAACCCATTTTAAGCATTTTTGTCACCATTTGATTTAATCCCTTGGTCTCCACTTCTCATGAGCTTGTAAATCATATAATTTGCTTATAGTTGTCTTCATTTGGATGTTGTTAGATCTAGGGAAAGATTAGGCAAATGGGTGAGAGCCATAAGATCATTCTAAATGATGGACTTACAATTTCTAGCATATGTGTCCTCATTTGGTTTAATCGCATGATCTCCATCGCTCATGAGCTTGTTATTCATTTAATTTTCTTACAGTTATGTTCATTTGGATGCTATGAGATCTAGGGAAAGATTTGTCTAATGGTTGAGAGCCAAGAGATCGTTCTAAGTGTAGGACTTCCCATTTGAAACATATGTGTCCTCTTTTGGTTTAATCACTTAATCTCCTTAGCTAATGAGCTTGGAAATCAGATAATTTACTTATAGTTATCTTCATTTGGATGCTATGAGATGTATGGAAAGATTCGGCTAATGGTTGAGAGCCATGAGATCATTCTAAGTGAAGGACTTCCCATTTGAAGGATATGTGTCCTCATTTGGTTTAATTGCTTGATCACCGTAGCTCATGAGCTTGGAAATCATATAATTTACTTATTGTTACCTTCATTTGGATGCCATGAGATCTAAGGAAAGATCAGGCTAATGGTTGAGAGCCATAAGATCATTATAAGCGAAAGACTTCTCATTTGAATTATATGTGTCATCATTTGGTTTAATCGCTTGATCTCAATAGCTAATGAGCTTGCAAATCATATAGTTTAATTATAGTTATCTTCATTTGGATGCTATTAGATCATGGGAATGATTAGGCCAGTGGTCGAGAACCATAACATCATTCTAAGAGAAGAACTTCCCATTCTAAGCATTTATGTCGCCATTTGATTTAATCGCTTGATCTCCATAGCTCATGAGCCTGTAAATCATATAATTTACTTACAATGGTTGAGAGCCATAAGATCATTCTAAGTGAAAGACTTCCCATTCTATGCATGTTTGTAACCATTTGGTTTAATTGCATGATTTCCTCAGATGATTAGCTTGTAAATCATATAATTTATTTATAATTATTTTTATTTGGATGCTATTTGATGTTGGGAAAGATTGGGCCAATGGTTGAGAGCCATAAGATCATTCTAAGTGAAGGACTTCCCATTCTAAGCATGTTTGTCACCATTTCATTTAATCGCAAGATCTCCACATCTCATGAGCTTGCAAATAACCTAATTTTATTTTAGTTATCTTCATTTCGATTTTATTCAATCCTGGGAAAGATTCGGCCAATGGTTGATGGCCATAAGATCATTATAAGTGAAGGACTTCCCATTCTAAGAATATTTTGTCCCCATTTTGTTTAATTGCTTGATCTCCACAGCTCATGAGCTTGTAAATCATATAATTTACTTATAATTATTTTCATTTGGCTGCTATTAAATCTTGGGAAAGATTAGGATAATGGTTGAGAAGCATAAGATCATTCTAAGTGAAGGACTTCCCATTCTATGCATGTTTGTCACCATTTGTTAATCGCTTGATCTCCATAGCTCTTGAGCTTGTAAATCATATAATTTAATTATAGTTATCTTTATGTGGATGCTATTAGATCTAGGGAAAGATTAGGCTAATGGTTGAGAGCCATAAGATCATTCTAAGTGCAGGACTTCCCATTCTATGCATGTTTGTCACCATTTGGTTTAATCGCTTGATGTCCACAGCTCATGAGCTAGTAAATCATATAATTTACTTATAATTATTTTCATTTGGGTTCTATTAGATGTTGGGAAAGATTCGGCCAATGGTTGAGAGCCATAAGATCATTCTAAGTAAAGGACTTTCCATTCTAAGCATATTTGTCACCATTTGTTTTAATTGCTTGATCTCCATAGCTCATGAGCTTGTAAATCATATAATTTACTTATAATTATTTTCATTTGGATGCTATTAGATCTTGGGAAAGATTAGGATAATGGTTGAGAGCCATAAGATCATTCTAAGTGAAAGACTTCCCATTCAAAGCATATTTGTCATCATTTGGTTTAATCGATTATTGATGTCCACATCTCATGAGCTTGCAAATCATCTAATTTAAATATAGTTATCTTAATTTCGATGATATTCGATCCTGGGAAAGATTCGGCCAATGGTTGATTGCCATAAGATCACTTTAAGTGAAGAACTTTCCATTCTAAGAATATTTTGTCCCAATTTGGTTTAATCGCTTGATCTCCATAGCTCATGAGCTTGTAAATTATATAATTTACTTACAATGGTTGAGAGCCATAAGATCATTCTAAGTGAAGGCCTTCCCATTCTATGCATGTTTGTCACCATTTGATTTAATTGCATGATCTCCACAGATGATTAGCTTGTAAATCATATAATTTACTTGTAATTATTTTTATTTGGATGCTATTTGATGTTGGGAAAGATTGGGCCAATCGTTGAGAGCCATAAGATCATTCTAAGTGAAGGACTTCCCATTCTAAGCATGTTTGTCACCATTTCATTTAATCGCAAGATCTCCACATCTCATGAGCTTGCAAATATCCTAATTTTATTATAGTTATCTTCATTTCGATTTTATTCAATCCTGGGAAAGATTCGGCCAATGGTTGATGGCCATAAGATCATTATAAGTGAAGGACTTCCCATTCTAAGAATATTTTGTCCCCATTTGGTTTAATTGCTTGATCTCCACAGCTCATGAGCTTGTAAATCATATAATTTACTTATAATTATTTTCATTTGGCTTAGATCTTGGGAAAGATTAGGATAATGGTTGAGAAGCATAAGATCATTCTAAGTGAAGGACTTCCCATTCTATGCATGTTTATCACCATTTGATTTAATCGCTTGATCTCCATAGCTCTTGAGCTTGTAAATCATATAATTTAATTATAGTTATCTTCATGTGGATGCTATTAGATCTAGGGAAAGATTAGGCTAATGGTTGAGAGCCATAAGATCATTCTAAGTGCAGGACTTCCCATTCTATGCATGTTTGTCACCATTTGGTTTAATCGCTTGATGTCCACAGCTCATGAGCTAGTAAATCATATAATTTACTTATAATTATTTTCATTTGGATTCTATTAGATGTTGGGAAAGATTCGGCCAATGGTTGAGAGCCATAAGATCATTCTAAGTAAAGGACTTTCCATTCTAAGCATATTTGTCACCATTTGTTTTAATTGCTTGATCTCCATAGCTCATGAGCTTGTAAATCATATAATTTACTTATAATTATTTTCATTTGGATGCTATTAGATCTTGGGAAAGATTAGGATAATGGTTGAGAGCCATAAGATCATTCTAAGTGAAAGACTTCCCATTCAAAGCATATTTGTCATCATTTGGTTTAATCGATTGATGTCCACATCTCATGAGCTTGCAAATCATCTAATTTAAATATAGTTATCTTAATTTCGATGATATTCGATCCTGGGAAAGATCCGGCCAATGGTTGATTGCCATAAGATCACTTTAAGTGAAGAACTTTCCATTCTAAGAATATTTTGTCCCAATTTGGTTTAATCGCTTGATCTCCATAGCTCATGAGCTTGTAAATTATATAATTTACTTACAATGGTTGAGAGCCATAAGATCATTCTAAATGAAGGCCTTCCCATTCTATGCATGTTTGTCACCATTTGTTTTAATTGCATGATCTCCACAGATGATTAGCTTGTAAATCATATAATTTACTTGTAATTATTTTTATTTGGATGCTATTTGATGTTGGGAAAGATTGGGCCAATGGTTGAGAGCCATAAGATCATTCTAAGTGAAGGACTTCCTATTCTAAGCATGTTTGTCGCCATTTCATTTAATCGCAAGATCTCCACATCTCATGAGCTTGCAAATAATCTAATTTTATTATAGTTATCTTCATTTTGATTTTATTCAATCCTGGGAAAGATTCGGCCAATGGTTGATGGCCATAAGATCATTATAAGTGAAGGACTTCCCATTCTAAGAATATTTTGTCCCCATTTGGTTTAATTGCTTGATCTCCACAGCTCATGAGCTTGTAAATCATATAATTTACTTATAATTATTTTCATTTGGCTTAGATCTTGGGAAAGATTAGGATAATGGTTGAGAAGCATAAGATCATTCTAAGTGAAGGACTTCCCATTCTATGCATGTTTATCACCATTTGATTTAATCGCTTGATCTCCATAGCTCTTGAGCTTGTAAATCATATAATTTAATTATAGTTATCTTCATGTGGATTCTATTAGATCTAGGGAAAGACTAGGCTAATGGTTGAGAGCCATAAGATCATTCTAAGTGCAGGACTTCCCATTCTATGCATGTTTATCACCATTTGGTTTAATCGCTTGATGTCCATAGCTCATGAGCTAGTAAATCATATAATTTACTTATAATTATTTTCATTTGGATTCTATTAGATGTTGGGAAAGATTCAGCCAATGGTTGAGAGCCATAAGATCATTTTACATAAAGGACTTCCCATTCTAAGCATATTTGTCACCATTTGTTTTAATTGCTTGATCTCCACAGCTCATGAGCTTCCAAATATCTAATTTACTTATAGTTATCTTCATTTTGAAGATAATAGATCTTGGGAAAGATTAGTGTAATGATTGATAGCTTTAAGATCATTTAAAATGAAGAACTTCCCATTCTAAGAATGTCTTTTGCAATTTAGGTTAATTGGTTGATCTTGGAAGTTAACGATCTAGAAAATCATCTAATTTACTTATGATTATCTTCATTGATCGTATTAGTACTTTAAAAAGAATAGGGCAACTCTTGAAATCCATAAGATCATTCTAAAAGAAGAACTTCACATTCGAAGAATATTTTGTGCCCATTTGGTTTAATTGCTTGATCTCCACATCTCATGAGCTGGTAAATCATATAATTTACTTATAGTTATCTTCATTTGGCTGCTATTAGATCTTGGGAAAGATTTAGCCAATGGTTGAGAACCATAAGATCATTCTAAGTGAATAACTTCCCATTCTAAGCATATTTGTCGCCATTTGGTTTAATCGCATGATCTCCACATCTCATGAGCTCGTAAATCATCTAATTTACTTATAATTATATTCATTTGGATGCTATTAGATCATGGGAAAATTAGGCCAATGGTTGAGAGCCATAAGATCATTCTAAGTGAATGACTTCCCATTCTAAGCATGTTTGTCACCATTTGATTTAATCACTTGATCTCAACAGCTCATGAGCTTATAAATCATCTAATTTACTTATGATTATATTCATTTGGATGCTATTAGATCTTGGGAAAGATAAGGCCAATGGTTGAGAGCCAACAGATCATTCTAAGTGAAGGGCTTCCTATTCTAAGCATGTTTGTCACCATTTGGTTTAATCGCTTGATCTCCATAGCTAATGAGCTTATAAATCATCTAATTTACTTATAGTTATCTTCATTTGGATGCTATTAGATCTTGGGAAAGATTCGGCCAATGGTTGAGAGCCATAAGATCATTCTAAGTGAAGGACTTCCTATTCTAAGCATGTTTGTCACCATTTGGTTTAATTGCTTGATCTCCACGGCTCATGATCTTGCAAATGGTCTAATTTACTTATGATTACATTCATTTGGATGCTATTAGATCTTGGGAAAGATAAGGCCAATGGTTAAGAGCCAAAAGATCATTCTAAGTAAAGGACTTCCCATTCTAAACATGTTTGTCACCATTTGGTTTAATCGCTTGATCTCCACAGCTCATGAGCTTGTAAATCATCTAATTTACTTATGATTATATTCATTTGGAAGCTATTAGATCTTGGGAAAGATAAGGCCAATGATGGAGAGCCAAAAGATCATTCTAAGTGAAGGAATTCCCATTCTAAGCATGTTTGTCACCATTTGGTTTAATTGCTTGATCTCCACATTGTACAATCAAAAAGAAGATGGTTGTAAGTAAATTCGGTGATATTTAAGCTCGTGAACTCCTAAGATTAAGTAATTAACCCAAATGGCAACAAATATTCTTAGAACGGGAAGTTCTCCCCTTAGAATGATCTTATGGCATTGAAACATTACTCTAATCTTTCTCAAGTGTCAATAGCATCTAAATGAAGATGATTAGAAGTACATTAGATGAGTTGCAAGCTCGTCAGCTCCAAAGATCAAGTGATCAACCCAAATGGTGACAAATGTTCTTAGAATGGCAATGTCTTCCCTTAGAATGACCTTATGACATTGAACCATCATACTAATCTTTCCCAAGTATGAATAGCATCTAAATGAAGATAATTTATAAGTAAGTTAGATGATTTCCAAGCTCATATCCCAAGATCAAGCTATCAACCCAAATGGTGAGAAACATTCTTAGAATGGCAACTTCTTCCCTTAGAATGACCTTGTGGCTCTCCATCATCACACCGATCTTTTCCAAGTATTGATAGCATAGAAATGAAGGTAATTGTAAATAAATTAGATGATTTGTAAGTGCTAGGGAACTCCTGAGATCAAGCAATTAACCTAAATGCCGACAAATATTCATTGAAAGGGAAGTTCTTCCTTAAAATGGTCTTGTGGCACTCAACCATTGCTCTAATCTTTTCCAAGTATCCAAATGAAGATGATTATAAGTAAATTAGATGATTCACAAGCTCACGAGCTATGGAGATCAAGCGATTAAGCGAAATGGTGACAAATATTCTTAGAATAGGAAGTTCTTCACTTGGAATGATCTTGTCGCTCTTAAGAGTTGCTCTAATATTTTCAATGTACTAATAGGACCGGTGGAGATAATCATAAATAAGTTAGATGATTTTCCAGGTCGTTAACTTCCAAGATCAACCCATTAACCTAAATTACAACAAACGTTATTAGAATTGGAAGTTCTTCACATAGAATAATATTGTGAGTCTCAATCATTGCACTAATCTCCCTCGAGTACTAATAGCATCAAAAGGAAGATGGTTGTAAGTAAAATAGGTGATTTGCAAGCTCGTGAACTCCTAAGGTTAAGTAATTAACCCAAAGGGATAATGCCACGAAAAACCCTAAACTTTATCTCGTGTGACACATTTACCCTAAACTTTTTTTTGTGCCACCAAAAATCCTAAACTATTCCACTTGTGACAATTTTCCTTTGAACTATATTACTTATGACAAATTTACCCCAAAGTTTTTTGGACTGAAGGGCATTTTTGTCATTTTCTTTTTTTTTATTTGATGGAGGAAGCCGGCAAGGCCATCCTCATCGACGCCGGAGTCCAACAAGGGTCGCCTAGGCGGTCCTCGTCGGCGTTGGGTGAGGGCGGCCCAAGCCAAGGCGACCCTTGCCGGCGTTGGGCGAGGGTCGCCAAATCCGAAGAAGGGCCGCCCTTGCCCTAGCCTAGGTCGTCCTTGCTAGATCTAGCGAGGGTGACCTTCACTTGAATCGCCCTCACCTAATCTGGCGAGGGCGACCATCGCCTGAGTCGGGCAAGGACGCCCTCGCCAGCGTCGGGCAAGGGCCACCTAGGCTAGATTGGGTGAAGGCGAGCCTCGCCAGTGTCCAACGAGGATCGCCCGAGCCAAATGTGGCCTAGGCAGCCCTTGCCTGACACTAGTGAGGGTTGCCCAAGATTGGGCCGCACTCGCCCGACGCTGGCGAGGGTTGCCTAGGCCTGCGTGGCCCTCACCCGACGCAGGTGAGGGCCGCCCAGGCAACCCTCGCCGACTTCCTCCATTCAATAAAAAAAAATAGAAAATGACGAAAATGCCCCTTAGCTCAAAAAACTTTGGGTTAAATTTGTCGTAAGTAATATAGTTCAAGGTAAAATTGTCACTACTGGCATAGTTTAGGGTATTTTGGAGGCATAAAAATAAAAGTTTAGGGTAAATATGTCACACGGGGCAAAGTTTGCGATTTTTTGTGTCACAAAAAAAAGTTTAGGGTAAATGTGTCATATATGGTAAAGTTTAGCGTTTCTTGTGGCATTATCCCTAATCCAAATGGCAACAAATACTCCTCGAACAGGAAGTTATCCCCTTAGAATGATCTTATGGCATTGAACCATTACTCTACTCTTTCCCAAGTGTCAATAGCATCTAAATGAAGATTATTATAAGTAGATTAGATGAGTTCCAAGCTCGTGAGCTCTAAAGATCAAGTGATCAACCCAAATGGTGACAAATGTTCTTAGAATGACGTTATGGCATTGAACCATCATACTAATCTTTCCCAATTATTAATAGCATCTAAATGAAGATAATTTGTAAATAAGTTAGATGATTTCCAAGCTCATAAGATCCCAAGATCAAGCTATCGACCCAAATGGTGAGAAACATTCTTAGAATGGCAATTCCTTCCCTTAGAATGATCTTGTGGCTCTCCATCATCACACCGATCTTTTCTTAGTACTTATAGCATAGAAATGAAGGTAATTGTAAATAAATTAGATGATTTTCAAGCTGGGGAACTCTTGAGATCAAGCAATTAACCCAAATGCCTACAAATATTCATTGAAAGGGAAGTTATTCCTTAAAACGGTCTTGTGGCACTCAACCATTGCTCTAATCTTTCCCAAGTACTACTAGCATCCAAATGAAGATGATTATAAGTAAATTAGATGATTTACAAGCTCACGAGCTATGAAGATCAAGCGATTAAGCCAAATGGTGACAAATATTCTTAGAATGGGAAGTTCTTCACTTGGAATGAGCTTCTCGCTCTCAAGAGTTGCTCCAATATTTTCAAAGTACTAATGGGACCGGTGTAGATAATCATAAGTAAGTTAGATGATTTTTCAGGTCGCTAACTTCCAAGATCAACCCATTAACCTAGATTGTAGCAAATGTTCTTAGAATGCGAAGTTCTTCACATAGAATAATCTTAGAAGTCTCAATCATTGCACTAATCTCACTCGAGTACTAATTGTGACAAATGTTCTTGGAATGGAAATTTCTTCACTTAGAATGACCTTATGGAATTGAACCATCATACAAATCTTTCCCGAGTATTAATAGCATCTAATTGGAGATAATTATAAGTAAGTTAGATGATTTCCAAGCTCATGAGCTCCTAAGATCGAGCTATCAATCCAAATGGTGAGAAACATTATTAGAATGGCAATTTCTTCACTAAGAATGATCTTGTGGCTCTCCATCATCACACTAATCTTTTCCAAGTACTAATAGCATAGAAATTAAGGTAATTATAAATGAATTAGATGATTTGCAAGCTGGGGAACTCCTGAGATCAAGCGATCAACCCCAATGGTGACAAATATTCATTGAAAGGGAAGTTCTTCCTTCAAATGGTCTTGTGGCACTCAGCTATTGCTCTTATATTTCCCAAGTACTAATAGCATCCCAATGAAGATGATTATAAGTAAATTAGATGATTTACAAGCTCTTGAGCTATGGAGATCAAGCGATTAAGCCAAATGGTGACAAATATTCTTAGAATGGGAAGTTCTTCACTTAGAATGATCTTCTCGCTCTCAAGAGTTGCTTTAATCTGATCAAAGTACTAATAGGATCGATGAAGATAATCATAAATAAGTTAGATGATTTTCTATGTCGTTAACTTCCAAGATCAACCCATTAACCTAAATTGCAACAAACGTTCTTAAATTTGAAGTTCCTCACATAGAATAATCTTATCAGCGTAAATCATTGCACTAGTCTTCCTCGAGTACTAATAGCATCAAAATGAAGATGGTCGTAAGTACATTAGGTGATTTGCAAGCTCGTGAACTCCTAAGATTAAGTAATCAACCCAAATGGCAATAAATATTCTTAGAACGGGAAGTTCTTCCCTTAGAATGATCTTTTGGCATTGGACCATTACTCTAATCTTTACTAAGTATTAATAGGATAGAAATGAAGATCAATAAGTAGATCAGATGATTTGCAAGTTCGTGAGCTCCAAAGATCAAGCAATCAACCCAAATGGTGACAAATGTTCTTAGAATGGCAATTTCTTCCCTTAGAATGACCTTATGGCATTGAACCATCATACTAATCATTCCCAAGTATTAATAGCATCTAACTGGAGATAATTATAAGTAAGTTAGATGATTTCCAAGCTCATGAGCTCCCAAGATCGAGCTATCAATCCAAATGGTGAGAAACATTCTTAGAATGGCAATTTCTTCACTAAGAATGATCTTGTGGCTCTCCATCATCACACTAATCTTTTCCAAGTAATAATAGCATAGAAATTAAGGTAATTGTAAATGAATTAGATCTTGAGATCAAGCAATCAACCCTAATGGTGACAAATATTCATTGAAAGGAAAGTTCTTCCTTCAAATGGTCTTGTGGCATTCAGCCATTGCTCTAATCTTTCCCATGTACTAATAGCATCCAAATGAAGATGATTATAAGTAAATTAGATGATTTACAAGCTCATGAACTATGGGGATCAAACGATTAAGCCAAATGGTGACAAATATTCTTAGAATGGGAAGTTCTTCACTTAGAATGATCTTCTCGCTCTCAAGAGTTGCTCTAATCTGATCAAAGTACTAATAGGATCGATGAAGATAATCATAAATAAGTTAGATGATTTTCTAGATTGTTAACTTCCGAGATCAACCCATTAACCTAAATTGCAACGTTCTTAAATTTGAAGTTCTTCACATAGAATAATCTTATCAGCGTAAATAATTGCACTAGTCTTCCTCGAGTACTAATAGCATCAAAATGAAGATGGTCGTAAGTACATTAGGTGATTTGCAAGCTCGTGAACTCCTAAGATTAAGTAATCAACCCAAATGGCAATAAATATTCTTAGAACGGGAAGTTCTTCCCTTAGAATGATCTTCTAGCATTGGACCATTACTCTAATATTTCCTAAGTATTAATAGGATAGGAATGAAGATGATTATAAGTAGATCAGATGATTTGCAAGTTCGTGAGCTCCAAAGATCAAGCAATCAACCCAAATGGTGACAAATGTTCTTAGAATGGCAATTTCTTCCCTTAGAATGACCTTATGGCATTGAACCATCATACTAATCATTCCCAAGTATTAATAGCATCTAACTGGAGATAATTATAAGTAAGTTAGATGATTTCCAAGCTCATGAGCTCCCAAGATCGAGCTATCAATCCAAATGGTGAGAAACATTCTTAGAATGGCAATTTCTTCACTAAGAATGATCTTGTGGCACTCCATCATTACACTAATATTTTCCAAGTACTAATAGCATAGAAATTAAGGTATTTGTAAATGAATTAGATGATTTGCAAGCTGGGGAACTCCTGAGATCAAGCAATCAACCCCAATGGTGACAAATATTCATTGAAAGGGAAGTTCTTCCTTAAAATGGTCTTGTGGCTTTCAGCCATTGCTCTAATCTTTCCCATGTACTAATAGCATCCAAATGAAGATGATTATAAGTAAATTAGATGATTTACAAGCTCTTGAGCTATGGAGTCAAGCGATTAAACCAAATGGTAACAAATATTCTTAGAATGGGAAGTTCTTCACTTAGAATGATCTTCTCGCTCTCAAGAGTTGCTTTAATCTGATCAAAGTACTAATAGGATCAATGAAGATAATCATAAATAAGTTAGATGATTTTCTATGTCGTTAACTTCCAAGATCAACCCATTAACCTAAATTGCAACAAACGTTCTTAGAATGAGAAGTTCTTCACATAGAATAATCTTATGAGTCTCAATCGAGTACTAATAGCATCAAAATGAAGATGGTGGTAAGTATATTAGGTGATTTGTAAGCTCGTGAACTCCTAAGATTAAGTAATCAACCCAAATGGCAACAAATATTCTTAGAACGAAAAGTTCTTCCCTTAGAATGATCTTTTGGCATTACACCATTACTCTAATCTTTCCCAAGTATTAATAGCATCTAAATGGAGAAAATTATAAGTTAGATGATTTCCAAGCTCATGAGCTCCCAAGATCGAGCTATCAACCCAAATGGTGATAAACATTCTTAGAATGGCAATTTCTTCACTAAGAATAATCTCATGGCTCTCCATCATTACACTAATATTTTCCAAGTACTAATAGCATAGAAATTAAGGTAATTGTAAATAAGTTCTTCCTTAAAATGGTCTTGTGGCACTCCACCATTGCCTTAATCTTTCCCGAGTAAATTAGATGATTTACAAGCTCATGAGCTATAAAGATTAAGCGATTAAGCCAAATGGTGACAAATATTCTTAGAATGGGAAGTTCTTCACTTGGAATGATCTTCTCGCGCTCTCAAGAGTTGCTCCAATCTTTTCAAAGTAGTAATAGGACCAATGAAGATAATCCTAAGTAAGTTAGATGATTTTCTAGGTCGTTAACTTCCAAGAATCAACTTGTTAACCTAAATTCCAAGAAACGTTTTTAGAATGTGAAGTTTTTCACATAGAATAATCTTGTGAGTCTCAATCATTGCACCAATCTCCCTCGAGTACTAATAGCATCAAAATGAAGATGGTTGTAAGTAAATTAGGTGATTTGCAAGCTTAGAATGGGAAGTCTTTCACTAAGAATGACCTTATGGCTCTCAATCATTTGGCTAATCTTTCCTTAGATCTCATAGCATCCAAATGAACATAACAATAAGAAAATTATACGAATTACAAGCTCATGAGGGATGGACATCAGTGATTATACCAAATGACAAAAAAGCTTAGAATGGGAAGTCCTTCGCTTAGTAAACCATTGGCCCAATGTCTCCCATGATCTAATGGCATCCAAATGAAGATACCTTAAGTAAATTATATGATCCAGAAGCTCATTAGCTATGGTGATAAAGCTATTCAACCAAATTAGTACACATATGCTTCAAATGGGAAGTCCTTCACTTTGAATGATCTTATGGCTTTCAATCATTATCCTTATCTTTCCCTAGATCTCATAGCATCCAAATGAAGGAAAATATAAGTAAATTATTTGGTTTACAAACTCATGAGCTGTGGCGATTAAGCAATTAAACCAAATTCGGACACATATGCATCAAATGGGAAGTCCTTCACTTAGAATGATCTTATGGTTCTCAATCAATTGGCTAATCTTTCACTAGATCTCACAGCATCCAAATGAACATAACAATAAGAAAATTATACAAATCACAAGCTCATGAGGGATGGACATCAGTGATTATACCAAATAACAAAAAAGCTTAGAATGGGAAGTCCTTCACTTAGAATGATTTTATGGCTCTAATGGCATCCAAATGAAGATACCTTAAGTAAATTATATGATCTACAAGCTCATTAGCTGTGGAGATCAAGCGATTAAGCCAACTGAGGACACATATGCTTCAAATGGGAAATCCTTCACTTAGAATGATCTTATTTATCTCCACCATTAGCCTAATGTTTCCCTAGATCTCATAGCATCCTAATGAAGAAAACTATAAGTAAATTATATGATTTACAAGCTCATTAGCTGTGAAGATCAAGTAATTAAACCAAATGAGGACACATATACTTCAAATGGGAAGTCCTTCACTTTGAATGATCTTATGGCTTTACACCATTATCCTTGTCTTTCCCTAGATCTCATAGCTTCCAAATGAAGGTAACTATAAGTAAATTATATGGTTTACAAACTCATGAGCTATGGCGATCAAGTGATTAAACCAAATTAGGACAGATATACTTCAAATGGGAAGTCATTCATAGCATCCAAATGAACATAACAATAAGAAAATTATATGAATTACAAGCTCATGAGGGATGGACATCAGCAATTATAACAAATGACAAAAAAGCTTAGAATGGGAAGTCCTTCACTTAGAGTGAACTTGTGGCTCTAAACCATTGGCCTAATCTCCCATGATCTAATAGCATCCAAATGAAGAAACCTTAAATAAATTATATGATTTACAATCTCGTTAGCTATGGAGACCAAGCGATTAAACTAAATGAGGACACATATGCTTCAAATGGGAGGTCCTTCACTTAGAATGGTCTTATGGCTCTTGACCATTCATCTAATCTTTCCCTAGATCTCATAGCATCCAAATGAACATAACAATAAGAAAATTAGACAAATTACAAGATCATGAGTAGTGGAGATTAAGTGATTATACCAAATGAGAACACATATGCTTCAAATGGGAAGTCCTTCACTTAGAATGATCTCATGGCTATCAACCATTAGCGTAATCTTTCCCTAGATCTCATAGCACCAAATGAAGATACCTTAAGCAAATCATATATGATTTACAAGCTCATTAGCTATGGAGATCAAGCGATTAAACCAAATGAGGACTCATATGCTTCAAATGATAAGTCCTTTATTTAGAATGATCTTATGACTCTCAACCATTAGCGTAATCTTTCTCTAGATCTCATAACATCCAAATGAAGAAAACTATAAGTAAATTATATCATTTACAAGCTCATGAGATGTGGAGATCAAGTGAATAAACCAAATAGTGACAAAATTGCTTAGAATGGGAAGTCCTTCACTTAGAATGATCTTATGGCTCTCAACCACTAGCCTAATATTTCCTTAGATCTAATAGCATCCAAATAAAGATAAGTATATTAAATTATATGATTTAAAAGCTCATTAGCTATGGAGACCAAGTGATTAAGCTAAATGAGGACACATATGCTTCAAATGGGAGGTCCTTTACTTAAAATGATCTTATGGCTCTCAACCATTAGCCTAATCTTTCCCTAGATCTAATAGCATCCAAATGAAGAAAACTATAAGTAAATTATATAATTTACAAGCTCATTAGCTGTGGAGATCAAGCGATTAAACCAAATGAGGACAAATATACTTCAAATGGGAAGTCCTTCACTTTGAATGATCTTATGGCTCTCAACCATTATCCTTGTCTTTCCCTAGATCTCATAGCATCCAAATGAAGGTAACTATAAGTAAATTATATGGTTTACAAACTCATGAGCTATGGCGATCAAGCGATTAAACCAAATTAGGACACATATGCTTCAAATGGGAAGTCCTTCACTTAGAATGATCTTATGGCCCTCAACCATTTGACTAATCATTCCCTAGATCTCACATCATCCAAATGAAGATAATAATAAGAAAATTATACGAATTACAAGCTCATAAGCGATGGACATTGGCGATTATACCAAATGACAAAAAAGCTTAGAATGAGAAGTCCTTCACTTAGAGTGATCTTATGGCTCTAAACCATTGGCCTAATCTCCCATGATCTAATAGCATCCAAATGAAGAAACCTTAAATAAATTATATGATTTACAATCTCATTAGCTATGGAGACCAAGCGATTAAACTAAATAAGGACACATATGCTTCGAATGGGAGGTCATTCACTTAGAATGGTCTTATGGCTCTCGACCATTCATCTAACCTTTCCCTAGATCTCATAGCATCCAAATGAACATAACAATAAGAAAATTAGACAAATTACAAGATTGTGAGCAGTGGAGATCAAGTGATTATACCAAATGAGCACACATATGCTTCAAATGGGAAGTCCTTCACTTAGAATGATCTCATGGCTATCAACCATTAGTGTAATCTTTCCCTAGATCTCATA
This sequence comes from Corymbia citriodora subsp. variegata, assembly GCA_014858505.1. Lineage (NCBI taxonomy): Eukaryota > Viridiplantae > Streptophyta > Magnoliopsida > Myrtales > Myrtaceae > Corymbia > Corymbia citriodora. The sequence goes on from CM026411.1 coordinate 7,227,367, forward strand.
GCACCAAATGAAGATACCTTAAGCAAATCATATATGATTTACAAGCTCATTAGCTATGGAGATCAAGCGATTAAACAAAATGAGGACACATATGCTTCAAATGAGAAGTCCTTCACTTAGAATGATCTCATGGCTCTCCACCATTAGCCTAATTTTTCCATAGATCTCATAGCATCCAAATGAAGAAAACTATAAGTAAATTATATGATTTACAATCTCTTGAGTTATGGCGATAAAGCGATTAAACCAAATTAGGAAACATATGCTTCAAATGGGAAGTCCTTCACTTAGAATGATCTTATGACTCTCAACTGTTTGCGTAATCTTTCCCTTGATCTAATAGCAACTGAATGAAGATAACTATAAGTAAATTATATAGTTACCTTTATTTGGATGATATGAGATCTAGGGAAAGATTAGGCTAGTGGTTGAGAGTCACAAAATCATTCTAAGAGAAGGACTTCTCATTGTGTGTCCTCATTTTGTTTAATCCTTGGTCTCCATAGCTAATGAGCTTGTGAATCATATAAATTACATATAGTTTTCTTCATTTGGATGGTATGAGATCTAAGGAAAGATTAGGCTAGTAATTGAGAACCATAAGATCATTCCAAGTGAAAGACTTCCCCTGTAACATCCCAAATTTTCGGTAAGCCCGGAAATTGCTCGAGTTGGATTAATGGGCCGAGATTAGGACCGGATTTTTGGGAACCGCGCTTCAGGGGTAAAAAGACCGGATTGCCCCCCTTCTAGAAGCTTGTTTGATTTTAATTTTCTAGGGTTTCCTCTCTCTCCCTCTCTCTCCCGCGCGTTCTCTCTCCCTCTCTCCTGCACGCTCCCTTTCTCTCTCCTCCTCTTCACGTTTTCCCCTTGTCAACAGCACCCCCTCCCCCACTTGCTCATCATATCTCTCTCTTATCTTTGACTAGTCCTCTCTTCTTATCTCTTTCTTCTTTCTTCCCCCCACTTGCCTGACAAACCCCACGTGCTTCTCTCTCTCTCTCTCTCTCTCTCTCTCTCTCTCTCTCTCTTTGGGCATCTTCCCCTGCACGACACCCCCCCACTGCAGCTTCTTCTTCTTCCTTCCTCCTTCTTCTTTCTGCTGTCTTCTCCGGCTGAAGCTGCTGCTGCTGATCTGCTTCTCCGCCGGCGAGACCAGCGACCACCCGTCACCGCCGCAGGTCCGCCGTCTCGCCAGCTCGCCGTCGGTTCGCCGGCCTCGAGCCAAACCGGCTCCGCCTAGCTGTCCTCCTCTCCTCTCTCCTCTGTCTGCCATTGTTGAGTCGGCCAGCTGACCGCCTGGACGCCGGGCAGCGAGCTGCTGCCTCGCCGTCGCTCGGCCACCACCACCCTTCGCCGGACCACCCCGAACAGCTGCTGCCACCTCTCCCGAACCAGCTGCCACCTTCATCTTTCCCTCCTCCTTTCAGTTTGGATCTGAGGTCGGGATGGCTGCCCTCGCCGTCCAGCCGCCCTTCGTCGCCGTCCGGCCGCTCGAGACCGCCGCTGGCCGCCATCCAAGAGCCATCCCAGCTGTCACCATGCTCTCTCTCTCCCTCTTGGCCCTCTGGCCGTGACTTGGACACGCGGCCAGCAGCCTCGCCGCTGCGCGCCGCCGGCGGTCACCGCCATAGGACTGTCGGAGGACTACCCCCGAGCCTCCTCCGCCGCACCGGAGCCACCCCAGCTGCTGTCCCCCCCTGAAACCAGTTGCACCGCCCCTCCTTCTTCCTTTCCAGCTCTGTCCAGCCTTCGCCGAAGCCGCCGCCTGGTCGCCGGAGCTGCTGGCCGCCGTCCGGAGTTGCCGGGTCGCCCACCAGTCAGCCTCGTGCCGCCACAGCCGTCGGTACCTCCATTTCGCAGCTCTTCGGCATGTGGACAGCCGCCTTCGGCCGCCGAGACCTGGTCCCGGGCCGCATCGTCCCGACGCGCCGGAAGTTCCCGGGCGTTCCCCTCGCCGCCGCCGTCGCGCTCGTGTCGTCGGAATCGCTAAACCCGTGAGTCGATTTCCTAATCCTTATTTAGGGGCTAATCTTGCTTAGGAGTAGTTTGATTAGTTTAATTATTGATTAGTGTTTTGGATGATGATTATTAGTGTTTTAATACTATTTGATGAAGCTTGCTTAGTGTTAATCATGGTTAGTATTAATAAATATTATTATTATTATTTTTGGAATAATAATAATAATTTATTATTTTCGGAATTATTAATTAATTAAATTAATTTATAATTTCGAATTATTAATAGTATATTGTTATTACTATCCATTGCTGAAAATTAATTATTTTGGAGAAAATAATTAATTGTGTTTATTTATTGGAAATTGTTTTAATTGAGTAATTTTGGGGGAAAATTACTATGGTTTATTTTTCCAAAGTCAATAGTATTTATATACTATTTTATTAAATGACATTGGTTTATTAAATAAGGGTTTTACTAAATGGGATTATTTGGGTTGGATAATTAATTATGGGATTGAAAAATAATTACAAGTATTTTATGGGAGTAAATTATTTTATGGGAACAATAGACTATATCATGCTTCTTAAATGAGTATTTTTTTTAGTATAATTATAGTTTATAATTATTTGGGATAACTGAATATTGTTGGAAATAGTTGATTGGCGTCGTTTTGAGGACACGTATTTATTTATTATTAAATATACGTGATTATTTGGAAAAGTGTGCAAGTATCGTGAGGTTGATTAGTCGGAATTGATTTACAGACTGTGACTTGAGTTGTTCCCAAGAGTTAGGGAATGTGTGTAATTGAATGCTGATTGGAAATTGAATTTTGGAAATTGTCGAGTGAGATCGCATGACATATTGCGTGGGTTATCTGAAATGGCATGTCACATGAGCATGAGTGATATTTCATTCACGACAGAGCAAAGATATAAATGGATTGCTTGATGATGTGTTGCATGAACACATTAAATGAGAGGGAACCCGGCGTTGCCGGAAGACCGCCAATCCCTATGGGGTTGTGCCGTGGCCAGTGGGTCGCCTGACTTCGATCGGATGCCTGACAGGGAGGGGTTCTATGTGGGACCGCGGTATGGGGGCGGGTCCCGGGCCTCTGTCAGTTGCGGGGCTGCGGTAGTGGGCGGGTCCTATGCTCCTTCGGGAATGCCGTCTTGGGAGTGAGCCCTTGACGTCGCCGTGCCTCGAGGTAAAGAGGACAAAGCTGGTTTAGCCAGGAACCGCCAACTTAAAGGTTGTGCCGTTTGCCCAGGAGGGGGCGTTAATAATCGGAGCATGTGTGAGTGTGAGACATGAGAAAGTTGTGTGAAATGCTCTGATTATTTGCATGCTCTTAATGTCGTGATGATTGAATTGACAGTTTCTGCAGGTTGCGTGTGCCAAGGCCAGGTAGGGTCGCTTGTGTTTGCAACTGCTTATTGAACTGTCTTCTGATAATGTTGCTTGAGGTGGGGTATGTGTTGTTTGTCGGAACTAGGTTGCATGGTTAGATTGCTCCCAAGGCGAGCGAAGTTCCTAACCGGGGCTTAGGACTTTGACTTGCTGAGTTTATCTCAACCCGTCGTGGTTAACATTTTTCAGGTCCATAGGATGGAGGATCGACGCGTGTTACGGCTCGTGGCCGTCTTTGAAGGGAGTAGACTA